>CM040122.1:82697557-82889778 GCA_022559845.1 Amorphophallus konjac | reverse complement strand
GGCGTCTTTCACACCTTCCCGGCGCACCTCAGTCGACTGCAGAAGCTTCCCGGCACCAAGAGTATAGCTTCCCGGCGCCACCCCCCTATGGGCTTTGGGCTTTGGTGAGGGGCTCCCGGCGCCACCCTCATGAGCCCATTTAGGGCTTTTAATGTTTTGATCTCTCTCATCAGCAGGCTTGAGCTGTCAAAGGTGCCTAACTTGTCTTTTCATTTGTCAGTCCTTCAAATCTGTCAGAACAGGTGAAGGCCTCTTAGTTGGTGAGTTGACATAGTCTTATCAGAACATTTCTGGAGATTTTCATCAGTCAATAGACTGCAATTCTTTATCAGCACTGCCATCTGAGCGACGACAACACCAGATATTGGCTTGGCCGGGAAGGGCTTCAGCTGGGTGATAGCTTTAGTGACGACTCTTCTGTAGTTTTGGCGCTGCAGGAATCCCTGGGATCTTCATCTCTGATTTGATCTTCCCTTCTGTCCCATCTTTGTTCTTGATTATATTTCAGGTGTCAACAAATGCCCCCCATCTGTGGATGGCGTAAGCGCAGAATAAGCGGCACGGTGTCCGCAGGTGCATCATTTAGCATCTGAGAGTATCTTTCTCAGCCTTTCAATACTGGTTTTCTTTGATCTTTAGCCTGATAGCTTTACTGTAATGGCTTCAGTATATTCTTTTTCTCTGTTTTCCATATTTTCTAATAATTTTCTACTTCATTAATAGCTTCAGATGGCTTCTTGGCGCATAGGGCCTGGTTCTCGGTGCACCACAGCTTCCCGGAGCGGAGATAGATGGTTCTCGGTGCGCCTGGGTTGAGTGGGCTTCTCGGCGTGCCCTTTGAGTGTTCTCGGCGCGCCTCAACCAAGGGAAGAGGCTTCCCGACGCGCAAGAGTCCGACTGGACTTGATTGAAAGGATCCCGGCGCCATACTCATTGGCCCATTTAGGGCTTTTTTGATGTTTACATTCCTCTTGTCAGCGGGCTTAAACTGTCAAAGCCGTCCACCCTGACTTTTCATCTGTTAACCCTTCTGAGTCCATCAGAACAGGCGAAGGCCTCTTCATTAGTGAGTTAGTATAGTTTTCATTAGAACATTTTGGAGGCTCTCATCAGTCGGTAGACTGTAATTTTCATCGGTACTGCCACCTGGGCGATGACAACACCGGACATCAGCTTGGCCGGGGAGGGCTTCAGCCGGGAAGATGACTAATAGTGATGACTCTTCTTTAGTTCTGACTCTGCAGAAACTTCAAGGGTCTTCATTGCCGATTCTGGTCTCATCTCTATCTCTGCTCATATTTCATCTATTTTCTAACCGGTTGATCAACGGTTAGTTTCATCACCTGTGGATGGCGTAAGCGCAGGATAAGCGGCACGGTGTCTGCAGGTGCATCATTCAGCATCTGAAAGTGTCTCTCTCAGATTTTCATTACTGGTTTTCTTTAACTTTTAGCTTGATAGCTTTACTGCCATGGCTTTGAAGTTGCAGAAGGTAGAGTGCAAATCTGAGCTGGGGAAGATGAGCTCTATCCTTCAATAGCGCTGAGGCCAACTGCAGTCTCTGACACAGCGGGAGCAGTTTATATGCAACCGGATAACATTCTAGAAGCAGAACTGGCTGATCTCCGAGCTGGACTGCCGCAGATAACAACCTCTCGGCTACAGTTCGCAGAAGGGGTAGCTCTGTTGGAGGGGCAGGTGGTGTCTCTTCAAGACGAGTCCGCTCGGCTACAGGAGGAGAAGGCTCGTCTACATGAGTTGGGGGCTGCTCCGTATGTGGGTCTTCTGGCTTTCGAAGGCATCTTCCGACACCAGTGAACATCTCTTCTTCTTCTTTTTTCTCTTTTTGTAATACAATTCCCCCTCAGGGGCTCCTCTTGTACTCTTCTCTTCTCTTTTTTTTTCTTTGTACAGTGAAAGGGAATCTTTATGCTGGTCTCATGTGTGGTTGTTCTTCACTTATTGCATTACCATTACTTCATGATGATTCGGTAGCGGTTTTAGCAATCCTCATGCGGATAGCTCGTATTTAGCAGGATAGCATCCACCCTTCCAGAGAAAGGATGGGAAACTCGCTCCACCGCGTGACGGTATCTGGAGGGTGCTTAAACCAAATTTCATTGGTAGTAGCGGATGTCTTTTTCGGCCATATGTGCCGCAAGTGAGGTTGTTTGCAGAAAAGTGAACGAAAAGGTTTAGAGTATCATCCGGAACAGACGAATGGTCCATCCCGGGTAGGTTTCAAAGCCGGTCGGGGCAATGTGCCAATCGACCAGTGACTGATTTTATCATCGATATTGGGTTTATATCGATGCAAAGAAGTTTTATAGGTTTCATCAGAATAGACGTAGGGTCTAGACTGGGTAGACTTTATCGTAGGTGGGACATGAGAGGATATGTGGTTCTCATCAGGACAGACGTACAGTCTGAACTGAACATGTTTCATCATTGATCGGGCAATGTGCCGGTCGACCAACGGTTGGTTTCATCGTTGATATTGGGTATATATCGATGCAAAGGAATTTCATAAGTTTCATCAGAATAGACATAAGGTCTAAACTGGACAGGTTTCATCATTGATCGGGCAAGGTGCCGGTCGATCAATAGTTGGTTTCATCATCGATATTGGGTTTATATCGATGCAAAGGAATTTCATAGGTTTCATCAGAATAGACGTAAGGTCTAAACTGGGGTAGGGTTTCATCATTGATCGGGCGAGGTGTCGGTCGATCAGCAGCTGGTTTCATCATCGATATTGGGTTTATATCGATGCAAAGGAATTTCATAGGTTTCATCATAATAGACATAAGGTCTAAACTGGTGTAGGGTTTCATCATTGATCGGGCGAGGTGCCGGTCAATCAACGGTTGGTTTCATAAGAGTGGTGATGGGTTTTATCGTCGGTGGGACTTTTGAAAGGGGCATGAAGACTTTATCAGGACAGACGTAAGGTCTATCTTGCAAGGGTTTTATCGCTGATCGGGCAAGATGTCGAGTGAGAAGTTGAAGGTTCTTGTAAATGGTGGGAGATGGAGGTAGCATGTCATTGGCATGGAACTTTTTTTTTTAAATTACCACATTACTGACCCAAGCGCCCTTTCGGGTTTTCGCCGGAGCCAGCCCCCTCTTGCTTTTGCCCACGCGCCCTTTCGGGTTTTCACGTGGCAGGGTACCCGATTTTGCCTGCAGTGCCGTTTTGGGTTTTCACCACAGTTGGGTTTTGGCCATTTTTGCCCTTGTTCAGAATGCCCGAACAAGTCTGGCGGGGCATCTCTATTTTTAGCCCCATTGTGTCTCTTTCCTCTTTTTTTTTTCATTTTTTCTTGTTGAACTAGGACTTTGGCTTTGTAAATTTGTAATCCATGTGCTCAACTGTGTATGCATCGTCATTGATGTGGGTGTTAACATCAATGCAAGGGGTATGGGGTTTTATCGTCCACCCAGGCAGAAGGTCTGGGTCGACTTGAGTGTGTTTTGTGGCTTAGGAGCGAAGCCGTTCACCGAGAGTAGGACTGTAATAGTTAATGTGGGGATTGACATTAACGCAAGGAAATGGGATTTCATTATTCATCCAGACGGAAGGTCCGGATTGACTTGAGGATGTGTGTAGCAGCTTAAGCACGAAGCTGTTCGCTGAAGATGCAGGTTTTATCGTTAATGTGGGGATTGACATTAACGCAAGGGAATGGGATTTCATTATCCATCCAGACGGAAGGTCCGTATTGACTTAAAGAAATGTGTGTAGCAGGTTGGGCACGAAGCCGTTCGCTGGGGATGTAGATTTCATCGTTAATGTGGGGTTTAACATTAACGCAAAAGAATGGGATTTCATCATCTATCAAGACGGAAGATCCAGATTGATTTGGGGAAATATGTTGTGTTTTTATCAGAGCAGACGGAAGGTCTACCCTGGATGGGTTTTAGCATTGATCGGGACGTGTGCCGCTCCATCAGTAGCTGATTTCATCACCGGTATTGGGTTTATACCAATGCAAGGAGTTCCATAGGTTTCATCGGGATAGACGTAAGGTCTAAACTAGATAGGTTTCATTGTTGATTGGACAGTGTGCCAATCGATCAATAGCCGGTTTCATCATCGGTATTGGGTTCATACCAATGCAAAGGATTTCATAGGTTTCATCGGGATAGACGTAAGGTCTAAGCCGGCTAGGTTTCATCGTTGATCGGCAGTGTGCCAATCGATCAATAGCAGGTTTCATCATCGGTATTGGGTTTATATCAGTGCAAGGATTTCATAGGTTTCATCGGGATAGACGGTAAGGTCTAAGCCGGATAGGTTTCATCGTTGATCGGGCAGTGTGCCAATCGATCAATAGTAGGTTTTATCACGGTGGGACATATGATAGGTTTCATCAGAATAGATGTAAGATCTAAACTGGATATGTTTTACCGTGGTGGGTCTCGGACAGAAAGTGGAAGGGTTTCATCAGAACAGACGGAAGGTCTACTCCGAGATGGGCTTTAGCATTGATCGAGATGATATGCCTCATGACCAACGGGGTTTCATCATCGGTGAGACATGCGGTGGATGTGCTGCCGAAGGAGATTTATTAAGTGAACTTTTTGTGTTACCACATTACTGACCCAAGTGCCCTTTCGGGTTTTCACCGGAGCCAGCCCCCTCTTGCTTTTGCCCACGCGCCCTTTCGGGTTTTCACGTGGCAGGGTACCCAATTTTGCCCGTAGCGCCCTTTCGGGTTTTCACCATAGCCGGGTTGTTTGCCATTTTTGCACTCGTCCAAGATGTTTTGGACAAGTCCGGCGTGGCACCTCTATTTTAAGCCCCATTTCTTATCATTATATATATATATTTTTTATCATTTTATTTTTTTAATCATTTTTTTGAACTCGTATAAGAGGAGGATATTAAGAGAGCCGACTAGGGCACAAGGCCTTGCACCGAGAAAATGCTTAGTCGTTAGCAAGAAGGTAATGCTAGCACAAAGGACAAATTTGAACCGATTCGGGCGTAGGGCCCGCATTGGCGATGTTATTTATTATATGCGAGCTCGGCCAGGGTAGAGTGCCACTAAACTGAGGTGTAGGTAGCTCGATCAGGGTGGAGTACTACTAGACCAAGATAAGGGTAGCTCGATCAGGGCGGAGTGCCACTAGACCAAGTTTGAGGTAGCTTGGTTAGGGCAGAATGCCTCTAGACTAAGATATAAGTAGCTCGGCCAGGGCGGAGTGCCACTGGACCAAGGGGAAGGTAGCTCGGTCTGGGCGGAGTGCCACTAAACCAAGGTAAAGGTAGCTCGATCAGGGTGGAGTGCCACTAGACCAAGTTTGAGGTAGCTTGGTTAGGGCAGAATGCCACCAGACCAAGTTTAAGGTAGCTCGGTTAGGGCAGAATGCCACTAGACCAAGGGTGAAGGTAGCTTGGTCAGGGTGGAGTGCCACAGGACCAAGTTTGAGGTAGCTCGGTTAGGGCAGAATGCCACTAGACCAAGGGTGAAGGTAGCTTGGTCAGGGCGGAGTGCCACTAGACCAAGTTTGAGGTAGCTTGGTTAGGGCAGAATGCCACCAGACCAAGTTTAAGGTAGCTCGGTTAGGGCAGAATGCCACTAGACCAAGGGTGAAGGTAGCTTAGTCAGGGTGGAGTGCCACTGGACCAAGTTTGAGGTAGCTCGGTTAGGGCAGAATACCACTAGACCAAGGGTGAAGGTAGCTTGGTCAGGGCGGAGTGCCACTGGACCAAGTTTGAGGTAGCTCGGTCAGGGCAGAGTGCCACTAGACCAAGGTGGATAGAGCTCATCGAGGGCGGAGTGCCATTCATTGATGTGGGGTGAACATCAACGCAAAGAAGAGTAGGGCTTCATCATGCAATTCAAACGGAAGGTCTGAACTGAAGTTGGTGGGTGGCGGCTTGGGTATGAAGCTGTTTGTCGGGAATGTGGATCTTATCATTGGTGCGGGATAGACATCAACGCAAAGGAGAGTGGTTTCATCGTCTACTCGAACGAAGGGTCTGAGTGACGTCGCTGTGTAGTAGCTCAGGCATGGGGCCGTTCACTGGAAAATGTGTATATAAGTTTTATCGTTGACGTGGGGTGGACATCAATGCAAAGAAGGATGGTATTTCCTCATGCAATCCAGACGGAAGGTCTGAATTGATGTTGATGGGTAGAAGCTTGGGCACGAAGCCATTTGCCAGAGGGGTAGATTCATTTAACATGGACGAAGGGTCCAAGTTAAAGGAGTAAGCCGATCGATCTTGTTAATGATGACAAGGGCCGAAAGGTAGTTGGACAGGTTTTTCGGTGGGACTTTATGATGATCGTCATTCTTGGAGTTTATTAGGAAGGGTGAAAAAGGGAACTTTAAATTGTCACATTACTGGCTTAAGCGCCTTTTCGGGTTTTCGACGAAGCCAGCCCCCTCTTACTTTTGCCCACGCGCCCTTTCGGGTTTTCACGTGGCGGGGTACCCGATTTTGCCTGCAGTGCCCTTTCGGGTTTTCACCACAGCTGGGTTTTGGCCATTTTTGCCCTTGTTCAGAATGCCCGAACAAGTCTGGCGGGACATCTCTATTTTTAGTCCCATTTTTTTTCAACACCAGGAAGAGTAGGGTTTTATTATCTAATCCGGACGAAGGGTCCGAATAGGGCTTCATCATCTGATTGTCATCAGTCTTGATTTATCTGTTCATTCGCCACTTCCCCAACAGGTAGTGGTGCAGCATGATAGAGTTTCAGATGCTTCCCATTGAGTGGCGAGAACTGAATTTCCCCTCGATGGTTGACAACCACGTAGGCTCCGCCCTCGTAGACCCTCTAGATTACGTATGAACCCAGCCAGTTAGCAGCAAGTTTACCTTTTGGATTGGAAGCCATGACTTCCCTTTTCTTGACCATGACCAGGTCTCCTTTCTTGAATTCCCGCCCCTTGACGAGCTTATTGAAGGCATTTGCCATGCGGGCTTGGTACATCTGGATATTCTTCTGGGCTTGCAGACGCTTCCCCTCCAGTTCAGCCAGTTCTTCAAGTCTCCTTTCAGCATTGGTTTGTTCATCACGAACTAAGCCATGCTGGACTGCAATCCTGAGTGACGATACCTCCAGCTCTATAGGGACTACTGTCTCAGAGCCGTACACTAGTGAATAGGGTGAGCAACCTGTGGGGGTTTTATAGACGGTGCGATATGCCCATAGTGCTTCATACATCTTCTCACCCCAGTCCTTTTTGTTAGAGCTGACGACCTTGGCCAGCAGGGTGCATAGTGTCTTATTGAAGGCTTCAGCCAGTCCATTTGCTTGTGGATTGTAAGGAGTGGAGGTCCTCCATTCAATTTTGTACTTCTCGGCAAGCCGATATATCTTCTGGTTCTTGAAGTGGCTTCCATTACCAGAAATTATTAGGCTGGGGACCCCGAACCGGAAGATGATATTGTGCTTGATGAATCTGGCAACCAACTCACCAGTCACTTCTCTGAGTGCTACTGCTTCTTCCCACCTGGAGAAGTAGTCTGTTATAGCTGGGATGTACTTATGTCCAGCTGAGGAAGTCGGTAGTGGCCCGACCACATCAGTTCCCCACTGAGCAAAAGGCCAGTTGGGAATTGTAGGGTGTAGAGCTACAGGGGCCTTCTGGGTACAGTGGCGTGCTCTTGGCATTTCTGGCATGACTTTGCAAACTAGCAACAGTCTTCGAACATAGTGGGCCAATAATAACCCAACTTCTTGATTTCAATCTTCATCTTAGGCCCAGCCTGGTGTGCCCCTGCTGTCCCAGCATGTATTTCTTTCATTGCTTGCCAAGCTTCTTCAGTAGATAGGCAGCGAAGCAAAATCTTCTTGCGGGCGTCCGCCATGATTCGGAACAGAGTTCCATTTCTGCATTCATAGGAATCTTTGATCCTTAGGAGTTTCATTCTCTCTTCTTTGTTCTTGGGCAGCTGTTGGTGTAGGAACCACTGCAGTAGGTGCTGTCTCCAATCAGATGCCTGGACTTTGTCAACGGCATCAATCTCATATTCTTCAGGACACGCTTCCAGCATGCTGGGGACTTGCCGCCTGTTCATGATAATAATGTTAAGCGTCTCATCTGGTTGGACTGATAGTGAGCTGGCCAGCTTTGCCAGTGCATCAGCTTGAGCATTATGTCCCCGACCCACATGATTGAGCTCAATGTGGTAGAAATTCGCCATGAGGCGTATAGCCTTTTGATAATAGGGGTTCAATTCTGGCTTTCTCACTTCGAATTCTCCCTATATTTGTTTTATCACTAACATTGAGTCACCGAATACCTGAAGCATCCGAATACTCATACTGAGGGCGACCTGGAGACCAATTATCAGAGCTTCATATTCAGCTTCATTGTTGGTGCGGGGCTTATTTATAGAACAGGAGGTGTTCAACACTTCTCCTTCTGGCGATTTCAGCACAATGCCGGCCCCTGCACGTATTCTAGTTTTCCCACTGGAATCAGTTTCTGTTCTTGATGCCCCATCAAAGTATAATTGCCACATGATTGGCTGGGTTTGACAGGCTTCGAGCACTTCATCATCAGGGAGCTCAGTCTCCAACATAGCACTTTCTGGTACAGGGTGCTCTGCAAAGAAATCAGCCACAGCCTGGCCCTTTATAGCCCTTTGAGGTATACAGATGATGTCAAACTCCATCAGAATCACAGCCCATTTTTCTAGTCGACCCTTAAGTGCCGACTGAGTCAATATATATTTGAGCGGATCTGCTGCAGATATCAATCTGATTTCATGTGACAGCATATAGTGTCGGAGCTTCTTAACAACGAAAACCAGTGCCAAGCAGGTCTTCTCTATGTAAGTATAGCTTTCTTCAGTCCTGATCAACCTTCTGCTAAGGTAATATAAGGCTTTCTCCTTTCCATCTTCATTTATTTGAGCTAACATTGCCCCCAGCGAACAATGCGTGGCTGCTATATAGAGGATTAAAGGGCTGCCCTTGACTGGTGCCCCCAATACTGGAGGGGTCTTGAGGTATTCCTTCAGCTTTTCAAAAGCCTCTTGGCATTCGTCGTCCCACATGAACGGCACATCTTTCATCATGAGCTTATGAAAGGGGTGGCACCGACCCGACAGGTTTAATATAAATCGTCGGATGTAGGCCAGATGCCCTTGCAGAGATCTTAGCTCAAACAAATTCTTCGGTGGAGGGAGCTCTTGAATAGCCTTGATCTTGGACGGATCAATCTCAATACCCCTGTACCGGACAATAAATCCAAGGAATTTTCCACTGGTCACGCCAAAGGTGCACTTCATAGGGTTCATCTTCAGCTCATATTTTCGCAACCTTTGGAACACTACCCTCAGGTCCTGCAGATGGTCTTCTTTCTTTCTGGTCTTCACCACCAGGTCATCAACATAGCACTCCACTTTCTTGAAGAGCAAATCATCAAAATTTTTTGTCATGGCTCTTTGGTAAGTAGCGCCGGCATTCTTAAGGCCGAACGGCATTCTTTTGTAGTGGAATATTCCTTTTGGAGTGCGGAATGCAGTGTGTACTTTATCTTTTTCAGCAATCCAAATTTGGTTGTATCCGGATGAACCGTCCATGAATGACAGGGCTTCATGACCAGTGGTTGCATCAATCATTACTTCAGTAATTGGTACTGGGAAATCATCCTTCGGACAAGCCTTATTAAGGTCTCAGAAATCAACACATATTCTGATCTGCCCATTTTTTTCTTTACGGGGACTATGTTCGCCAGCCATGTAGTGTACTGATTTTCTTCAACGAAGCCAACATCAATAAGCTTGTCGACCTCTTTATTGATTTGGTTGATCAGCTCAGGTCGCATCCTCCTGGGCGGTTGTTTTATGGGGTTGGCTTCTGGATTAATCGCCAGCAGGTGTTGTGCTACATCGGGGTTTAACCCTGCCATTTCATCATACGTCCAAGCGAAGCAGTCTTTGAACTCCCTCAGGAATTGTATGTAATGTTCTCGGACCTTTGGTTCCAGCAGAACACTGAGAAAGGTTGGCCTTGGTTCCTCCTCTGTCCCCAAGTTTACTTCTATGAGCTCATCAACGGTGGCCTGGCCACCATCTTCAACTTCAGGCGGAGCCTCCTGCAAATCCACGAAGCCCCCCGGGATATAGTTTTCTTCAGTTTCAGAATTCTCTAATTCTTCTTGTCGGACCTCGGCCAATGATGACTCATCATACAGGGCAGAAACCATGTGACTTTGTTCAGCCTGACCATGGGACATGACCGGCTCCGTGTAAGGCTCAAAGATTTGGTCTTCCACTTTCGGAGGCCTTGCTGGCGTAGATTCCTCTGGGGAATTTATATTCTGCAGAGCTCAAACTTCTTCCAGAATACGTTCAAACTCTAAGCATTCTCTTGTATCATTAGAAATCCGGTCTTCATCTGGGGTTCCCGTGTCAAACTTTGCTTCGGCCTGGAACAGGTCTTCCTTGCAAGACAGTTCCTCCCAGCACCGGCATACATTTGCTTCATCAGACTTTTCTGCCTCGGGCTGGTTATTGGAAGGCCCATCATCCGGTATAGACTGATATGTAATCTCTTCATCTTCTGAGGGGTAATCATCATAGCCCATCCCAGGAGGATCTTCATGTGAAAAGAAGGCGGAAATGACATCTACCTCGGCTTCATAGTATTCTTGTAGAGTGTAGCCCAATCCCGGGTGCTGGGTGATCTTCATCAATTCCTTATTATTCTGGGGCGGATCCCAAAGCTCTTGGAATGCTTTCTTCTGCGCAACGGGCTGCAGTGAAGGCATCTGAAGTTTGGAGAACATCTGTGAGACCTGTTGTGTGGTGTAACCCAAGCCTGTGATTGGCACCATTCGGCTTGTGGATTCTTCCGGAATCATGCAGTCCTGACCGTCCTCCTCAATAGGCTCCCCGGTGTAGAATATGATGGGAGGCTCGCAGAAATGAGGGACCTCCATAATCTTGAGTGGTAGCACTGTCTGGCATTCCAAACTGGCGACTGGCTTAACCAGCCCTTCCGGTACCCTGACTTGTGCATATTTTTCTTTCATCTCTTCATCAGTATCATCGGGATGAATGCTTGGAAGTGTGATCCGTGCAAAATCCCTAACATGAGAGATATGGGATACCTCATGCTTCTTGACACAGCCCCGTGGTGGCGGCGGAGACCAATCCTCTATCTTCGCTACCGACTTCTCTTGACTAGTCACAGTTTCTTTTTTCTTATCTTTTTGCAGCATGTCAGCATAATAGGATGCAACGAGCATATGGCACTCGAAGACTTCAAAGGGGTGCAAATCTGCGAAGACTCTTTCTTCTTTGCCATCATGATAGTACTTAATGCACTGATGCAGTGTGGAAGGCACTATTTGGTACTCATGCAACCACGGTCGCCCCAACAAGGCCTTGTATGTGGTGTTGGAATCGATCACATAGAATCGCACCACAGTAGTGAGGTCCCCCAGGGTGAGGTTGAAATCCGCTACCCCCAAAGGTGTCTCACACTTATGGTTAAAGCCAACAATCTTCATGTCCCTGACCTTCGTGAGGTGCATATCAAAGTAATATTTCTGATAGATGCGGTATGGCAGAATATTTACAGCAGCCCCTGGATCTACCAGTATCCGGCTTAATGGCTGACAGTTGAGATGTCCTCTCATGTATAGTGGCATGTTGTGGCTGGGATTTGGAATCAACATGTCATCTTCAGTGAAAGTGACTGTCGGCCCAGAATTGACTTCTGTCAGTAGTGCTTCATACTGTGATGGTGACTGTTGGGCATCAATAATTGCTTGGCAGGCATCCTCGCTCAAGGAAAGAATTTCCCATATAGAGAATCTGGTAGGGAGCTTCTTCAGCATTTTCAGAATTCGGCTGCCTACCCGGACATTGGAGAGCCGCATTTCTTCTGCCCAGTGGGGCTTTGGAGGTTCCCTAGGTGCTTGCGGCATTGCCTGCCCACTTCTTGTCTCAGTTCCTTGGTTGGTTTCTTGAGGGACTTCTTCTGGAAAGACGGCCCTTGATGTTGCTGGATAACCTTTTTCTTCTTTCTCACCCTGCCTAGGCTTCAGAGCCGTTGACTGCTGGTGCTTGTTACTTCTGGCTGGAGCAGTTTGTACTGGCTTTTCGCCCTCTAAACTGGATAAAAATTCAAGGAATGACGGAGCTCCATCCCCTTTCTTCTCTTCTTGGTATAGACTGGCAGGAGGAGGGATCTGGACACCTCACATTTCAGGCTCTGGTATCTGATAGGGTTGCTCTCCCCTGAAAATGATATTATGATTGGCTGGCGGGGGACGTCCCCATCTTCTCCCAGAACGGTTAGCATGTGCCGAGGTTGAACCTTCAGCATGGTTGGCTTCCAATGGCGTGGCCGATGCCTCTGCATCATCATCATCCCCAGGCAAGGTGAACAACACCGAGAGTGTATTGCAGTGTACTATCATGACTTTATTTTTTCTTCTGTTCTGTGACTGCCTTTTCTTCTTCTGGTGCTTTGGCTTTGCTGGCCCCTGCCCCCAGAAGGGTTCAGTATCATCTTTCCCCTGTTTTTCCTTTGGTTTTTCTTCAATGGTCAATTCTTCTAGCTGCTCCTAGAGTATGCAATCTTTCACCAGTAGGGGCTTCGGCTCAGTCTGTTCATATTCGTCGAGCCTGTTGATGTACTGTTGGAGACGTTTTGCCTCCGGACTTATTTCTTTTTGTGTGGGAAGCGGAGTCTGTCTCCTCCGATTGTAGGTGGGGATTCAGATGACCGGCTGTGTCTCAACTAGACGCCAAATCGGTTTAACTGGGGATGCACCCAGCTCCGAAGTGGCATTTCGAATGGATGGTCCCGTTGTTTTGGCAACAGATGTCCTCTTTCTGGTCCTCACCGGCTTCGTCTGCCACCCCTCCTGATCCCTAATTGGGGTAAGGAAGCATGCTTCATAAGTGCGCCTGGTGCATTCTTCAACAGCCTCTTCAGGCAATTGCTGATATACAGAAATCATATTTGCAGCCATCCTCATTGCTGGAGGTTCATGAGGGCGTGGAGGGTCCACCTGGTAATCTCCCAATTGCAGCTCACCCTTTTTGAACATACTTTCCATGACATCTTTGAAGACATAGCAGTTTTCTATAGTATGCCCCAGTCCCCGGTGATATGGACAGAACAGTGGGTCATCTTTCTTCGCTGCATCAGCGGGTCTCTTCGGTTCGGGCAATGTTACTTTGTTGAACTTGTAAGCCCAATTGAACAGTGCACCTGTCTTATCTTTGGGGAATGAATATGCCTTCCTCATCTTATTTCTTAGGGAGACCTTTTCTTTCATTTCTGCTGGGCCTGCCTGCGGAGGAGCATCAGTTGCCTTGTTTTTTCCTTTCTGCTGTTCAAAGGTTTCGAAATCAACAGTGTTGGCCTCTGAATGCAGTGGCCGCCGATCAATAGCTTTCCCTTTTTGCATAGCAGGGACATTGGCGATCGGACGCTTAGATAGGAACGTCTCGACCTCTGCCACTATGTTATTTAAACGGTCAAATGTCCTGACATCTGCCCCGATCATCTTTTCCAGCACTTCTCTTCTAAGATTCTGCTTGCATATCTGTACTGTATCTTCTTGATGGGGAGGTCGCCTGCATCTCATAGCCAGATTCCTCCATCTTTTTATATAATCCAGGGCGGTCTCATCTTGTTTCTGCCTGGACGCATATAGCTCAGCTATTGTGATTTCCCTTTCTGTAACATGAAATCTGTCTTGGAATTTTTGCTGCATATCGGGCCAGTCAGCTACTGACCCAGCTGGCAAGCTGGAGTACCATTCAAAGGCTAACCCTATAAGGGACGAGCCAAAGAATTTCAGTAAATATGCTTCATCAGCTGCCAGGTCGCCCATAACTATAGTGTAATAGGCTATATGTTCTCTGGGAGAGCCTTGGCCGTTGACTTTTTTCAAACTTTGGCGGCTTGCTGACGCCTGGTGGTAATCTCTTAGCAGCATAATGTGCAGGGTATGGTACTTTGTAGATGTCATAGGTACCAGAATCATCCCTGACTTTCTCAGACAGCTTCATCTCAACAATCTTTTCTATCATCAGTTTATTTGCTACAACTGGATCCACTGGTTCTGGAAAGAAATATGCCTGCTGATGATTGAAAGGGGTCGTCATGACCGCTGTATGCAGCATCAGCTGAGATGCTGGCACAGCAGATTGTGTTTGAGAGGCAGAGGGGTGGGCTGCCACCTGTTGTGGAAGAGGCTGATTTGGCGCTCTGCCTTCACTATTCAAATGAGGAACAGCTGGGACGGCCACCTGGGTTGAGCTGGAAGTTTGTCCTGCCGGCTCGGCCTGCTTAGAAATAGGTGTCTACTCATTTCTCTCATTCAACTGTCTTCTGAGAGACTCAATTTCCCGCTGGTACCTCATGAACATCATCTGGATCATGGGATCTATGGTTGCTGGAATTTGCATCTCCCCTGAAGTCCCTTCAGCGGGGTCTAAGAGAGGATTGTCTTCTTCTTCAGTAGTCACCACATTTACTGTCATCGTGGTGACTCTTCGGGCTTCATTGACGGCCGAGAGGTCGTCTTGATTAGCAGCTACTATCTTATCTTTCGTTGCCTTGCTTCTTCTCGTGACTGCACCTGGTCTGTGCGCCAGACTGATCAATTCTTCTGGCTGATTTGGTAACATACCATATCTTCCGGCGACGCCGGCCATGTTGCAAGCAAGAATCTGCATTCTTCCTCTCTGCCTGCGAACTCTTCTCTTGACCTGTCCAGGATATGTCAAACGGTCAAATACAGACATTTTCTTTTCTTCTGTCTCTTCTTGGTAGATATCTTCATCATATCTGGCCCTGCGGCCATCTTCATAGTCATTGGAGTCAGAGGACGAAGCCTCCAGCATCACTCCTTCTCTTTCTTCTCCCTACGCAGTGCCCAATGCTGAATCTCTGTAGTTTTGATGATGACTAACACTATGAATCAAATTATGTGTTGCTTCCTGGTGACTGTTAAAGATCCTGCATTGTCTGGATAATCTCTGGATCTAGTTTCTGAAAAGAGCCTTGGGAAATTTCTTGTTTGCATGCACATCTTCTGATTAAAATGTCTTCATCATGCTCTTCTGATTAAATGCTCCTCTAACACGTTCACCCATTAGCTCGTACCTGTCTGTCTTCATCTATATGGGTTCTGTGCTTTTAGTGCATTGACGCACTTGGCTGACTGCGTAGACGCAATTGTGCGTCTTTCACTTGCTGTCTTGTTCATTGCGTCGACGCTGACACTGGATGCGTTGACGCATTGGCCAGTTGCCAAGGGCGTGAGCATCTCGCTTGAGGAGCTGAGGCGACGCTGCACGATGGAAGCGTTGACGCCTTGGGCTGATGTCCAAAGGTCTTTTGATCAACAACCAAGCCGATGCGTCGACGCTGTCACTAATGCGTTGACGCATTGGTGTGTATTGTGAAGGGTCCTGCTCTCCATTATAAACTCATTGCGTTAACGCCTTGGCTTTACTGCGTTGACGCGTTCTTCAGTCCTTTGATAAGTTCCGTGCAATCTGTGTGAACAAACGTATGACTTGAATATTTCTGAGATTGACTGAATGTTCTCTGAAACCTTACAGGGACTTAAAGACAAATTGGAACTTTATTCCAATCATGTGAGCACGTGATTTGAGGGAATAATCGTCTAACACGTGGCTCGGCTCATCTGGAAGCATCTTCTTCGCGCGTGTCTCCCACACCCTCAGTCTCTCGTGAGTCTGGATATATAGGAAGGTTTCTGCTCCTGAAAAGCTGCCGAAGCCACAAGAAAAAGGGTGAGGCCAGAGCGAGAGGAAGGAGAGGAGAAGCCATCCTGATCCATTCGTTGAGCGTACCTGGAAGAGAGAGAGTGATGAAGGAGAGGATGGTTTTCTGCTACGTTTTGTCTATGCTTCTTTAAGAAGCTACATTGTTTCTCCGTTCGATTGTCTTTCAATATTTCTTTATGTCTTCGTTTGTTCGTTCTCAAATTCCGATACTCTGTTTTCGTTCCCTCTAGGTGTAGAGGAAGAGAGGTGAATCCTCTGGGTCGCAGTGTGGCTTCCCTCTGATTTAGATCAGAGGAAGGGAGGAGTTCTCCGGGGTTTTGTGTTCAGGTAGTGAGAAGGCTACCTGGGTTCTTCCCTCCGGCTGAGGAGGAAGAGAGACAGCGTCTCTGAATTGCAGTGAGGGTGGGTCACTGCTGGGTTCCCTCTTGTCTAAGAGGAAGGGAGAGTTATCTCCGGGTCAGGTCTTGTGGTGTGAGACCTGGGTGCAAGCTGTGAGTTCAGCGTCTGTAGGGATTTCGATCCCCAAGCTGTGGATCAGCGTGTTGTTGGCAGACTGAGTCTGCGGTTCTTTCTTGTGAAAGGGAAGCCTCACTCTGCCTTGAGTGAGGGATGGACGTAAGTCTGCAGGTTGCAGACTGAACCATCTAAACCTCTTGTTCTCGTGGTGTGGTTGTGCGCATCTATTTTCTTTATGCTTCTGTCTGGCTTCATGAAGTAAGTGTGATTGTTGATGATCGAAACCTTGGTCTGACTGCTCGCTTAGTGCTTGTGCATATGTGCTGATGAAATTCTGAGTGATATATGTTCTGCGCTCGTGACCTGCTTTATCTGGTTAAGGTTCCGGATCATTTTACATATTGTCAGTCTTCCTAGCCAATCTCATCTTCTAAGATCTCCTCGGCTCGGACAAATATTTTTTAAACGGTGATCTATTCATCCCCTCCCCTTCTAGCTCACCGTCCTCCTGTTTAACAGTTGGTATCAGAGCAGGTTTACCCGAGATGTGGTCCAACGACCAGGGTAATCCTGGAACCAGTGGTCCTCGCAGCTACATAGCTGAAGGACAGTCAATCTCCCGTCCCCCATATTTTGATGGTTCTAATTATTTCTTTTGGAAAAACAGGATGGAAGTTTTCATCCGATCTCAGAGCCACAAGCTGTGGAGAGTCATTACAACTGGACCTTATGATTTACCTCCGAATGAGGAGATGTGGTCTGAAGAACAAGTCAAATTATCCGGACTGAACTGGTCTGCGCTCAACATCATCCAGTGCGCAGTTCACCCTGAAGAATATGCCCGAATTTCGGCGTGCAAGACAGCTAAGAAGATGTGGGATGAACTAGCGCTGATTTACGAGGGTACCTCTCAGGTCAGAGCTACCAAGGTAAACTACCTAACCTCTGAGTATGAATTATTCAAGATGAAGTCAGAGGAGAGCGTGACTGATATGTACGCTAGGCTGTCACTGATCACAAACAGCCTCAAGGGATTTGGAAAGGAAATATCTGAAGGGGATATAGTCAGGAAGATCTTAAGATCCTTGACTCCAGCGTGGCACACAAAAGCTACTGTGATAGAGGAATCAAAGGATTTAACAACCATGACCGTCACTGAACTCATAGGGTCTCTTATGACCTATGAGATAAATCTCAAGAAAACAGGAGAAGGAAATGACAGAAAGGGCAAGAATGTTGCTCTTAAAGTTGAACGACACAGCAGCAGCAGCAGCAGCAGTAGCAGCAGCAGCAGCGGAGAGTCTAATGGAATTCCAGACCTTGACAGAAGTGAAAAAGCACTGCTCACACGTCAGTTCAGGAAATTCCTGAAAATGCAGGGAAATTCATATAGGAAAAGAAGAAACTACTCATCAGGTAAATATCCGAACAATGGCAATGACAAGGATAGGAATGCTAAAGGTGTGATGTGTTATCATTGCAGGAACTTTGGGCACATGAAGCAAGATTGCCCTGAGCTTCAGAAGAAGACACCGGACTACCACAAGAAAGGCTCCAAAGTGTACAAGAAAAAGCCAAAAGCTATGGTATGCACTTGGAGCGATGAAGAAGAAGACTCAGAGACTAATTCCTCAGGAAAGGAGACTGAAGGAGTATGTCTGATGGCCGACGAGGAAAATGAGGTAACCAATCCTTTTGTAACTTACTCTATTGATGACTGGGAAGATAAATATGGTGAATTGCTAGATATGTACAATGCCTTAGCTAAAGAACATAGAGTCATCAAACGCAAACTCAATGTGGTGAATGAAGAACAAGAACTCTTCAAGATAGAAAATTCCAAACTGGTAGCTGAATTAGCTCAGATGGAAAATGTAAGAAATGAGAATAATCTTGTTAAGAATGAGCTTGAAAAACTTAGAAAACAGCTTGATGAAACAAATCAACATACTGAAGAAAACCTGAGACAAAATAACTTAATCAAGGAAGGGTATGAAGCTGTTAAAAAGGTCAATGATGAATTGCTGGAAAACAACATATCTCTGCGGAAGGAATTGGAAGATAAGAAGAAAACTCTTGAGAGGTTTGTTTTGGGAGAAAGCAATTTGAATGCCTTGTTAGGCACCAAAGTGAACTTTAACAGAGAAGGTTTGGGTTTCAACCCAAATAAGAAGGAAGCATTTGGGATAAAAACCACCACATTTTGCACTGAGAAAGGAAAAGAGAAACTGGACATCCCATCCAGTTCCAAAAGTACTGAACAACAAAAGAACATCCATAAACAACAGCCTGATTTTGGAACAAAATGTCTTTAAGAAATTCAACAAGCCCACGCACCAGAAGCAAGGTGCCTGTCAATTCAACAACTATGACTCTAATAAAAGAATGGGCTATTTTAAAAGAAACATGGGAAGGTCTAACTACACACAGAATACTGTCAATAAAATGCCTTCATCTAGATAGTTTAGAAATTATGGTCTGGCTGGGACCCAAGCTTTTATCAACAGAAACTGGACACACTTTGAGAAACAAAAGGAAACAACTGAAATGCACATCAATAGAAAAACTGTCAATTCTCAGCACAGAAAGAAAAAAGAAGTGAAGCAGATCTGGATCCCCAAAACTGTGCTTAATCATTTGAGCTGTATTTTTGGACCCAACTTACCTTGGGCTCCAAAGCACACTACTTAAATTGTTATTGTGCAGGTGAGCCTAGCAGCCAAGAACAACAAGTGGTATCTCGACAGTGGCTGCTCGAGGCACATGACAGGGGATCAAAGAAAGTTCAGCAAGCTTGAATTGAAAGCAGGAGGGACAGTCAAGTTTGGAGGTAAAAACAAAGGCCAAATAATTGGGACCGGAACCATCGGTAAGAAAACCTCCAACTCTGTTGAAAAAGTATTGTTGGTCGAAGGTCTACAACACAATTTATTGAGTATTAGTCAGTTATGTGACAAGGGTCACAAGGTCCTCTTTGATGAGCATGCTTGCAAAATTTTAGAACCAAACTCCGATAAAATAAAGTTCATTGCAAATAGAGTCAATAATGTCTATATTGTGGATCTTGATGTTGAGTCTGAGTCTAATCTGTGTCTCTCTGCTGATTCAGAGAATAACATGTTTGACTGGCATAGGCGACTAGGTCATGCTAGCTTTAACACCTTGCATAAATTAGCTAAATTTGACTTAGTTAGAGGCATGCCTAGCTTGAAGTTCAAATCATTCTCTAAGCCTTGCGATGCCTGTGCTCTAGGCAAGCAAACCCGAGCTTCTTTTAAAATAAGGACTGAGAGCTTGTCAAACAAGCTTATGGAACACTTGCACATGGATCTCTTTGGTCCTACCAGAACCCAGAGCCTAAATGGTAAGAGATTTGGTTTTGTCATTGTCGATGACTACTCTAGATTTGCATGGTTGTTTTTCTTGGCGAATAAGAGTGATGTTTTTCAAAAATTTGAACATTTTTTCAATAAGCAGAAACATGTAGGCCACAAGATCACTGTTATCCAATCAGATCATGGAGGAGAGTTTGAGAACTCCTCATTTTCTAGTTTTTGTGACAAGGAGGGACTGACTCACAAATTTTCTTCTCCCAGGACCCCAGAGCAGAATGGAATTGTGGAGAGAAGGAATCGAACAATAGTGGAAATGGCAAGAACATTACTAATGGAGAGTCAGCTACCGAAGAGTTTTTGGGCAGAAGCAGCAAACACAGCCTGTTATATACTTAATAGAGCTTTGGTAAGACCCATACATAAGAAAACACCATATGAACTCCTGAAAGGTAAGAGGCCTAATGTCTCATATTTCAAAATTTTTGGTTCAAAATGCTTTATTCATAATAACAACAAGAGAGACTTAGATAAATTTGATGCTAGAAGTATTCCGGGAATATTCCTAGGATACTCTGAAACATCTAGGGCCTTCAGGGTCTTTAATAAAACTGATAGAACTGTAGAGGAAACCCCTCATGTCATTTTTGATGAAACAAAAATCTCTAACAGTCTAAATGATGATAACAGGTCTACAAGTCATGATGGAGAGTTCCTGAATCAAATGCAAGAGGAGGAAGTACAACCGGCTGAAGAACCCACTGATCTGAACCCAGTAAGTACAGCCGAACAAGGTGAGTCCTCAACAAATGTCAGAATTTTAAAAGACCACCCTGTAACCAATATAATTGGTAGTCTTCATGATCCCCCTAGGACAAGATCCCATTTCAGAAATGTTCAGAATCAAGATTTAATTGCTTTAGTTTCTCAAATTGAACCTAAGACCATTGAAGAAGCTTAAGTGATGAGAATTGGGTAACTGCCATGTGTGAAGAACTAGGGCAATTTGATAGAAACAATGTCTGGGAACTTGTACCTAGACCTGAAAATTTCAATGTAATAGGAACAAAATGGGTTTTTAAGAATAAACTGAATGAAGAAGGTGTCATCTCCAGGAATAAAGCTAGACTTGTAGCTAAAGGCTACAGTCAGGAGTATGGAGTAGACTTTGATGAATCTTTGCTCCAGTAGCTAGAATGGAGGCTATCAGAATTCTATTAGCATTTGCTTGTTCAAACAACATAAAACTTCAACAAATGGATGTTAAGAGTGCTTTCTTGAATGGAATTCTAAAAGAAGAAGTTTATGTTGAACAACCTCCTGGTTTTCAGTTTTCGACTAAACCTGATCAAGTTTTCAGGTTAAACAAAGCTCTTTATGGACTAAAGCAGGCTCCTCGGGCCTGGTATGAAAGGCTGACCAGTTTCTTACTGAATAAAGGATATAACAGAGGTAATGTTGACCAAACTTTATTCACTAAGAATTCAAGACAAGATCTCATCATAGTTCAGGTATACGTAGACGACATCATCTTTGGATCAACAAATCCTGAACTATGTAATGAATTTTCACAACTTATGTCAGCTGAATTTGAGATGAGCTTAGTTGGAGAACTGACTTATTTTCTTGGCTTACAGATAAATCAAATGTCAGATGGCTGCTTCTTCCACCAAACCAAGTACACGCTGGATATCCTAAAAAGGTTTGGGATGACTAACCTGAAGCAAATATCCACCCCAATGAGCACAAGCATGACCCTTAATGCAGATGAGTCAGGTAAACAAGTGGATGAAAAACTCTACAGAGGTATGATTGGATCCCTCTTGTACTTAACAGCTTCTAGGCCAGACATACAATTCAGTGTTGGCTTATGTGCAAGATATCAGTCTAGGCCTACTGAACTTCATTTGTCTGCTGTAAAAAGGATCTTTAGATATCTGTCTGCCACACACACATTAGGATTATGGTATCCTGCTTCTCGCACATTAGATTTAGTTGCATACACTGATGCAGACTTTGCTGGATGCAAATTAGATAGGAAGAGCACCAGTGGCCACTGCCAATTCTTAGGAGGATGCCTAGTTTCTTGGAGTTCAAAGAAACAACATTCAGTGGCCCTTTCCACTGCTGAGGCTGAATACGTGGCTGCAAGCAGCTGTGGCACTCAAGTTATCTGGATTAAGCATCAGCTTCAGGATTACCAAGTAGAGACAGGATGCACTCCCATTTTTTGTGACAACACGAGTGCCATAAACATTGCAAAGAATCCTGTTTTACACTCACGAACAAAACACATTGAAATCAGGCACCACTTTATTAGAAATGAAATTGCAAATAAAACATTTGAACTAATTCATGTTGGGACTGCAAATCAAACTGCTGATATTTTTACAAAACCTTTAGATAGTGAAAAATTCACTTCATTGAGAAGAGAACTTGGTATTTACAAACTCTGACTGATCTGTGGCAATGAATTCAGTTTTATGTATTTCCATGATTTTAGTGGTAGTTCTGTCTTACTTTTTCTGATGGGGTCACTATGTGAGGGGGAGCGGGTGTGAGATTTGAGAGGTATCAGGTCTGTTTCTCTGCTGTTATCAGGGTAGAATGGGAGATAGAGCTACTAGAGAGGGGGAGCTTGACTAATTAAAAATGTTTGAAAGATGGTTGTTGTTGCTGGATTAATTGTCAGAATTGATCTTGAGCATCCCTTTTTAGTAGAACCTCGTTCATTTCCTACATTCTTAAGTTTGTGCAATTAAAGTCCAGCCAGAATCTTCTTCTAGTAAGTCTTAAGAGGCTAAGATTAACCTTCACAAGTATATCCTCTTACTTTGTTTCTTGACTGATGAACAAGCTAGACTCATATGAAATGGGTTCTGTTATACGCTTTTCATTGGATTTCGTGATAAGACCACGAGTAATTGCCCTGGCTTTGTCTTCAAACAACCTTCTTGAAGAGCTAGTTAAACTGATCAGTGTTTAAAACTGTATACTGAGAAACTAGGAATCCCATCAATGAAATGGGAACTTTCTAAGTCATGAAGTATCAGTTCTCATAAACAAAAACAAAAGAAAGAAATTCAATTCAAAATTTATGTTTGGCAGAGCAATGATGACATGTGGTGAGTAACTGGGGATTCTGGCCTCTGATCAAGGTGTCTCCTCATGTAAAAACCAATAGTCACTATCTCTGTTCTCTAACTGAGAAGGTATGAGGCTCTTACACTGAGTAACTGAGGATGCTGGCCTCTGACCAAGGTGCATACTTAATGTCAAAGGTGTAACTGGCCAAATACACTCTATAACAGTGCTTTCTCTCCTTGGAATGTTTGTCCTCAGCGCCTACAGGCTGTTTTCATGGTTCAAATTCTTGTTGTCTTTTGACGAGCCTTAACAGCTACCTCAGTCATATTTGTTGACACTTGCTCTTCTTTCATATTCATCGTAAGTTGATAAACTTCAAGCTTCTTCTGAATCTCTTTCTCTTACCAGAACTCCAAGATTCTTCACTGACCTTAAAGCCCCACTTAAGCATCTAAGATTTGACACTGAGTTTCTACTGTTGGAACTCTCTCCATCTTTTCTCATCAATCCAGCGTCAACATCTCTCTTTCTCTTTTGTTTTGATGATGTCAAAGGGGGAGAAGGTTGAAAGGAGGAGGGGGAGTGAAGAGGTTGAAAGGAGGAGGTTGAGCTAGTGAAAAGGAAGTTTTTGGAATGTTTTGGGTAAAAGATAATGAGTGCTGTGAGTTCAGGTTTTGAGAGGTCACCATTGCTGTTTTATCGAACTATTGCTGTTGTTATTGAGACTGCTTTAGGTTGGTGTTCCTTTTTCACTGAATTTGACTCATGGTGTTGCCATCATCAAAAAGGGGGAGATTGTTGAATCTCTGTAGTTTTGATGATGACTAACACTATGAATCAAATTATGTGTTGCTTCCTGGTGACTGTTAAAGATCCTGCATTGTCTGGATAATCTCTGGATCTAGTTTCTGAAAGGAGCCTTGGGAAATTTCTTGTTTGCATGCACATCTTCTGATTAAAATGTCTTCATCATGCTCTTCTGATTAAATGCTCCTCTAACACGTTCACCCATTAGCTCGTACCTGTCTGTCTTCATCTATATGGGTTCTGTGCTTTTAGTGCGTTGACGCACTTGGCTGACTGCGTAGACGCAATTGTGCGTCTTTCACTTGCTGTCTTGTTCATTGCGTCGACGCTGACACTGGATGCGTTGACGCATTGGCCAGTTGCCAAGGGCGTGAGCATCTCGCTTGAGGAGCTGAGGCGACGCTGCACGATGGAAGCGTTGACGCCTTGGGCTGATGTCCAAAGGTCTTTTGATCAACAACCAAGCCGATGCGTCGACGCTGTCACTAATGCGTTGACGCATTGGTGTGTATTGTGAAGGGTCCTGCTCTCCATTATAAACTCATTGCGTTAACGCCTTGGCTTTACTGCGTTGACGCGTTCTTCAGTCCTTGATAAGTTCCGTGCAATCTGTGTGAACAAACGTATGACTTGAATATTTCTGAGATTGACTGAATGTTCTCTGAAACCTTACAGGGACTTAAAGACAAATTGGAACTTTATTCCAATCATGTGAGCACGTGATTTGAGGGAATAATCGTCTAACACGTGGCTCGGCTCATCTGGAAGCATCTTCTTCGCGCGTGTCTCCCACACCCTCAGTCTCTCGTGAGTCTGGATATATAGGAAGGTTTTTGCTCCTGAAAAGCTGCCGAAGCCACAAGAAAAAGGGTGAAGCCAGAGCGAGAGGAAGGAGAGGAGAAGCCATCCTGATCCATTCGTTGAGCGTACCTGGAAGAGAGAGAGTGATGAAGGAGAGGATGGTTTTCTGCTACGTTTTGTCTATGCTTCTTTAAGAAGCTACATTGTTTCTCCGTTCGATTGTCTTTCAATATTTCTTTATGTCTTCGTTTGTTCGTTCTCAAATTCCGATACTCTATTTTCGTTCCCTCTAGGTGTAGAGGAAGAGAGGTGAATCCTCTGGGTCACAGTGTGGCTTCCCTCTAATTTAGATCAGAGGAAGGGAGGAGTTCTCCGGGGTTTTGTGTTCAGGTAGTGAGAAGGCTACCTGGGTTCTTCCCTCCGGCTGAGGAGGAAGAGAGACAGCGTCTCTGAATTGCAGTGAGGGTGGGTCACTGCTGGGTTCCCTCTTGTCTAAGAGGAAGGGAGAGTTATCTCCGGGTCAGGTCTTGTGGTGTGAGACCTGGGTGCAAGCTGTGAGTTCAGCGTCTGTAGGGATTTCGATCCCCAAGCTGTGGATCAGCGTGTTGTTGGCAGACTGAGTCTGCGGTTCTTTCTTGTGAAAGGGAAGCCTCACTCTGCCTTGAGTGAGGGATGGACGTAAGTCTGCAGGTTGCAGACTGAACCATCTAAACCTCTTGTTCTCCGTGGTGTGGTTGTGCGCATCTATTTTCTTTATGCTTCTGTCTGGCTTCATGAAGTAAGTGTGATTGTTGATGATCAAAACCTTGGTCTGACTGCTCGCTTAGTGCTTGTGAATATGTGCTGATGAAATTTTGAGTGTTATATGTTCTGCGCTCGTGACTTGCTTTATCCTATTTAAGGTTCCGGATCATTTTACATATTATCAGTCTTCCTAGTCTATCTCATCTTCTAAGTTCTCCTCGGCTCGGACAAATATTTTTTAAACGGTGATCTATTCATCCCCTCCCCTTCTAGCTCACCGTCCTCCTGTTTAACACCCAAGGCACGGGATAGTCTTTGTTGCCCCA
This sequence comes from Amorphophallus konjac, assembly GCA_022559845.1. Taxonomy (NCBI): domain Eukaryota; kingdom Viridiplantae; phylum Streptophyta; class Magnoliopsida; order Alismatales; family Araceae; genus Amorphophallus; species Amorphophallus konjac. The sequence goes on along the minus strand of CM040122.1, from coordinate 82,864,468 downwards.
GGGAGGAGTTCCCTAGGCAATGAAAGTAGTCTTGAACCACCCGGTTCATCTCTTCCCGACTCTGCCCTTGTAGCTCTGACCGGGGCAGCAGCCTCTCCTGAGTCTTCGGCTGATTGGCCAGCCTCGAGACTTGAGCAGCCAAGTACTCTGACCTGGGATATCTGAACACATCGGCCTGTCTAGCACAGGCCCTGGATCTCTGTGGAGCAGCCATAGAAGCCACTTCATCCACTCTTCCTTCATCTCTCTTTCGAAAATCTCCGCCCCTCCTCCCGGGGTGAGCGACAATAGCATCTTTCTCTTTCTTCTCCCATCTCCTGCCCCCGGTCCTGGGGTGGATGGCAGCAACATATTCTTCTTCCCTTTCATGTCTCCTGCCCCCGGCCCTGGGGCGGATGGCACCAACACACTCTTCTTAAGCTGGTGCCCAGCTCTGAATCTTCTTTGGCACCCAAACTTGTTTGAACTTCGTCGGCTTAGGTGCCAGCGGCTGCTTACCCTTGTTCTCCCAGTTGGCCCTCCTAGTGGCCAACGGTTGGAATCTGTTGTTGGTACGGACCGATGGAATGACCCTATCGGGCCGTGCATTCATGGGGCGGCCGTTGAGGTTCACCCTCATCTTTCCGACCATCATTGTCTTTCCCGAGGCCGAAGGGCAGCCTCCGGTTGCAGCAGACCGGCTTCTCCGGTTGTTTCTTATTCTCCTACCAATAGTGGCGGAGACATCGGTCTTCTTTTCCAGGTGATGGACAAGGCACGAAATGACGGTAGGAGCAACTGCCGTCTTCCCCTCCTCGGCTTTTGGCGCCATCGTGGTCTCTATCATGGCGATCTTTCCGGCTTCGGTGTCGACTTGCAGCAGATCGACAAATACGAGGCCCAAGCAATTGGGCAGACCCACCGCTGGAGGCAGGGATCCGAACTCCATCGGCACCGCCAGGTACCCTCTGTGGATGTGGCCATCGATCACCTGTTGGCCGAAGTGAACGGCAACAAGTCCAGCTTCCGTTTGTAGTGTCTGCGAGTAAGATTAACACACAGTTAGAATTTTGAGAGAGGCCGCCGGGCCTCCTATTTTGGCGTAGAGATGAAGGGAGACTAGGTCCCACCGGGCGTGCCAGACTTGTGGACGCGGATTTTTCTTTTCTTATCTTATTTATTTGTTTGTTTGTTTTAATTTAATTTATTATTATTTTTTTTATTTATTTGGTTGATTTGATTTATTAGGCGTGCCAGTCACCGGAGTGACAATTTCATTGTGCCCTCGATCTGACTTGGTCAGTCGATTGTGAAGTCCGAGTCGGGACCGAAAGTCCGCCATGCCATGAAGGCCATGACGTTAATTACGCCCTCCCTTGAGGAGGACAACCCTTGATTAAACGCCAAAGACAGGAGGCCTCAGAAGGCAGTCAAAATACTAATGTGCGAAATAAAGGCTTCATGCTTATGGAAGAGGACGAATGGAGGGCAGATTTATTTAGTTCAACGGACTAAATCGGGCGGCACAACCTTTAACTTTGAGCCATGCCGGGTAAGAATAGAAGACCATCCACGCAGTGGCGGGACGAAATTTGGCTAATCATTAGGGTATTCCCTTTTGACACTTCCACTTGACCGGACGCTCCAAATAGGTTCGTTTCCCCCGAAGATGGAGCCGGATGGGAAGTGTATCGGTGACACTCCCTTGACTCATCGGGGTTGATGACATTGGACTGGATTTCGACAGCATCTCCCCTCAACTTTGAACATGCCCAAGGAGAAATAGGTGATCATCCACGGAGTGCCGGGATGAAAACCGAAAGAGAAAGACACTGGGCCCTGGCACGGTGTGATGTTGGGGATAGTTCCCCGTTTATTTATTCCATGGGGTGTACCCTGTGACCTGTAGATATCCCTCGAATTAGTGTGGCAGGGTGCTCAAAGATTGGGCAGAGGAGGAGAGGCTCTCGTCGCAGCAATAACGAGCATAGGTAGGCTTCCTGGCGCGGGGGGAATGGGTTCTCGGCATGAGGTTCTCGGCATGGCTTTAAAGAAGGAGGAGGGAGCTCTCGGCGTGAGGTTCCCGGCATGGTTTAAAGAAGGAGGAGGGAGCTCTCGGCGTGAGGTTCCTGGCGCGCTGAGGGCCGCGCCGGGAGCTATTCATGGCGCCGAGAGGAGTTGGCGCCGGAAAGGTCTGTGGGGTTTCACGGTGCTCTGTTTTGGGGATTTTTTTTTTTTTTGGGATTCAGATAACGACTGGGGGGTTTTAGGATGCAACCGAGGAAGGGACCGAGGGCTCGACCAAGTTACCAGATTAACATCAAGGAGTCACATGGATAGAAGGGATTCGATGGATTAAAGTCACCAGGCGTTCGAACCCTCTGGAATAGGCTTTATGCCATTCATATCACCGACCATCCAGGAGATCAAGAGATGACTGTCTCTGATCCCTATAATGGCCCCAATGGCTTGGGAAACTTGAGAGGACTACAGACTTCACAACGTTTAAATCATCGATGTCGTCGAGGGAGAGAGAGGGACAAAGCCCAAAGATCCACAATGACGATTGGGGCTCTGTTACCTCCGTCCCATCTGAAACAAGCATGCATATAGGCACAAGAAATCACTAGAGTTCAAAGCATCCGAACTGTTAATGCACGCAGGGGATAACATACATTCCGAAAGAGAGAGCACAAGGAGAAAAGGGCCAACCAGCACCATTTCATCAGAACAGCCGTGAAATTGCATTTCACTGTTTCATCATTTACATCGTTCATAGAACAGGGGGAAGGAGAGAGAAAAAAATAGATTGATACTCTATCTCCTCGACAACAGGGAGATCTCTTCACTTCGAAAGCGAAAAACGGAATCGAAGCTTATACATCAAAAAAAAAGGGAAGCAGGAAGGAAAGACAGCAATAAAGGGGAGGGGAGGGCGGAGCATTGACTCCTCTCCCTCCCCTAGCACCCCACATTCTCCTTCCTTCAGACCTCGCAGCAGTTTTTCTTCTCTTCTCTCCTTTTTTATCTGGCTATCTGGAGATGTCTCTCTTCGCTTCTCTTCGATGGCTCTCTCCGTATATCCTCCTCTCTTCTTCTCTTTGACGAAACGGGGGATTTTATAGGCACAGCACCCCCTTTCTCGGCATGGTCCACTTCGGCGCGTCTTTCACACCTTCCTGGCGCGCCTCAGTCGACTGCAGAAGCTTCCCGGCGCCAAGAGTATAGCTTCCCGACGCCACCCCCTATGGGCTTTGGGATTTGGTGAGGGGCTCCCGGCGCCACCCTCATGAGCCCATTTAGGGCTTTTATTGTTTTGATCTCTCTCATCAGCAGGCTTGAGCTGTCAAAGGTGCCTAACCTGTCTTTTCATTTGTCAGTCCTTCATATCTGTCAGAACAGGTGAAGGCCTCTTAGTTGGTGAGTTGACATAGTCTTATCAGAACATTTCTGGAGATTTTCATCAGTCAATAGACTGTAATTCTTTATCAGCACTGCCATCTGAGCGATGACAACACCAGATATCGGCTTGGCCGGGAAGGGATTCAGCTGGGTGATAGCTTTAGTGACGACTCTTCTGTAGTTTTGGCTCTGCAGGAATCCCTGGGATCTTCATCTCTGATTTGATCTTCTCTTCGGTCCCATCTTTGTTCTTGATTATATTTCAGGTGTCAACAAGAGGGCGCGTGGGCAAAAGCAAGAGGGGGCCGGTGCCGGCGAAAACCCGAAAGGGCGCTTGTACCGGTAATGTGGTTCAAAAAAAAATAGAAAAGAAAGGAGACAAAGAGATCAACAAACCAGGTCAGCTCCCGGCACCCTGTCGGCACTGACGAAGAGACCAAGAGACAAAAAACCAAGTCAGCTCCCGGCACCCTGTTGGCACTGACGAAGAGACAAAGAGACCAACAAAGCATGTCAGTTCCCGACACCCCGTCGGCGCTGACGAAGAGACAATGAGACCAACAAACTAGGTCAGCTCCCGACACCCTATCGGCACTGGCGAAGAGACAAAGAAATCAACAAACCAGGTCAGCTCCCGGCACCCTGTCGGCACTGGCGAAGAGAAAAAGAGACCAACAAACCAGGTCAGCTCCCGACACCCGATCGGCACTGGCAAAGAGACAAAGAGACCAACAAACCAGGTTAGCTCCCGACACCCTGTCGGCACTGGCGAAGAGACAAAGAGATCAACAAATCATGTCAGCTCCCGGCACCCTATCGGCACTGACAAAGAGACAAAGAAATCAACAAACCAGGTCAGCTCCCGACACCCTGTCGGCACTGGCGAAGAGATAAAGAGACCAACAAACCAGGTCAGCTCCCGGCACCCTGTCGGCACTGGCGAAGAGACAAAGAGACCAACAAACCAGGTTAGCTCTCGACACCATGTCGGCACTGGCGAAGAGACAAAGAGATCAACAAACCAGGTCAGCTCCCGACACCCTATCGGCACTGACGAAGAGACAAAGAGATCAAAAAACCAGGTCACCTCCCGGCACCCTGTCGGCACTGACGAAGAGACAAAGAAATCAACAAACCAAGTCAGCTCCCGACACCCTGTCAGCACTGACGAAGAGATAAAGAGATCAACAAACCAGGTCAGCTCCCGGCACCTTGTTGGCACTGACGAAGAGATAAAGAAATCAACAAACCAGGTCAGCTCCTGGCACCCTGTCGGCACTGGCGAAGAGACAAAGAGACCAATAAACCAGGTCAGCTCCCGACACCCTGTCGGCACTGGCGAAGAGACAAAGAGATCAACAAACCAGGTCAGCTCTCGACACCCTGTCGGCACTGACGAAGAGACAAAGAGACCAACAAACCATGTCAGCCCCCGGCGCCCTGTCGGCACTGACGAAGAGACCAAGAGACAACAAACCAAGTCAGCTCCCGGCACCCTATCGGCACTGATGAAGAGACAAAGAGACCAACATATCATGTCAGTTCCCGGCATCCTGTCGACGCTGACGAAGAGACAAAGAGACCAACAAACTAGGTCAGCTCCCGGCACCCTGTCGACGCCGACGAAGAGACCAAAAGATAATAAGCTATGTCGGTTCCCGACACCCCGTCAGCCCTGATGAAGAGACAAAGAGACCAACATGCTGTTTCAGTTCCCGGCATCCCGTCGGCACTGACGAAGAGAAGAAGAGACAAGCATACCACATCAGCTCCCGACACTCTGTCGACGCCAACAAAGGAAAGAAGAGACAAGTACACCCATGGGCACCGCCTGGCTTATCCTTCGCCTGCGCTACCCATGGGTGGGGGGCATTTGTGGACATGCAAAATTGCACTATTATATGTCCCAACTAGTCCAGCATCAACAACAACGTCAACTGAAGAGACTGTGAAGAAGGGAAGGCCATCCGGACTCTCTGAATACACACACAGCCGTGAAGCCATCTCCGGAGTCACGACAGTGAAGAGAAATCAACCACCAAGGGCCTCGCAAACCACGAGCCACAGAGGAAATCAAACGGGCCATGACTCGTGCTCACAACGGGCTCAGAACGGGCTCAGAAATGCACCCCTGGTGGCCTTCAGCGGCACGCCCATTTGGGGCTTCAGCGGCACGCCCATTTGGCCTTCAGCGGCACGCCCATTTGGGGCTTCAGCGGCACGCCCATTTGGGGCTTCAGCGGCACGCCCATTTGGCCCTCCTGTGGCACACTTATTGAGCCTGCCAGCGGCACAGCGTGAAGGCGTTTCAATGGCCGAACGATGTGACGCCCATGCCCTATGTATCCTTGGCGCGCAGTGAGCTGTCCGAGGTGTCAGCTAGAGGTTGGGCCACGCAGGCTACTCCCCTGACATCCAGGACGGGAGAAGTCAAACCCCATCATGACCAGCCGCTTCCCACCTCCGACTGCCGTGCTCGAGGGCTCCCGCTGCTGGGAGTATAAAACCACTCCCATTCCGGTGAAGAAGAGAGAGAGAGGCCCATACACAGAGAAGAGGCACACAGGGAGAAGAGACGAAGAGACACAAAGCCACCTACGAGAAGAAGGAGAAGAGAGAAGAGAAGGGAGAGGACTTCGGCGTGGAGTCTTCCGATAACCACCAGGCAAAGAGAAGAGAGTAAGAGAGAGAGAGGGCTTGATGTAGCAGGGGAAGGTGGGGGAAAGAGCAGTGGACAGTCGTCCCTCCCTCGATCCCCAACACCTCCTCTTCTTTTGTTCTTTGTTTTCTCCTTCTCCGTTCTTTTGTTCTTTGGTTTTCTTTCTTGCCCGTAGCTTTAGCTCGGGCGTGTTTTGTAATGCATGCAGACGGCTACGACCCTTTGCTCCCCCATGAATGAAGATCGTCCCCCTCAGTGGGTTGTCTCTTTGTCTCGTTGATTTTGAGCCACATTGCGTTTGATCGTCTTTCCCTTTACTTTTCGGTGTTTGTGTTCATCCCTCATGCCGACGGTTTCCTCCGGATGTGGCATCATCTTGAATGGTTTGAGGTCACGAACCTCCCCCTGTAAAGCCCAGTGCCTTCACCTGTGTCTGCCCCTTTGAACCTTTTTTTCCTCTTTCCGGAAGTCCCTGTGGGTTTGATCGGTCTAACACCCCGCCCCGTTAGCAGACCAACCCTTTTGGAGCCCTGTCCGGTGCACTTGCACTTTTCCCCAGCGGCACACCCTTCCGGCGTTTTGGCCGACACACCCATAGTAGCCCCCCAGCGGTACACTCCCCCTTGGTGCCCCAGCGGCACACCTGGCCTCTCCCTAGCCCAGTACACCCCTCAAGCACCCTGTGCTCGTCCTTGGCCGGCACGCCTTGGCTAACCCCCCATACACCCTGTCCAGTCTTAGAGGTCTTCGGCTCGTTGTTTTCCCCATGTTTTTTGAGGTTTTATTAAGGTGTTGCCGCCCTCGGGCGCCCACCTCCAGTTGTCGGGTTCCGCCACTCCATGTGGGCGCGTTCCCTTTATCTCCCTTACGCTCGGGTCAAGGGGAGATGCTGCCGAATTTTTGTTAAAAAATAACAAGACGTTAAAAGGTAAGAGGATGCAACAAACAAATGGGATAACAAATACACACCAAAAGACAATAAAAGCAACAAATAAATAGAGCAACAACAGATTGCAAGAAGAAGGAGAAACGATTTGTATAAAACTACGCAAAAATCAAAGAAAAGAAGAAAAGAAAAGCCTTAAAAATAAGTAACCGAGGAGTGGGCCTTCATCGGCACGTCTGTCCTAGCCTTCGCCGGTACGCCCTCCACCCTCGTTGTCCGGTACACCTCTAACCTTCCTTCAGCGGTACGCTCTAACAGTCCTTCAACGACACACCTTCTCGGCCCTTCAGCGGCACACTCCTCTCACCGTCTCACTTCTTCTTCCACCGTCTCTCCGAAGTAGAACACAATGTATAGACTTGGCAGATTAATGCACGAACACAGCAACAAGCAATGTACAGACTTTGAGCTGGCCAATGTATAGACTTTGAGCTGCAGCCAATGGACAACGTACAGACTTTGAGCTGGCCAACGTATAGACTTTGAGTTGGCCAATGTATAGACTTTGAGTTGCAGCCAATGGACAACATACAGACTTTGAGCTGGACAACGTACAGACTTTGAGCTGACCAATGTATAGACTTTGAGCGGCAGCAAATGGACAACGTACAGACTTTGAGATGGCCAACGTACAGACTTTGAGCTGGCCAATGTATAGACTTTGAGCGGCAGCCAATGAACAATGTATAGACTTTGAGCTGGCTAATGTGTAGACTTTGAGCTGCAGCCAATGGACAATGTACAGACTTTGAGCTGGCCAATGTGTAGACTTTGAGCTGCAGCCAATGGACAATATATAGACTTTGAGCTGGCCAATGTATAGACTTTGAGCTGCAGCCAATGGACAATGTATAGACTTTGAGCTGCAGCCAATGGACAATGTACAGACTTTGAGTTGGCCAATGTATAGACTTTGAGCTGCAGCCAATGGACAACGTACAAACTTTGAGCTAGCCAATGTATAGACTTTGAGCTGCAGCCAATGGACAACATACATACTTTGAGCTGACGAATGCAGCCAATGTATAGACTTTGGGCTGATGAATGTACAGACTTTGTGCTGCAGCGACCAACCAATGTATAGACTTTGAGCCAATAAACCAGCCAATGTACAGACTTTAAGCTGATGAATGTACAGGCTTTGTGTGCAGTAACCAGCCGATGTACAGACTTCGTGTCGCAGCGTCCAGCCAATGTATAGACTTTGGACTGAGGGACGTACAGACTTCGTGTGTGCTAGCAGCCAGTGTACAGACTTTGAGTTGCAGTACATAGACAACATACAGACTCTGCGTGTGTGCTGGCAACCAATGCACGGACTTGAGTTGTAGCCAATAGATAATGTGCAGACTCTAGCAGGCGATGTACAGACTTTGAGTTAGCCCGGCACACCCTCTTCTACCTTCGCCGGCACACTCTCCTTGGTGCCTTCCCCGGCGCACCCTCTTCTACCTTTGCCGGCATAGTCTCCTTGGTGCCTTCCCCGGCGCATCCTCTTCTCCCTTCACCGGTACACCTTGGGACGCCCTCATCGGCACGCCCCCCCATACCCCTTGCCGGTACACTCTCCAGCGGCCCTCTCTCTCTGGGAAACATACACATATAACATATAATGATGATGATATTGGTAATAATAACAATGATAATAAATAAATTAATGGAAATTGTGATAAATAAAGAAATCCGAATATACGTAGGAAACAAATGAAAATGTGGAACAGTGATGATAAAAAAAATAATAATAAACAAAAGGGGGGGAGGAAATCATTCGAAATAAATGCATAAAGAAGACATGAACAACAAGAGGAAAGAGAAGAACATATAATTAAAATCTCAGATAAGAAAAATGCTAGGGTCCACATTGCAGCCCCATCTCTCTCCGTGACCCGACGCAGAAGGAACATTAACGTTGCCCTCTCATGCCGGGCCCGAGTCTTGGGAATCATCCTGACATGGCCAGGCCCCGACCTAGTCTTGGGCCGTCATTCCAATCAGACCGGATTCGTTTCTCGCCCCGGAGCCCTTCCGAGCCGCTATTAAAATTACCGTGCATTCGGCAGACATTTGAACGGATTCGCCCCGATTTTTCGTCGCGTTTCTATCACGGACCTGTGTCCGAATATGAAAAGGGTCCACGAGTGACCGACATGGCTAATGGCTCGTATCCTGATGCGGACTTTAGTGTGATTTATTCCTGTCCCTTTCTCGCGCAGTTAGTATTATTTCTTTCGGCCGCAGGGCCCCTAATTTCGACAACTAATCAAGGGTGTTCCCTCGTATGGGGGATGTAAATGACGTCATGACCTTTATGGCATGACGGGATCTGGTCCCGACACGAACCACACAATCGTCTGACGAAGTCAGATCGAGCGCACCATGGGCTCTTCGGAGCCCGAATAAATTGTCACTTCGGTGACTGGCACGCCCACGCACTCAATAAACCAATAAACAAATCGCCAGTGATTTTTAACGAAAAGTGCATCCACATCCCCTCGGGGCATTTTTCTTGTGAGAATAGGAATAGAAGGCTTGCGAATATTTTTGATGTCTTTCTAAGACATTTCTCGCGTGTTTGCATCCCTTGGCGTTTTCCTCTTCCTCTTCTTCCCCGTTGGTTTGGCCTCCGGCAGTGAACTTTACCCCGTGGCGTATCCCCCTCGTACGGCTTTTGGCCCTCACCCTCGCCCGTCCGCCTGTGAGGAGTTTCTCCCCTCTCGGCCCCTCAACGATCCGCTCCTCCAACGCCCTTCAGCGGCACGCTGTCGCCCAGAGCCCTCTCCGGCACGCCCCATGGGCCCTCCCCCGCTGTCGCCCATGGCCTCTTCGCCGGTACACTCCAATCGCTCCTTCCCCGGTGCGCCCTAGAGTCCCTTCGCCGGCACACCCCAATCACTCCTTCCCCGGTACACCCTTGGAGCCCCTTTGCCGGCGCCCCCCCCCCCCCCCCTACGGGCCTTCCCCGGCATGCCCCAGGCCACTCCTTGCCGACACACCCCCAACCCTTTTTCCCTGTGCATCCCCGGCCAGTCGAGGAGAGGTTTCCTGTCCGGCGTTCCCTCCGAGTTTTTCGAGGTTTCATTAAGGTGTTGCCGCTCTCGGGCGCCCACCTCCAGTTGTCGGGTTCCGCCACTCTTTGTGGGCACGTTCCCTGTATCTCCCTTACGATCGAGTTAAGGGGAGATGCTGCCGAATTTTCGTTAGAAACGATAACATATTAAAAAGGTAAAAGGAAGCAACCAACAAATGGAACGACCACACGTTAAAAAGGACTAAAAGAAAGAAACAAACAAATAAAAAAAAGGAGAACAACGGTAAAGTGCTTTAACCGAGACAAGGGAACCGTAATCAACATAAAGAGAGCCAAATCGAACGACAACTAAACAACTTGAACATTTGTCCTCATGGGAGAAAGAATGGAAACTGATCAAAAGAAGAAAAGAAGAAACCCATGCAAACTTAATAAACCAATGAAAAGAAGAAAAGAAAAGCCTTCAAAGAACTAGAGGGAGAGTGGGCCCTCATCGATATTTCCAACCTAGCCCTTCAGCGGTACACCCTTTTAGCCCTTCAGTGGCACACTCCTTAGCCCTTCAGCGGTACACCATTTTAGCCCTTCAGCGGTACACTCCCTAGCCCTTCAGCGATACACCATTTTAGCCCTTCAACGGTACACTCCTCAGCCCTTCAGAGATACACCCTTTTAGCCCTTCGGCGGCACTCTCCTCAGCCCTTCAGCAGTACACCCTTTTAGCCCCTCAGCGGCACACTCCCTCAGCCCTTCAGCGGTACACCCTTTTTATCCCTCTAGCGGCCCACTCTCTCTCCAAAATATATATAATGATAATAATAATGATAATGATAATAATAAATTAATAAAAATTATGATAAATAAATAAATATGAATATACATAAGAAATAAATAAAAAAATGTGAAATAGTAATAATAATAGTAGAAAAGAAGAACATAATGATAAAAATAAAACAAAATAAAACAAAAATCATCCAAAACAAATACATAAAGGGGAATAAACAGCACCAAATCTTACGACTAAAAATCCCAGATAAAAAAATGGTAAAATCTATATAGCAGCCCCGTCTCTCCCGTGACCCGGTGCTGAAGGAACAACAATGCCGCCCTTCTAGGTTGGGTTTGAGTCTTGGGAATTATCCCGAAATAGCCACGACCTGACCTCGCCTCGGGCCGATATTCTGATTAAATCGGACTCATTTCTCAGGCCGGATCCCTTCCGAACCGCCACTAAAATTACCGCGCGTTCGGCAGACATTTGAACGGGTTCACCTCGATTTCCGCCGCATTTCTATTACGGACCCGTGTCTGAACATGAAAAGACCCGTGAGCAACCAACATGGCCGACGGCTCCCACCCCGATGTGGTCGTGACCCTGTATTGCTCTGGGCCGATAGCTCGCCGAATCGGATTCACCCTATCGGGATTCGTCCCCCCCCCTTTCATTGAAATGGCCGCCAACTCGGCATACATTGGTACGGGGTTGTTTCTATCTACGTCGTACCTTCAATATGGACCCTCGTCTGAATATCAAGTGGTCCGCAAGTGACCGACAGAAATCCGAATAGAATGAGATGGCTCCTGTCATCCCTGGACCCTTTGTATGGGAAGGTCAACAGGACCCCCGTGGGCCATGCTTAGACCTCGGGCTTGTCTCGATTATGGTCATTGTATGACTCATATCCTCAGCCTATAGCTTGCTCCCTTCGAACATGTTTTCGATTTTGGAATCTAGTCCCGGGACTCTTCCCTATTACCCTCCGGCACCGGAATCATCAATGATGCCCACGCAAGCCCCGTTTGGACCACGGGAGGCGCCCCTGGTATGGTCCCGGCTCGATCTCGCACCGGGCCAACAAATTCGTTAGTTTCCTGCTACACTAACCGAGATTTAACCGAATGTTTTCAGTGTCTCGAAATAATGTGTTTACCGTATCACGGCATACATATGTCCCAGGTCCTCCTGCGACAATTATGATATTCTCAAGCCGGACACCCGTCCGAATATTAAACGGTCTCTCGAATAACTGACACGTTTCGAACGTTCGCTTACCAAGACATAGGGCTTTCAGTCGATTCAAGGAATATTCCCTCGTTGTCCCTTGGCACCGGAAATATTAATGACGCTCATGCAAGTCTTGTTTCGACCGCGGGGGGCCCACCGCAGTATGGTCGCAGCTTGCTCTTGCACCGGGCCGACAGATTTGTGGGTTTTTGACCGCTCCAACTGAGGCTCAGCCGAACATTTTCCGCTCTTCCGAACAATAAATTTGCCATATTCTGGCATACGTATGCTCCGGTTTTCCCGCAACAACCGCGATTTTCTCGAGACGGACACTCGTCCGAACATTAAATGGTCAGTATACAACCGACATGATCTCGAATGGTTTTCTTCTCGCACTCGCACGAGGATTTCAATACCTTGTAATAGACCTTTCATGCAATTAATTTCCTGGCCATGAGGCCCTGAATCCCGGCGATTAATCAAGGGTGTTCCCTCGTATGGGGGATGTCAATGACGCCGCGACCTTTATGGCGCGGCGGATTTTGGTCCCGACACGAACTACACAATCATCTGACGAAGTCAGATCGAGCGCACCATGGGCTCTTCGGAGCCCGAATAAATTGTCACTTTGTGACTGGCACGCCCACGCACTTAATAGACGAATCAACCATCCGAATAGATGAACATGCATAATGAGCGTGTCGAAAAGTGCGTCCACAGCACCATGGAGAGCCAGCAACCCAAGTAATAAGAAAACTTTAGGGAAGAGGAAGACAAGCTAAGGGATGCACTGTGGGGTGAAATCTGACTAGAACAACAAGAAGAGAACTATATCTTCATTCATAGAAAACCAAGCAGCGTAGATCATGGCCAAGGGGCCGAATACAATGCAATGCACCCAAATGAAAGGGGGAAATGAAAAAAATAAAAGAAAGGAAGAAAAGATCTGAGGAGAGGGCCGGAGAAAGGAAGGGTAGGAAGCCCCCCTCCACTCTTCCGTGCCCCTTACTACAATCAGCACTCTCTCTCCCTCTCTAACTCTCTTCTACATTCTTCTTCTCCTCTTCTTCCTTTTTCCTTGCTCTTTCTTCTTTTGCGTGTTCGTCTGTCTCCTCCTTTTTTGTGTCTTCTTCGGGAGAGGCCTTTATACCTCCGACGTTGACGAGGGCCTCATGATGACAACTCCGTCCAAGGTTGACCCCGGTCGCGTCCTTGTCAGGTGGAGACCTGCATCCTCGAACCATAGGGTGACACCGCTGCAGGGTGCTAGCTGGCTCCGTCCGAGGTGGCTGAGCTGCGCGCCAAGGGTCCTACGCAGTGACTGTTGTGTCTGTCACCAGTTTGTACCGGTCTGAAGGTTGTAACGCTGCACCGGGCGCGGAAGAAGTCACGCTGCACCGGGTGGAGCGTTTGGCAGGGTGTGCCGCTGAGACGGTACAACGACTGTGCCGTTGAAAGGGTCTTGATGGTGTGCCGATGGAGGGGCACCATGAGTGTGCCATTGAAAGGGCCTTGATGGCGTGCCGCTGGAGGACACGATGGGTGTGCCGTTGGAGAGACACGAGATAGTGTGCCGCTGGGGGCTTCAAGGAGTGTGCCGTTGAAGGGGGCATGAAGGGGTGTGCCGTTGGAGAGGCACCCAGGGGTGTGCCATTGAAAGGGTACAAAGGGGTGTGCCGTTGGAAGAGGCACCAGGAGTGTGCCGTTGAAGGGGCACGAAGGGGTGTGCCGCTGGGGCACTTCAGGAGTGTGCCGTTGGAAGGGGCACAGATAGTGTGCCATTGACGATGGTCAGCAGGGTGTACCGCTGGGGGGCTCAACGGGTGTGCCACTGGAGGGCTTAAGAAGGTGTACCGCTGGGGCACTTGCAGGGCAGTGTGCCGTTGGAGGGCACGAGGTAGTGTGCCGTTGAAGGGCACAATGAATGTGCCGTTGAAAAGGGCTTTGATCTTTGTTTCAAGGACTCAGAACTGTGCACTTCTTGAGACATTCTTCACCGCCAGGGACCCGAGGGTGGATCCATAGTAGTGTATAAATTCAGGAGGGTATCCTGTGTTTTCTTTGTCATTTAATGCGCCCGTGCAAATGTGAGGATTTGTTGGATGGTATTATTCTCCGGAGCCCTGGGTAGCAAGTTTCTCCGAGTCTTCTCTCTTTAGCTCTAACGCCAATGCGGGACCTAGGTAGGATGTAAGGACGTATAATTTTACATGTCCACAAGTGCTTGGAGAGTGCTCAGAGAGACAAGAAGATAAGAACTGGGAGGGAACCTCTCTCTTACTGCTATCCTACTGGTGATGTGGTCTCTGTCCCTTTTCCCTCTTGCCTCGTTTACGCTCTCTCTATCTTTTGGCCTCTCTCTCGGTGTGTCTGTGTGTATCCTCTTTTCTCCCCTCCTTCTAGGTCCCACTGGGAACCTATTTATATAGGGTGCAGTGGTGACACTAACCGTTCTCTGGCTGGGAATTCGCTGGAAAATGGCATAGATCGTGGAGTAACGTCTCCTTGATCATGGGGGTTGCCCGTTGTGCACTTGTCCATTCCTAGAAGGGAGGCCTCATGGCTGGGATCTTGGTGGCGTGGGTGTGACTCGGTCCACGCCGGGGAAAGTCCTATGATGGCGGTGACGACGTTCGTCCATTGGTGAGTTATGCGGCATCCGGATCCTATGTGCACAGTAATTTCGCCTGTGTGTTGATAGAGTTTCCTTGGGCCTCAGCTGGGCTGCACTGAATGGACCAGAGACTGGTGAGTGGTCCGTCACAGGTTCGGCCATTTCGGGCCGTAACGGGTTTGGCATTATTGGGCCGCAGTGGGCTTGGCGAACATTCCCCTCGTCAGAAGTCATGGCCAGTTTAGTAAAAGGTGAGCAGGTGCAAAGGTGACAAGGTAGACTGACACGTTGAAGGGAAACACAATTGGTTAGCCCATTGCATCGTAGCAATTGGAGTTGGTAGTCGAAAGTGGATTCTCATCGAGTTGGGCTCACACGATTCAGGTGAAGGTGACAATGTTATGTGTCATGATTTAGCTAGAACCCGGTCAAAGTCTAATCAAAGCTCAGTGCACAGTGAAGGTAAGTGGTGTCAGGCATTTGTCATGTAGTGCGGGAATTACAATGGAGATGTGTGTTACATTTTGGTGATTTGCATCCATGAAGGGTGACACATTTCAGAGTGTTCAACCAAGGTGTGGACAAAATTGCTTTTTCTTCCTCACATTTGGCCTAACCCCTCTCCCTCTTTCCCTTCTTCTCTCTAGTGGTGATAAGAGGTAGTCAACAATGCATGGCAATGGCCAACAGTGAGGAATATGGGGGTGGCGCGGTGGTGATTAGGTGAGGCGGCCGGTGGTGGTTTGTGGAGGTCGATGGCGGTGGGAGCTCAGTGTGGAGAACCCGACGAGGACGATCCCATGAGGATGTGGCCAACCGACGTGACAGCCCTCCAGGGTAGAGGAGTCTGAGCATGAGGTAGGAGATGGTTTCCCCTATGCCTATTGACCGTTTCACGGGGTTTATTTCTTGTTTGGGGAATTTTCCATGTCAAAATTGAGTGAGAATCACTGTTCTTTCTTGTGCTTTTTCTCGCTCTTTTGTAGTCCCCTAGGTGAGGGGCAAGGTTTGGTAGTGTTTCCACTCTCTCCAAGCAATTTGGGGTGATAAGGAACCCATATTAGATTTAGCACAGCGGAAGCGTACTTGAATCCATCTCGAGAATCACAGAACGCGGAAGACGTCGCTCGCTTCGATCCACGACGATGACACGATCTACGCGAGACCGTGTGAGTGCGGGGTCTTCTCTCTCTGCACTTCTCCCAATGATGTCCGGTGGTTGATGGGAACCGTCGGGTGCTTCTTCGTGAGAGAGAGGGACCAAGACTCGTTCACTTATATATTGGGTCTGCCCATCATGACCTGATTGAATGATACACCCATCTAATAATAGAATTGTAGATATGTCCGTACACTATTGAATTTCTTTAAGATTAGTCCAAAAACCTTTTTTATTTTAGTTCACCTCGTGAGATTTCCAGCGACACATCCTACAGAGATGGGGGTCCGTGAGGTGCTCCTCTGATTTCGCGGCATGAATGGGTGTCACGATTCCTTGAAATGTACGAGCGTGGGTGGTCGCAGCGGGCGCTTTCCGACGGTTGAACACTCAACCCAAAATACGTCGGGTTGATGCGATGTGAGTATTAGTGACAGAGAGGTCTGTCGCATTTCGGTGTTCATCTGGATTTGAGTGGTCTTTGGTTAAAGGCGACGAGGGTGTGTGTGGCATTTCAATTAAACGTGACGGGTCGTGGTATCACGTTTCTAGTGTTTGTGTTTTCGGCTTGAGCATCAAAGGGTGGTTGACACATTTCGACGTAGGTGACCAAGTTCATTGCTGCATTTTCAAGCCAGTTGCCAATTGTGAGGTTTACTTGGAACTCGAGGGAGAGTTGGCTCACAGCGTGTTTCCCATACTAGAATTTGCGTATGTGTATATACATGTATGCTAAATAGATCTGCATCCGTGGATACCTGTGCTAGCGTGGCCTTCGGGCAGAGATTCATACTGTTTCATAGCGTAGCTTGTGTGTGGCCTTCGATTAGTGACTCGCATGTTTCTTCGAGCCTTCGTGACGGTGTGCTCTAGCTAGTCGTGGGCTTTAGAGGAAAGACACTCCGCTAGTCGTGTATATCAAAACAAACTCAAAAGATATCAAATGCTCATGAGTGATGCCCATGAGCTTCCCAACAAAATGCAATATCAAAACAAACTCAAAAGATATCAAATGCTCCATCTACTTCTCCACGGTGTGTAAATGGCACCATCACTAATAATATTTTAAAGAACTTCACAAGTAGCATCGTAGATTCTCCATCATGTTGTGAATTGATCTCAAATGAGATCCCCAACGAGTGTGTCTCCCGCTCGCTGTAATGAACCATCGTGCATGTTTCAAGTTCATCATTAACAATTAACTCTGCACTTTGTTCAGCTTGAGCAGCTTGTAACTCACCGTGCCTTTCAGACAAAAAGCACAAACAATGACTTAGCTTCTTTAAAAAAATGGTAAATAGGTATAGTTTCCTTAGATGCTACAACTAGTGCCAACTCAAGTCGGTGGGCAAAACGAATGGACATAATATGCACAGGCACGATCGTTTAAAAATAATGCTTTCAATCTATTCCATTCACCTCGCATGTTACTAACTCCATCTTACCTTTGACCTTTGAGTTTTCTGAATATTGCGACTGTGAAAAGAAGGAACTCTACATTTCTCATTTTTCAAGGTAAAAACTGTAAATATCTTGGCCTAAAAAAAGCTTAATGATCTCTCTCTCTCTCCCTTAGATGATTTAGAAAATGAAATTATGTAACCTAAAATAGAGTTATGTAAATTAGAACAACTTAATATAGAGAAAACCTATATAAATTTTTTTATAAAACAAATCAACTTTGACCGTCACTTTGGAGAGCGTGCACCACTTTAATGGAGTGATACGTTCTCGCTCCACCAAGGACACACCGAAGGAAGGATTTTATTAATTATCAAGAGGAAAAATGGAAAGTACATGATAACCGAGTCTTAGGGCTAGATCCTAAGAGAAGGGCATCTCCATGTATCTAAACAGAAGCACCCTCTTACAGGATGAGGAAGATCAGCCCAAGCTGCCCCATAAAGAGAAAACAGAGAAGCCAAAGTTGGCTAAGCCATCGACAACAAAATTCGCCTCCCTGCATCTTGTAAATGCACCAATGTTGTAGAATGTGTAGCATCCGCGGAGACAGAGATCTGTCCACCGAAGAGAGAAGAGAACAATAACTCTGAAGTTGTTGCAGGACAAGCCTGACGATGGCAACATAAGACATTCGTTTGCCCTCAAAGACAAATTGGTTTCAACCTTTCCAAATCTCCCATAAATAGCATAGGATAATGAAGCAAGAGATTTTCCCATGAGAGGTGGACATGCAGCAAGCTAAGAGGAAATCAGAAAGAAGACCTGCACAGGTGGCAGAAGAGCCACCGGGAATTCCAACAACCCTGAATAGAGGTTGCAATGCAGCATTGGAAGAACAGGTGAAGAGAAGACTCGATATGAGGTGCACTTGGAACACAGAAATACGCCATACCGTTGTACATTCTCATCGGTAGGCAACCAATTGTGGATAATTCTCCAGGCCAAGACAGACCATTTAATAGGTAGGGATCACAGTGCCCAACAGGCGCTCCTAAACTGGATGATTAGTCCCACCAGAATGGCACGGGGACCTTAACAAATTTTGCTGTGAAGTCGCCCCTACTATAAAGGCACCGAATCCACCTGCCAGAGCATGTGGCACTAGTGAGAATGGGTCCATATGCACATGTGCTTCGGAAGACAAAACTTCATCCACAGCAGCATCCTTATTATGAAGAGAAGTCCAAACAGAATCAGGGAGCGAATCTTTAACCTTATAAGGGGTTGTTGACCAAACCATCTATCATGCCAGAAGTGTGCAGTGGAGAGCAATTTAGCTATGAGAACCCGACTGTGGTTACGAACAATGCTAGCGGCCTGCCTCCAAACAGATCTGCTCGGTGCCTAAATATTGTAAAATGTGGCCTCTAGAGTAGTGAATATTTGGGAGGTGCTTTGCTCTGGAATAGTTTGCTCATATGGAATGAGCGGTGATCGCAAGCCACAACTGCTTAGCATGGAGACTGAGCTGCGATATGTCCCCGAGGGAAATGATACCAAGGCCGAATTGAGAGATGGGATGGCATATGGACTCCCAAGCGAGACAATGTTTTTTGGGCTTCCCTTCATAATAACCCCAAAAGAAGTTCGCAAAAAGGCACTAAATTTCTGCTAAGGTTGCTTAAAAGGAACGGTCATTGCCACAAGAGAATAAACTGGGATGCTCGATAAGACATGCTTTGTAAGAGTGAGATGACCCCCAACATACAAGAATACAAATTTTCAAGATTCCAAACGTGCCTGAATTCTGGAAATAATATGAGAAAACAACGACCTTTTGGTGCGCCCTTCATACAGCATCACCCTCAAATGTTTTAAGGGCAAATGCTTCCTAGAGAAGCCAGTAATAGAAACAATGGAATGAGTAACTCTGGTAGGAGCGCCTCGATGAATAATAAAGTTGCTCTTAGCAAGGTTAACTAGCTGGCCAGAAGAGGCCTCATACAACTTAATAAAATGAATAAGATTTCTCACAGACCTGGCCGCCCCATTGGAGAAGATGAGTGTGTCATCCGCGAATAGTAGATGAGTGATCTGAGGACATCGACGAGGAACACTATAGTAGCCCACTTGACCGGACTGAGATGGTGCTGTGACACCCCTGCTAAGAACCTCCTCTGTCATGATGAATAATGATAGAGCTAAAGGATCGCCTTGTCAAATACCCCTAGTGGATTTGAAAAGACCACACAGCTCGCCATTGAACATAACAGAGAACCGGCAGTTAGAAAGAAGAGGCTCAACGTGAGAAATGACTTTCAGAGAAAAACCAAACTTCCTCGGAACAACAAAAATAAAGTCCCTTTCCATCCTATCGTACGTCTTTGCCATGTCCAATTTTAGCATAACATTATTGCCTCGAATTTTCCCACCCAGTCCTTGCAGCAACTCCTGTGCTAGAGACACATTTTCAATAATTTGCCTACCTTGAACAAAAGCGCCCTGCTCGGGAGAGATAATGAGAGGCAAGACACTTGAGAGCCAGTCATTATTATTAATGCGAGATATAATTTTATAGGAGAAATTACAAAGACTGATGGGCCAGAAATTAGAGCAAGTTGTGGGAACGTCAATCTCAAGAACAAGAGCAATAATAGAAGATGTCATCTGCATGCCCACTGCAGTAAGCCTGGACTGTAGCACAAACATCCTCAGAAATAATAGACCAACAAGACAAAAAGAAATGCCCCGTAAAGCCATTTGGGCTCAGGGCGCTGTCCGACGACATGGAGAAGACGACCTTTTTTATTTGTGCAGCACTAGGCACTACAAACAATACTTCATTATGATGATTTTGAACAAGTTGTGGAATATGATCCAGCAAAGACACATTAATATGGTGAGGATGGGAGGAGAAAGCTTGCCGGAAATGAGCAATGACCATGCTTTTCAGGGTGACAGGATAATCCACAATTGGCCACTTTCATTCTTGAGTTTAGAGATAGCGGCACAGTGGCGGTTGGCAAGGACAGAGGAGTGAAAAAAAAGTGTACTCTGATCACCCTCCTTAAGCCACTTAACTCTGGCCTTCTGCCTCCAAAATATCTCTTCGTGGAAATAGAGATTAGTTAGAGTAGAATTAGCATATTCA
Organism: Amorphophallus konjac; assembly: GCA_022559845.1. Lineage (NCBI taxonomy): Eukaryota > Viridiplantae > Streptophyta > Magnoliopsida > Alismatales > Araceae > Amorphophallus > Amorphophallus konjac. The sequence continues at coordinate 82,844,121 of CM040122.1, read as the reverse complement.
AGAGATTCCCGTCCGTGCCAAACATAGTCTACCCCGCCTGCACATTATCCTCAAGAAGCTTTATGTTAGTGAAAACATTTCCGTATACATCTTTGTTCCATTGTTTCAACATTTGCTTGGTAGCTTTGAGCTCGAGGACAAGAGTAGAGAGCGGATTAGAGGCCAAGGGGGCCGCCCGCCAGCACAGAGAGACATCCTGCAGGAACCGCTCATGAGATACCCACATTTGTTGGAAGCAAAATCTTGATGGAACAGAGGGACGATTTGACAAGCAACTGAGCAGCGAGGGGGAATGGTCTGAACAAGAACGAGACAAATGCTTAACCCGAGAGTCTGGGTACTCCATATGCCAAGAGGAATTGAGAAGAATTCTATCTGGGTGAGGCCGAATTCCATCAAAGATACGACCATTAAACCAAGTGGAGGCGTTACTAGAGAAGCCCGCATCAATCAAAGAAGACGTCACAGTGAAATCTTAAAAATCAACCATCGACCTGGTAAAGGCATCTCTCCCACCTTTCTTCTTCGAGGGGCTTGATATATAATCAAAGTCCCCCCCAAAAGTCATGGAAGGGCGCAAGTAGCAGAGAAAGAATTGAGATCAATCCAAAGCATCTATCTTTCAGCAACTGTACAACTAGCATGAACAAAAGTACAATAGAAAGTGGCTAGCATGGGATTGTCCCGTAACCACAGTTAGGTATTGCTCAGAGCTACAAACAACATCAAATTGAAGAGGCCGCCTCCAGAAGAACCAGATCCAGGCCTTGCCTGACAAGGCAGCTGTCCATTCGCAGTTTTCGTCTAAACTTGTCAATCTGATCAACCGGAATCCTGGGCTCAATAATGACAAGGAAAGAAATATCATATTTGCGCACAAAAACTTAAGGCGACCCATGGGCCTATCATTGGCGACGCACCTGATGTTCCATATAATACCCTTCATTTGGAAATAATAACATTAGAATGTAACGAAGCACTACCACATAGCATACCGCGAGTTTGAACTCCCTCTGGAACAGTAGAATTTGGCCTCACAAAACCAACAAATTGTAGGTGCCCTCGAAGGAAATTATCCGGTAACGATCTTGCAGACGGACTCGGTGAAGTATTCGGAATGACCAAGAGATCACAATCCTCCGGAGCAATGCCAGACTGAACAGAGCTTGGAGGAACGTCAGGCTAAGGGGGGAGGACAATTACCTGGAAAGACTCCCTTTTCCGTAGCCATAGGATGAGAAGAATTTTCAAGCCGAAGAACAACAGTTGGTTGGGGAGGTTGCTTACTTGAAGATTTGACAGCAAGTTCCAGAGCAGGGGAGCCAACAACCTCGACAATAGCCTGGGCCTCCAAAACCACCGTAGCATCGCCTATAGGGAAGACATCCATGGGGATAGAAGAAGAACCATCAGTGATAGGCGCTTGCGACACATCTTGGGCAATAGCAGGGGCCTCCGATATCACCGTAGCATCGCCTTCAATCTTCTTACGATCACCGGTTGGCATCATGGAGGCATCAATCAATTGGTTCCACTGCAATGCTTTGCTCAGGGTCCTCTGCGGTCAAAGCTACAGAAAAAATTGTGGACATGAATCAAGTCTCGCTGAGTAGGCATAGTGGTGGTACTAGAGGGCATGGTAGGAGAGCCACGTGCTATTCGTTGTCGTTTGTTGCGTCGGGGACGGACAGAGTATTACTATATTTTATCAGTTATCACAAAGCCAAACACAACCTATTCCTGCTGCTGCAGGCTACTTTTCAGGCATGCAAGAGTATGATGCTTCCATGATGAGCGCATTACGCCACGCAGCTCCGACCCTGCGCCGGCTGGTCCAAGCCCCCGGGGGTGGGGGGGGGGGTCCGCCGTCTCCGTGCCGCTTCAGCTCGGCGGCGGCCCTCGCGGATCCACCACGACAGAACCCACAGCTGCTTCCTCGGCCGTCTTCTTCATTCGGGTCCCTTTCACCGGGTTCCTGCGCCGGCCCTGCAATATATATCCTCCACATTCCCGGAAGGCACACCCTCCCCAAAGTTTGGCTTGTTGCTGGTGGCGTCCATGGCTGGAACTCGTCGGGCCCACAGCCGCTCCCTCACCAATCCGGCGCAGTTAAATAGGGGGGGGAGGGGGTTGCTGGGAGAAGCGAGTGGGTGAAGAGAGCAAGTGGGGGCCGAGGCCAGCGAAGGGATGGGGGCCGAAGGAGATGAAAGTGGCCCTCTGTTCGAGACCACGGCGGCCAAGGGCCGGCTGGCGTACAAGCTCTTCGCCGGCTCCGTGTTCCTGGGCGTGTGCCTGGTGTGGGTTTACCGGGCCACCCACGTCCCCGGCGAGGGAGCGGGGAGGTGGGCTTGGCTGGGGCTGCTCGCCGCCGACGTCTGGTTCGGCCTCTACTGGGTCCTCACCCAGTCCGTAAGATGGAACCCTACCTACCGCCGCACCTGCCGGGACAGGCTCTCCCGCCGGTAGGGTTCCCCCTCCTCTCTCTCTCTCTCTCTCTCTCTGTAGCCATGGCTTGACGACGGCCGGGTGTAACAGGTACGAGAAGGAGCTGCCAGGAGTGGACGTGTTCGTATGCACCGCGGACCCGACGATAGAGCCGCCGGCGATGGTGGTGAGCACGGTGCTGTCGGTCATGGCCTACGACTACCCGGCGGAGAAGCTGAGCGTATATCTCTCCGACGACGGCGGGTCGGACCTCACCTTCTACGCGCTGCTGGAAGCGTCGCGCTTCGCGAGGGTGTGGATCCCCTTCTGCAAGAAGCTGCAGCTGGAGCCCAGGTCTCCGGCGGCTTACTTCCGGGAAGTCTCCACGCCGCCGGGTGGCTGCGTCGCCGAGGAGTGGTGGGCAGTTCAGGTAATTCGTATAGTTTTAGTTTTTATATTACGTGGGAACACCCGCCCCCGTTACTGGTGCTGCTGTTTTTTTATTTCTTTTATTCACGTATCAACGATTCAAGACCATAGGTTAGATGATCAGATTTGTCAAAGATGTTGATTAAAGGTAAGTGGAACTCGCTTTTCGAGCCCCACTTCTTTTTAGGTCAATTATTACACGTTTGGAAGTGTCTTTGAATTTTGATTTTTTCTCAAAAGTTATTAAAAATAGAAAAAAAACTCCTCTGAAATATTTTTTTAGAGTTTTTGAAAAATAAAAATATTATCTTTCTTTAAAATTTAAAAATTAACTTTTATAAAATTTGCCGTGATTTTGATACATTTATTTTAATTTTTGGAGGGTTAAAATTTCTAGGTCAACAAACCAAAGCTAATACAATTTCCAAATGCAACATAGTGCATAAATTTGTGTTTTATAAAATTAACATATAAAATTTAAGGACCTGATAATTGGTCATTCAACCATCTGATATAATTTAATTTTAATTTGCATTACATTGAATAGAAGAAAATCTGCTAAAGAAAACTTTTATACCAACAAAAGATAAAGGCATAATAATGATAAGATAGATGACAGAGCGGGCGGGGCCCGGCCCGCCTAGCTTGTCCCCTCTCCTGTCTCGCACGTGGTGGCCACTTTTACGCATCTCTATCACACCTATCCTCGCGGACATCACGTTGGACCCGTGAATGCAGATTATTATTATTATATGAGTGATGGTTTCCATGAGCATAAATTATTATTATTTTTAACATAATATTTTTTATAATTTTTCCATTTCATTATCTATAATCTAGTTTAATTATTAATATATTCTTATAATTTTAATATTATTAAATAGATCCTCATAATCCATCACTGTTATAAAAATATGTCCTCGCCATTAATTTTTGCTGAAGTATTTAGTCTTTAACTCTTACCATTTAGTGAAAAGCTCGAGCTCCATTTTTTTTGTAACAGTGGAATAACATAACAGTACTTAAGTTTAGTTTTTTTTAAATAACGGGAAATCTAACAAGACTAGTTAACTTTAGTTATTGTAAAGTAGATTAGAAATGCTGGGTAACACGTAGAATTTATGGGGGAAAACAAATGAGAGTAGTCTTGAGCGGAACTTCCAGTAGAGGAGTTGAACGTGAAGCCAACTTGTTGATGTTAGGTTCCCCTCGGTGAAATGATGTTGATATAGAGGGGCTATGTCATAGAGACTAGGCGATAAAGCCAAGGTTGTCATGCATAAAAGAAATTTTTATCGGGGTTAATTAAGTTAGCACTTGATGGAGAAGAAGGAACTCCAAAGAGTAGAAGGAGCGATGTTTGCGTACCTGGCGATGTCGATCCGTTGTACCTTTTATAGGCCTCAAGGGCCAGAGGTGGGTGTCTCTAGGTGTTTCACCCTAGTCAAGATCATGGGCGGAATAGGAGGCAGGTTTGGGGGTGACTAGGCCATAGTTATGGACCGAAGAGAGTCCAAAGCTGTTACGGAGGCAAGCGAGATCAAGAATGGAATCCAGAGCGGCAAACGAAAGGAAGGTTGAGTCGGATTTGGCCCTACGGTGATTTGGCCCGGGTTCAGACTTAAATTAAGTAGGTGATAGGTAACGCCCACATCACTTCTCCCCAGCCCTCGGCACGAGGTGCATGAGTGAGCATGCGGTGGGGGCAATTCATTTTTTTTAACTCAAGGTTGATACTTGCAAGGTGGGACGAGGGTTCCCATTCACGCCTTCATTGCGGAAGGAAGTGGATGTTCCATCTCGGGCCACCAAGCAAGCGTTTTCATTAATGGAAGCATGAGGTTACAGGAGAGAGAAAGGGGGTGAAAGGGGGAAGGCATAAGACACCCAGACTTATAGAGACGAAAGGGGCCACATACAACAAGAGGGAGGAGAACCCAAAGACAACACATGAGTGGTAAGTAACCATCAGAAGTCACGATCCCAGGAGGAGGAGGTAGAGTTAGAGCACTGATGAGATCGCCTGAGGGCACCGTCGTCCGTCCTCAAAGCCGGCCGCGAGCGATCCTGGTCGGAGGTGCCCACGAAACGCGCATGGGCAGAGGCGAGGTCATGGAACCTCTCGGAAGGCTCGAGCCCTGGAACAGCGAGCACCTGGATGAACTGGGGAAACTGGAGGCCACCCTCAGGAGACGGAGGAGTAGACTCGTGAGCAGAAAGCACATGGGGAGGAGCTGGAGGAGGAGCTGGTAACGGCCCGGGCGGTTCCCGGTTGATCTTCTTCTTCAGTGCTTGGGCGAAGGAGAGGCGAGGCTTGATAGCTTCTATAGGAGACGGTCGTGGGGCATCAGACATGCCAGCAGGAGACCATGCAGGTGTAGCAGTGTTAAGCCCACCGGCGGAGCTGGGCAGAGGCGACCCTGAGGGAGGGCCATCAACCGGAGAGGAGGTCCCGCTAGAAGTCAATCCTGGTGGCACAGCAGAGGGGGCAGCTGTGCATGAGACTCCAGAATAGGATGGCAGCTTCAACTCGCGGAGGTCAGAAGCTTCAGCTTCGGCCAGAAAGGCAGGGGAGCAAGCAGTGTCTGGCCGTGGGGAAGGGGGGCCATGTAGCACCGAAAGAGAGCATTCTGCAGCCATGTCGCGGGGGTAATTCACTAATGGGCCATAATCATAGTGCCTTTATAGTGTTGAGAAATGACTGTGGCTAGGGCCATATGTCGGTTGGGCCTAATTAAGGTTATGGGAAGGTTCTCGAAGTTGTGGCCATTGTTTGACTGAGAGAGTGGAGTCGGTTATGTAGCTAAGGTCGTCGGTTGGCTAAGCCAAAAAATGAAATTGTCCTGAGATCGAGGCTAAAGTCGGTTGACAGGCCGCGCCTGAGGCTACGTTGGGGTCCTATGACAGGGCACTCAAGGGTAAGACCATCGATCGGCCATACCTGAGGTTATGTATAAAGAGTGATGACTGAGGCTAAGGCCTAGTTGGGCCGGAGGCCACATATGGTCATTAAATGGATATGCCGAAGGTTACAAACTGAGGTATAGCCAGACTAGGGCCGACGATTGGATAGGTCGAAGGTTATCTAATCCAATGAGAAGAAACCAGGCTACGGTCGACTAGGTCGAAGACTGTGCAGGGAGGTGACTGAGACTATAACTTGTAAATATTGGTCGCACCAAAGGTTATGCTGATCGATAATTGGGCTAAGGCCTGTGTTTGGCCGCACCAAATGTTACGATGGTTGGTGACTAAGACAAGGTCTAGGATTGGCCATACAGGAGGGTGTAATGTGACAGTTCGACCATAAAGTTGAGCAGGCTTGGATTCCGTGCCATGCCATTAATGTTGGCTACCAGAGCGAGACGTGTGAGATTATGCGAGTGCAAAGCTAGGTGTTATGTGACATCGATGACAGATCGTGGTGTCAAACCGCTTGAGATATGGCTGTATGCATGTGACTAGCAAACATCAGCTTTGTTATTAATACAATTGAAGTTTGAAATGGCGCGGAAGGTGCTAGGTGTGGCGGGATGATGCCACGTATTAGAGCCTAGCGGTTCGTATGAAGAGCCCATATCTTTTGCCCCCTAGGTCGAGATGTGATGGGCGATCGTGGCTCATATCGGGGGTCGGGCTATCAATGGGCGGTGGTTGTCGTGAGTTCCAAGGGGTGCAAATTGGTTCGTATCCCCTTTTCATTATGATCGTTTTGCCCTCAAGTGGTGCACTAGTGCCATGGCCAGTGGCTAGATAACATAGAGCCTCGGGTCCCGTTGTTCGCACTTTGGAGTGAAAGGTGCTTGTGCGAGGGGAGGCTCGGTGGAAGTAGCTATGCTTGTCCAGTGAGAGTCCAAAGAGGTGTCATAGAGCCTCTTGGAGTAGGATGCCCTGAGGTTCATTCCCTGCTTCCTCGATCAGCGAAGAAAGAAGACAAAGGAAAGTAGCTCGTCGTTGGCGTAAACTAGCCGGGAGGCTCACACGAAGGAGGTGCCATCACCAAAACAGAAGGCATAGATTCTTATGCCAAGGAGGCAGATGAGGACCGGAGTTACTGGGGAGAAGGGCTAAGAGGTTGCATAACGAGGAAGGTTCCATTGAGGATGCATAGGGGCAAGTGTGGGGTCATTGCTTTGGCCTTCCTCTTCTAGAGGATGGATATGAAATGAGAGGACCTTTGTTGGACAAAGAACTTGCTAGTGTCCTTCATGGATCCTCATTCATAGTTTCATCTATCTTGAGGAGTTGCTTCATCGGTCTCCCCAGATAAGTAGGCATGAGGTTTTATAATTGCAACCTTCCTGGTGAAAACGGGGAGGCTAGATAGCAGGTAGCACTAGAATACTAGTGGTGCCTCACTACAGAGGATGGACGGATGCATTTGGGAAGGCAGGTGATAGAGGCAACCTTCAAGAATGTCCTTACAGAGCATTCAAGGTTGGCCGAGGACGACTTCGAGTGTTTTAAGACTGACTCAAGACTTGGTTTGAGTGATATGCATTTCTCCTATGTTCAAGTGATTCCTAAATGAGCAAAGCTCGGCCCATTTTTTAATGTTTCCACATATATGAAGAGCTTCTCATTGTGAGGATTATTTTTGTGCTCAATTTTGTGTATCTTTGCTAGCGTTGTTGCTCGCGTGAATTTTTGGTAGTGGAGCGAGAGAGCGTTAGGGTAAATGTCGTGGATCGGCCAAGCCCATAGTTATATTGCGGGAAGGAGTCAAGGCAAATATCCTGGCTCAATCAGACCCAAAATTCAAATATATGGTCAATAATCGAGACTAAGGACAATGACTAATCATGCCTGAGAGGGATAATCACTGCTAAGGCCTTCACTCGACCGTGCCGAAGGTTGCGCTTGGAACACTTATGAGGGCTAAGGCTGTCATCAGGCCGCACCTTAACAAATGTATTATGTCATCATTGGATTGAGCTGTATGTTGGCCGAACATAAGGTTGCACACAGAGTGAGGATTTGAGCTAAGGCCGTTGGTTCGCCATGCTCAATGACGAGACCAGTGGAGACATGTGGCCATACCCGAGGAATAGAGTGATTGATGACTGAGATTAGGGCTGACAATCAGCTGAATATAACGTCACTCATGTAGAGGTGACCGAGATAAGGCTGTTATATGGTTAATTTTATGGTCACTCATGTACAAGTGATTGAGACTAAGGCTAACGATCGGTTGAAGCTAAGGTCACTCGTATGGAGGTGACCGAGGTAAGGTCGCTACACAGCTGAATCTAAGGTCACTCATGTAGAGGTGATCGTCCAATCCAATGAGAGGAGACCGAGCTATGGCCGTCAGTCGGCTAGGCCAAAGGTCATAAGCTATGGTGACTGGGCTATGGTCGAGGAGCAGTTAGGTTGAAGGTCGTCCAATCTAGTGAGACAAGTCCAGGCTATAGCCATTAGTCAGTTAGGCCAAAAGTCATAAGCTGTGGTGACCGGGCTATGTATAGCCAAGTAGTGGCTAAGCCAAAGGTCGTCTAGTCTAGCAAGAGGAGACCTGGCTATGGCTGTCAGTCGGCTAGGCCAAAGGTCACGTGAGACGGTGACTGGGCTAAGGCCGTTGGTCGGCTACACTAAAGGTCATGAAAGTATAACGGTGCACTTTTGGAAGAATTAGTGCATTGTATTATAATCTCAAATGTATGAGTACAAGTAATTATGTAGGATAGGCGCGGAGGGGTTTCCGCGGGAGGATTGTACCTCCTAGTGTTTTAAGGTGGGAAGCTCTTTAGCGGAAATTATCATGATTAAGCCCTTGAGTTTCTACTGCTAGAGCTCGCCAACTTCCAGCTAGAGTTCTTGCGCTGGGCGCTTTCTCTAATTATTGGTAACGCCTAGGTCGTGGAGCCCTTGTTGGATTAGCCACTGATTTCTCGGCAGAGGGTGGTGCACTCATTGATGGTGTGATCGTGGTCTCGGTGGAACATACAGTACTTTATCTTGTCCCGTCGTTTGCGATTATCAGGTATCCGAGTAGGCTACTAGATGTAGGGTTTATCTTGGATTTTCATTAGGCTCTAGCTGGGGGGATGGCGAGGTGAGGGAAGTCCTCTCGTGAGCGTCGCCAATCATTCCTTCAATTGTCTCGTGTGAGGCACTTGTCTTCTTAACCATTGGTCGGTCTTCGTCACGTCTCATGGTTGCGGTTCTTCTCCACATGAGAGGTGAGGACGTCTTCCTTGTTGTTGTATCTTTGAGCCTTAGACAATAGTTCAAGGAAGGAAGTAGGTGGTCTCTTGGCCAGGGAGCCTCGGAGACCGAGGTCAGTGGTCCCATTAAGAATCGACGTGATAGACATTGAGACGTCCAACTGCTGGATCTTGAGAGCCTCGGCATGGAATCACCCCAAGTAAGACCTAAGGCTTTCATCCTTGCTCTGCTGCAGTGCCATGAAGCAGGTAGAAGTCGTTATGGTTTGGCATACCCGGTGAAGTGAGAGAAAAAGGTGTGGCCAAGTTGTGGTGAGCTTGTTATGGAGCTTGGTATGAGTGCTTTGAACCAATCTACTTCCTCCTTCTCTAGGTTGAGAGGGAAAGCCTAACACTTAATCGGGTCCAACACTCCCGTGAGAATGAGGAGTGTGTCAAACTTTTTCTAGTGCTAAGAAGGATCCGAGGTCTCGCAGTAAGGCTTTATGGATAAGAGTTCCTAACTTTCCAGGGGTGGACATCGGCCAAAATCTCTGAAGAAAAGGGAGAGCCATTAACTTGGGAAAAAGAACTAGATTGCTCAGCCACCTTAGTGGCCACTTCTTTCATCTCCCTCTTTATGTCTTTGAGTTGGTGTTCCATTGTGAGGAGAGCCTTAGGAGGGAGTTGTGATTTAGAGGGCAAATAAGAGACGTTCCCCTTCACTGGTCGAGGGGAAGATGAGCTGGTTGACTTGGAGGCAATGGTAGGTGATTCTATTGGAGGGTTGGGCAACAGCGGAAGTATGGTGGCTTGGCAATGTTGGAGGTTGGCCATCGTGTTGGGCGGCCATCAAGTTGACGACTTGAGCCATAAGCAAAGGACACAAAGTGAGTTGGTCTACTAGAATGCTGATCATGTCCTTGAGGGACTCAAGGCTTTGGAGGATCTCCTTCAACCTACCCACTTGCCCTGATAGAAAATTGAACTATTCCTTCGAGACTCCCTTGGCGAGAGTCTGCTTGGTGGTGGAGCTCACTGTCTCAAGGTCGGCATTGGCTCGCTCTATGATTTTTCGGAAAGGTGGCATGGCTTCCTATCGTTTCCCATAAACGGTGCCAAAGTGTTGGATAACACTTAGAATTTATGAAGGGGAAAACGAATGAGAGTAGGTGCAAGCGGAACTTCCAGTAGAGTAGCCGAACGTGGATCCGACTTATTTATGCTAGGTTTGTCTTGGTGGAATGATGTTGATGCAGAGGGACTTTGTCAGTGAGACTGAGCAATAAGGCTGAATATTCTCTTGCACAAAAGAAGTTCTTACTAGGATGGGGGTGCCCCAGAAGAACTCTCCGATGCTTAAGTCAGCACTTGATGGAGAATGAGGAACTCAAGAGAGTAGGAGTGATGTTTATTTACCTTACAACGCCGATGTGTTGTACCTTTTATAGGCTTCAGGGGCCAGAGGTGTTTGTGTCCGGGTGTTTCACCCTAGTCAAGATCGTGGGCAAAATTGGAGGCAGGTCTGGGGCGGACTCGACCGTAGTTATGGAAACGGAGAGAGTCCAAAGTGGTTACGGAGGCAAGCAAGATCAAGAGCAAGATTCAGAGCAACAACGAAAGGAAATTTGTATCGGACTTGGCCCTGTGAGAATCTGGGACCCATTACCCAATTGGGTTTAGACTTAAATTAAAAAGACGGTGGATAACACCCACATCCAAAATTTTAGGCTTTTCTCTTTACTTTCTATTATTTAAAAAAGGAAGAAAAATAGGAGAGAGAGAGAGAGAGGTGGGGATGGAAGGTGGATACCGACATTATGGGTTCAAGCAAGCCGCAAGGGAAATTCACAAGGATGGCCCATGCATTCAAACGGATTCAATGAAGAAAGCAAGAAGTTATAATTTCTAAAGAGTGTAATATTAAAGGTAAGTCATTTTTTTTACCCTGACTTCTCGAGGACCCTGGTCGGCCTTTTAGATTTTATTAATTTAAAATGAATGTACAAACTAAAGTGAAGAGGACATCCCATCTTATTCCACAACAAGGGGTAAAGAGAAAATTAAACCGAAAAAAGCATGTCCCCTAAGCAATGCTTTGGTAGCGGGTTAGCGCTGAGCCGCGTTAACTCAGTTGGTGCAACTTACGCCCATGTTAACTCACTTTTGCTTTGATAGTAGGGGGATTAACTCGCCATGTTAACTAGGTGGTTGGGGGATTATGGTTTGATAAAAATTTGAGTTAACCTAACTATTTTGGTGTGAAATTATTAAAAAGACCCATCGTTACTGTTCAATCCATGGTCAAAGTTGGAATGAACGGTAAACTATTGCACCAACAATAACCGGAATCACGTGAATAGTGCCGGCTACAGTGAACCCGAAGAAAGAGAGAGAGAAAGATCAAACGGCAAGGTGGGTGGGCAGGGTAGGGGGCGTGTTACCGGTCGCGTAGGTGGGGAGGGGGTGCATTGTTGAGTGGGCCTGGGCAGGGGGGCATGTCGCTAGCTAGGAGGGGGTGGGGGGCATTATTGTCGGCGTGGTGGGGCGAACCGGTGGGTCCGTCATCGGGCATGGCGAAACCTTCCTCAAGCTCTAGTTCATCGCCTTGAGCTACCCGGAGCATGGAGGAGCACCGTGCCCAAAATGCTCTGGAGCAGCTACGAGAGCAAGGGAAGGGATTGGAAGAAGAAGAAGAAGAAGAAGAAGAAGAGTTGAAATGGGAGGAGCGGGCTCTGAGGGCGGGTGTGGGAGTCGAGGGTGAAAAATGGCGAAAGGCGCATTCAATGCGGGGGGTTAGCCCAACGAAGCTCTGATCTTGAGTTCTCTAACCCAGTGTTATGCTAAGGTTAACCCTAAACTTAACTCGATTACAAAATCCGCCCAATCAAATGGCCAAACGGGTTAACCCTAGGTTAAAATCAGGCTGATCCAAGGCTAACCCGCTATCAAAGCTGTTACGTGGTGGCTCGCCCTCCACAATTATCACCAAGGAAACTGCATGCATGCGGTACTTGGAGCTGGCCGAGGGGAACAATTCCCATGCAATAAGTTCGGGTGAGACTTGAACGCCAACTTTTATGGCCACAAGAGTTACATATAGGAGACCGTTAACTTGCGAATCTCCTCTCCAAAGCAGCAAACACAAGGGGGTCCGACCACTATAAAAGGAGGACCTCTCCTCCATGTTTTACATCCCACGGTGAGAGCCCAAGTGCCTCTTGTAGAGAGAAAGCAAGAGGGTTTGGGGGGAGAGAGAGCTTGAGAGAGTTTTGCAGTGAGGATTTGTTCCTCTGGGTTGGGGTGTTAGCCTCTTTGTATATTTCTCCACATTGAGTGAAGTTCCGCTGTCGCCGTCGCCCGTGGACGTAGGGGGGTAACCTCCGAACCACGTAAATCTTTGTATTCCTACCTTGTGTGATTGTTCTTTCATCTCCCTCCCTTCTTTTTGTTGTGCGGATCGAGATCTTGGGACGTCACTCTATCCGTCGGAGTGGTCGTGTCATAACAAAAGCGGTGCTAAAGAAATAACGAAGAATAGAAAAGAGGCTACAATCTAATAGGAGGAAGCCTCGAAGCATGTATCACTGCACATACTCAAGCTTTTATTGGCATTGTGGGCCAAGAATAATATATTTGATTGCGCTCAACTCAAGCATGGGATGCCAAAACATTTGATTATCTTCCCTATAAACATGACTAATTAAACGAGTAAATCTTCCACCAAACTGTAGTAACCCCCCCCCCACCAGTGTAGGGACTTCTTTTGGATGAGGAGAGCAAGCACTTGTGAATCACTAAAAATAGCAGATAATTGAATATGATTTGCAATAGCAAAGCAAATCCCATCCAACAGAGCACGTGTTTCAGCTTCAAACTTGGAACCGTAACTATAAAATGGGAGACAGGCAAGCTGGATACTCTCTTTAGCATCACGGATGCAACCTCCACCACGAGACAAACTAGGATTATCCTTGGACCATGGTTCGCAGTACTGTCAGGTTGGGTGACCCGATTCCTGGATGGCACGGTATGGTAGCCACCGTGCCACAGTCGACTCAGCCTGACTCTTTTTTGTTTCACTGGAATAATGAACAATTTCTCTCTCGGTAAATAGTCGAAGAATGTATAGTGCACAATATTATTTTTTTAGATGAATAGTAAAAATAAAGAATGAACAATATCTAACATTGTTTTCCTTGCACGAATAGTAAAAATGAGGAACCTCACCGTCGCCACCTCCCCTTTGGCCCCTCCTCCTTAATTTCCCCTCCGCCCTCTCCTATGGCCTCTCCTCCTTTGTTGACTTCCTCCCTCTCCGCCGTGGCCTCCCCCTCCTCCCTCTACCTCTGTCTCCCCCCTTTCCCCCCCTCCGTCACCACGATCATGCCGGTGTTGACGACCTGCCGACCCGACGTTCGCTGGGTATGATACGAGTCGGCTGGCTCACACTAGTACGGTAAGAGTCGGCAAACCTTATTTTTTAGACACACCATCAACATGAAGATAAAAGAGTTGAGAAGGAGGACTCTCGGTAATGATTTTAGGAGTTTTAATGACTATGTAACCAAAGAAAAATTGGGATAGAGCATCCCTATAAATCGTTACCATTTAAAAAAAGTTTAGGAAGAAAATTGACACTCCAAATTGATTTTGGTACAAATCCATTTGCCCAAGATCAAACCTCAGTCACCTGCAGTAGTCCGAGTCGTGGACAGACCAAACGTCTCTCGATCAGTAGGTACTTATCCCTTGACTTGACAAAAACTTCATCATTTTAGTACATCATACTTGTCATTGAACATGCTGAATTTATTTGAGTATTCCTAAAAGGCAAGTACTATGGATGCTAAGTTTTAGAAAAAGAGTCCACCTTTCAGCTGAAAGAATTTCTAATACATCCAATATCAATTTCAACAGGTACAATACATCAAGTTAAATAAACCCTTCATGCATATGCAGCACAATATCTTATTAGAACCAATGCACTCTCTGGATACAAATCTGTGAAACTGTCACACCACAAGACATTATATATATATATATATATACTTTGTACTGGAAATACATATGGATCTTGTTGGTGTGGTCAGTCAAATTTTCTTTGTCAATTGTTGATACAGAAATCATACAAAGAGATGGAGAACAAGATAGACACCGCCACTAAACTGGGAAGGATACCAGAAGACATTCGGAGAGAGCACAAGGGATTCTCAGAGTGGAACTCAGGGACATCGACTTCCCGTGATCACCAACCCATTGTCGAGGTATTCCAATTTACTATGGCAATAAAACCTCGACCTTTGCTCTTTTACTCTTTAGTTGATAGATAGATAGATGGTTATGTAGATAATAGTTGGATAGGTAGATATATACATGGGCGGATAGATATAATTAAACCATGTATATATATATATAAATATAATCTGAATTCATAATCGAATGTCTGAATGCAATGATATTTATGAGGGGATAAAATGTCATTTAGAGAGAGATTTATCCATGTTGGATGAATTGAAATTTCATTTATGGTGTGAAATAATTTCCAACTTCCATTTTGCCACAGATATTAATTGATGGGAGAGATCCAAATGCTTTGGATGGTGAAGGCAATGTGTTGCCAAACCTTGTTTACATGGCCCGTGAGAAGAGGCCTCACCGGCACCATAACTTCAAAGCAGGCGCAATGAACTCATTGGTAATGAGATAATCTGAGTATCATCAAATTTACATTATCACCACTCACTCCAATTTTTCACAAGGTTTGAATTTGCATTAGAAACATAGAACACTGGTCCTCCTCCCATGCACCAAATCTTCATCACCATTAATTTCTACCTTCGCAAATTGCAGATAAGGGTATCATCTGAGATAAGCAATGGCCAGATCATTCTCAATGTGGACTGTGACATGTACTCAAACAACTCAAAATCAGTGAGAGATGCATTATGCTTCTTCATGGATGAGAAGAAAGGCTATGAGATTGGCTATGTTCAATTCCCACAGAAGTTCGACAACATAACAAAGAATGACATCTATGGAAACTCGCTAAGATTAATTAATGAGGTACGTATATATATATATATAAAGCATATAGTGCCACCAAAATCATGAGCCATTATTCTAACCTCGTTCCTTGTAGTTAATGTTTTTATTCCTCTTATGCACATCTCTTAAATGTTTGAAAGACTAATGCAATCCCCTGCAAGTTCCGATGTGGCATTACTAATATATGGCTGCACCCATGAAAAAGAACTGCTAAACTCATCGTCTTGAACTCTTTTATGTTACAAAGTCTGAAAACCATATGATACATGATTGTGAAGGTGGACTTCCATGGTCTGGACAGTCTTGGAGGACCATTATATGTGGGTTCGGGATGCTTCCACAGGAGATCGACTTTACTTGGCAACAAATATGAAAAGGTCCGGCAGGAAGATTTGAAGAGACGTAACCATAGGAATGTTGAAGAGAGCACGTTTGCCTTGGAAGAGAAAGCAAAGCTTCTTGCTACTTGTGCATATGAAGACAATACCCAGTGGGGAAAAGAGGTCTGTGTGTGTGTGTGTGATTCATATGGGTAAATAGATGTATCCCACACTTACCTTCCATGGGTACTGTTCACATAGTTAATGTGTATGGACTGCAGGTGGGTTTGAAATATGGATGCCCAGTGGAGGATGTCATTACTGGGTTGTCAATCCAGTGTAGGGGATGGAAATCTATTTACTTCAACCCTGCAAGAGAAGGCTTCCTAGGAGTCGCTCCTGCGACACTGGAACAAACGCTGGTGCAACACAAGAGATGGTCAGAAGGAGATTTTCAGATATTCCTCTCGAAGTATTGCCCCTTTCTTTATGGTCATGGAACCATACAACTTGGCCTTCAAATGGGTTACAGCATCTACTGCCTGTGGGCTCCAAACTGTGTGCCAACACTATACTATGTCATTGTCCCATCTCTATCTATCCTCAACGACCTTCCTTTATTTCCAAAGGTATACATGACATTAATTATATATGCACTATCGCGCACCCCTCTTCCCCCAATTAATACGCAAACTCACACACACAAATTATAGTGACTAAACAAATTAATCATCTTGTGGCTGACAGGTCTCAAGTATTTGGTTCATACCGTTCGCGTATGTGATTATCACTACATCTGCATGTAGCATCTGTGAATCTCTTCGAGTTGGGTTTACGTTTAGGGGTTGGTTGAACGAGCAGAGGATGTGGCTGTTCAAGAGATCGACTTCCTACCTCTTCGCGTTTATTGACACTCTCCTCAAGCAGTTGGGTTTCAACCGGTCGGCATTTGTCATCACCGCCAAAGTTGCGGACAGGGATGTCGCCGACAGATACGAGAAAGAAGTCATGGAGTTTGGCTCCTCTTCCGTTACGTTCATCATCTTGGCAACGGTCGCATTGCTGAACCTTCTTTGCCTGGTGGCTGGTGCAAAGAAGCTGTTGATGGATGGTGAGGGATTTGAACAGTTCTTCCTGCAGTTTCTCATTTGCAGCCTATTGGTTATCGCAAACATACCCCTCTACGAAGGGCTGTTCTTTAGGAAAGACAAGGCACGAATGCCCACCACCGTCACAGTTACCTCGGCTACTCTAGCCATATTGGTCTGTCTCGTAACTGTGGTTTTTTAGGTTACCCACAGATATCCCCCACACATGCAAGGCATCGTTGATGAGAGGGCCATGAAAGGTGATGAGAGATTAATAAGGTGAATGTAGCAATTGCAATTGCTGTCGACTGTCATCCATCACTGATTGATATAATTAATGAATTAAGACAAGAGTTGGATTGATACATGGTACTCACTACTTTTTTTTTTTACTTGCAAAAAATTCCAATTTGACAGTAACAAGTGATGAATTATTCTTTAAAATAACTCAACTTTCTATTTCGAACGAATTGTCTTCGGATCTGTTATGGATCCAACCGGGACACGTTAATTTTCTTAAAGAGGAGAGCTTTGGGTGGAACTGTTCTGGCCATTTTGTTGGTGGTATGAATTTTGTACTTTTATGCATCGCATATTTCACCTTGACATAGCTGACAAGCCATTAATAATCATCGTGAAATGGTTCATAAAATCATTTATCATACTTTCTTTTATTGTTAAACATTAAGTGCGATCAAACTAGTGAGTATATTGTCCTATAAGATCAATGATGGCCATTCAGTATAAATTGTTAAGCATATGATGATTTTCATTAATTATGGATTGTTGAAAGCATAATTTGTCAGCTTCAATCATATCATTAGTGAATAGAAGTAGAAATGACCCCATGAAATAGAAGTAGAGAGAGAAACTTCTCCATAATTAGGAAGTCTTTCCTCATGGATATAGCATAACTAAATGGGTGTCCTTGATAAGCAACTTATTAGTTTATTAAAACCTTAGTTCATGATAAGTATAAATTGTTAAGCATGTGGATTGTTGAGCATATGATGATTTTCATTAGAGTAATGCTTCGTGCACTGCATGCGGTGCACTTTCGCCACCTCAATCTACAACACCCGTATGCGATTGGTCCAAGTAGACATCCCACGATGAGCTTCGTAGAGAAATGTGGTGTGACATGAAAGCATTAATTGAAGTCAAGCCATTTGCAGGGCCTCAATTTTCACCTACCAAAAATACCCTTTAAACATTCTTCTTTCCCTCCATTGCACATTTTGGCGCCGTGAAAGGTAAACAGCCCTGACTATTACTTGTGCCTCACTGTTACTTGTGCCGATTCTCGCCCCCTTCTTCGGTTGGTCTTCTTCTCCTTCAACGGGAGTGATTAGTGGAGCGGAAGAACGAAGAAGGAGCAGAAGGAGAAGCCCATCGTCTGCGTCAGCCCATCATCGGTGAGGGTTTAGGGTTCGTAATACCTAGCGCTAAGCCACCTAAGACCGGCAAGGGGAAGAGGTCGATGCTACGAGATAGTGTCGAAGGGCAAAAGAAAGTAGAAAAAGTAAAAGAGAGGAGGACGTCAGAGCCACAAGGAGAGGAAACTCCATCCTTAACGAGGGCAACTGAAGAAGGGCAAGAGGAAACCCCGTCCTTGACAACATCGGTGGAAGAGGCGCAGAGAGGAAGGGCTCAACAGCAACAGAAGGGAGGTACGACAATGTTCCACTAGAATGTAATATATAACATCCCACTACAAAAATTTTCATTTACATGTAACCTATTTCATTCAGACTGTATGTGAAGCTGTAATACGTTTTATGTCCCAAACAAAATATTACAGTGGGACACAAAATATTATTATTAATACATATTTTATGTCTGTAACAAAACGTTTCATGTGTACCAAAATATTTCATATCTGTAACAAATGGTTTCACTTATATAACAAATTATTACAAGTGTAACACAAAATATTTTATCTGCAACAAATTGTTTCATGTCTATAACAAATTGTTTGTCGTTGATAACAAAATGTGTCAGGCGTACATAAACTCTTACATTTGTATAACAAACTGTTTCACGTTTAAAATTAAATATTTCATATCTGCAATAAAGAGTTTCATTACTGTAACAAATAATTTCATCTATATAATAAAATATTTTATTTCTTTAACAAACAATTTAAGTCTTCTACAGCAACGTATCAGTAACAAAATATTTCATTTTGATAAGGAATGCTTCATAATTATACAAAATATTTCACTACTGCAAGTCTTATTTTATTTCTTTTGTTTCAGGAACTGTAAGAAGAATGAAATTGTTAACATTCCACTATAAAATTTTTCATTTACACGCAACCTATTTCATTCAGACTGTACATGAAGTTGTAATATATTTTATGTCCCAAACAAAATATTATAGTGGGACACAAAATATTATTATAAATACATATTTTATGTCTGTAACGAAACGTTTCATGTGTACCAAAATATTTCATATCTGTAACAAATGGTTTCACTTACATAACAAATTATTACAAGTGTAACACAAAATATTTTGTCTGTAACAAATTGTTTCATGTGTATAACAAACTGTTTGTTGTTGATAACAAAATATGCGAGGCATTCATAAACTCTTACATTTGTATAACAAATTGTTTCACGTTCAAAACTAAATATTTCATATCTGTAACAAAGAATTTCATTACTATAACAAACAATTTCATTTATATAACAAAATATTTTATTTCTTCAACAAATAATTTAAGTCTTCTGCAGCAACTTAATTCCTATCATTAACAAAATATTTCATTTTGATAAGAACTGTTTCCTAATTATACAAAATATTTCACTACTGTAAGTCCTATTTTATTTCTTTTGTTTCAAGAACTGTAAGAAGAAAGTTGTTAGCCAAGAGGCAAAGATTTGTACAGAAAATAGAGAAGATTTCAAAGCCGATTATCCATAGTTGCTTCATTTCTTTTTACTCCAAGACTGTTCAAGAAATCAACTTCAGGGACTGTCACAAAACTCTGTTGAATAAGACTCCTTTCCGTGTGTTTATGAATATTCCTCCCATTATCTTTGACACAGTTTTTTAGAGGACATATTGTCATGTCATATGTAGGACGGTGTTTTCCGATTTGGCAAATGTAAAGTGTAATTTACTGTACAAGATGTTGCACTAATTCTAGGACTCCCATACATTGGGAGGAGGATCGAGCACGCCGGCTCACGGAGTCAAAAATCTCATTTGAAAGAGAGGTTTGGGAAGCAGATGACCACCAAGAGACATACGGTGGTCTAGCGAATCAATTTTGTCAAGGAATTAGACAAGAAGGAAGACATTGAAGACACAATTTGCTTATGGATTGTTTTGATGCTGTCAACTTTCATTTGCCCGTATACCAGCTATGCTTGTCCAAAACAGATGCTGCATTGTCTTGATGACATTGGTGCTATTGGATCTTACTCATAGGTTGTGGCCGTGCATGAGGTTTTAATGGTAAGATTAAGTACCCTTTCTGAGAGGAAAAAGGAAAGTCGGTCAGACAAAAGTGGAAGCTCAAAAACATTAATGGGCTGTACTGCTACTCTTTGTGTATGTTTCTAAACCTATTTTTTAAATGACATTTAGTGGTAGTTTGCTTACCTTGATTGTAATTATGTTGAAAATGTAGGTTTGGGGTTTGGAGCACAGTAAGTTGAAGAAGCCCAAGGACATGAGTGCATTCCCACGATTGATAAGGTGGGGTTCACAATTGAAAAGGAAGCCCGGGCGCTCCTTTTCATCATTGACTGCACCTGAGGTACATGCTATTTTATATACTTGTAGTTCATACTTTATTTCACTCCATAGTAATTCTAATGCATTCATATATAATATGATGTAACAGGTAATCGAGAAGCTTCAGGTGCATAGGTCAGAAGAATGGCTCCTACAGGGGGAGCATGAACAGCTTCTGCGGGCTTTTGTTAGCCCAATTATAAAATCTTCAGAGAAAATGAAAGTGGAATCCTTGGTTGAGAAGATCAAGGGCCTTAAGGAGGCCCTTCGAGTTTCAGAGGAGAAGAGGGAGAAAGATGTTGCAGACTTCAGAACACAAATGGATACACAAACACAAGCTATGGATGGTTTGATCCATGAAGTGCAGCAACTGAAGATAAAATTGTCTCACGTTGGGGAGAGGAAGGAGGCTGAGGAGGTGGGGGAGGAGAAGACTGAGGAGGAGGAGGAGGCAGAGGAGCCGGTGTAATGCCCCGGGTTTTTCGGATCTGGATCCGTGGGTTTCGGAACGTCTTTTCGTGGGTTGCAGATCCTATCCGATTGAGCTTCGGACTATTTTTACCGGATTGTCGGACCCATTGGCGGTGTGCCCGTGAGTTTCCTTGGGTCCGTGATGTTGTGGGGAGCACGCCGGTATTTTTCTGGATTTTTCGGAGCGCCTTTGTAGGTCCCGGGTTGCATTTTGGGTTTTACGCGTGTTTTTGTATGTCGGACCTTCGGAACCCCGTGTAGGGTGAACCGTTGTGTTCTCCGACTCCGGGACGTTACCACTGCGTTGTGCGTCTTTCGAGGATCAGGGAGGTGATTTTTTTCCTATTTTTTCATATTTTTGGTAATTTTTGGATTTTCTATATAACCCCCCTTTTTCTCTCTCTCCCCATCTCTCATTTCTCTCTTCCCTCCCTCTCTCTTCTCTCACGTTCTCTCCTCTCCCCCTCTCACTCCGGGCGGCCGACGGAGGTGGCGAGGGAGGGGCAGCATGGCTCGTGGGGCGTGGAGCGACGGGCACGGGACGAGGATCGCGATGGTGGAGGCGGTTCGTGGGATCGCGAGCCGGCGAGGGTTTAATCGGCGTTTCTTCACGGATCGGCGACCTCGAGACGCGAAATCTTCGGTGGAGGTAGGGAGATGGATCCCTAGCTCGTGCTCTTCCTTTCCCGCGAGTTTTGTAGGCCGTGGTGAGCCGAGAGGGCCTATTTGAGCTTTTTGGGAAAAATCCATGTTTTTGGGGTGTGAGCCGGATCTCTCGTTTCATCGCGTTTCGGACCGATTTGGGGTCATAGATGCATGCTAGGGGTGTCGGGGGGGAGCTTCCCCCTTGTTTTCCCCATCATCCGTGGATGATCGGGGCGTGGAACGGGTTTTTGGGAATGTTCCCGCCATCCCGTTCTCTGGTGAGTGTAGCGGTCCTTCCAGAGACCGCCACACTCACTGGCGGCCCAAGGTAGGCGCGCCAGAGACCCTGGCGGCCTAAGCTGGGTGCGCCACTTGTTACTGTTTTATCGGCAAGAGTTTCTATCGTCTGGCGGCCGCACGATAAATCGTCAGACTGGGTGGCGGCCGAGACTTCGATCGCTACTCCGTTTTGATCGCTGTGCCTCAGAGCACGTGCTTTTTGACCGATTGGGAGTCTTGCGCCCCTAACGGCCGTAGGTTCGACCGCCAGAGTTGGGCCGCTAGAAGCCGTGTGGCGGTCTGGGTAGGACCGCCAGGCCCTGTGTGATTCGTCTTCGGGCGGGCCAAGGGTGGACCGCCAGAGTCCTATGGCGGACCAGAGTTGGACCGCTAGAGAGTGTAGCGGCCCAAGGTTGGACTGCCAGGCTCTGGGCTGCACCGAGTGGTTTGTAGTCCCGTTTCTCTTCGACCATGATTTCCGTGAGTTGCAGTCGGCCTCATGAGTGTCCCGGACACCCCGTAGGTTCAGTGTCCGTGTTTCTAGGGTGTCTGGAGGTGCCGTGTTACCTCGACTAGCGTGCCCGTAGGTGTGTGTGTTCCGGGCTTTGTGTTACGCTCGATCGAGTCACCGTGTATCGGTGTGACTGCGGTGGGGTTCCCCCGCATGTCAAGGATTTCTGCAGAAGATGGTTCCCGAGTGGGCCATATGTGTGGCCTCGGACTGTGAGTCCAGCTGTCCAGCCTGGGGTTGGAAGGCTTCTCAGTTACCTTTTCGAGGGAATGGTCTCGGCGGCTCGTGAGCTACCTCGATATTCATGCTATCGTAGTTTTAGACCTAGGGATCATGCTAGATTAACGGCATTGTGTCGTTGCGTACGACGGTCTTGACCCCGACTCTTGTGACTCAAGGACCATTAGATTTAGTCAGTCTAGAGGACTGTCCAGAGTCCAGTGGCTCGGTGCCACTTGGTCCTTCATGACTTTCGCGCAGGGTGCGTGTGTGTTCTCGGAGTTTCTCCTTGGAGAGTGGTCACACCAGTGACTCCCCACTAGTCGTAGCCTTCCGACACGCGAGTGGTCCCACCAGGGAGTAGTGGCGAGGCTACCCCGAGAGACGATTTTTAGGCTGGTTACCGTCGGGCCCCACGTTTGACGTCAGAGTCCGGCTGAGGGAAAAATCAATCAGAGGGCCAGACCTAGGACATATGGTCTGTGTGTGCACACGTGGTTGGGGGCAGTAGGACCAGCACTGACGAGCGCGACCCCGACTAGTCACTTGTTCTGTGGTTACTTGTATGGTGTCTGAGTTCCCGCTGGGCCGGAGGGAGACACCCGAGGCACGGTTTAAGTCGTCAGTGGACGCATCCGGCCTTGCTTCTGGTGGGCAGGTACTCCTGTCATGTGAGATGTGACTCTCCTATTTCCAGGTTCCGTTTCCCATCTGTGAGACATGGTTTTCTAGACCGACCGGTGTTTTCGAGGTAGTGGCCAGGGTGCTAGTGGCTTTACCGAGGGCGTGTCTTGTTAGTGCGGTGCCCGCAACCGGGTGGTCTGGGTTGCACCTTGGACAGCGTGTCCAGGTTGGCCGTGTCTTGGGAGACAGGCCTCTACGGCGGAGTTGCCGTGGGTTTTTACTTTGGTAAGTAGTACTAGTGTGGTTCGGTAGCCCCCGACCGTGAGATTGGGACGTGTTTTCTTGGTACAGTAGGAGTAGCTGTAGTGCCGAGTTTTGACCGGCCACCGGTTTGATGTTCCTGCTGTAGTTGTAGCTTTCCTTTCCGCTACCGCCGTTATTTCCGGTTGGGGTTCCGCGGGACCCATGCTGAGTCTCTGTTTGGATACTCATCCCTGCTTTTCAGGTGTGACGGTTCTTCCTCGAGGTTCGAGGGTGCAGTGTTGCGTAGGTTCTTAGTTGCCAGCTCGCCGGGCTGAGTGTTCACTTGGCATGTGGTATGTTTTACTGCTTTAGACTGTACTTTCTGTTGGACTGGACTCTGTTGTAGTAGTTGTTTATTTATTTCTATTAATTGTTGAATTGTCATGCCTTATTTCCCATTTCTTTGTACCTCCACACTTCTTTTAGCCCTTCCGAGCCCTCCCGGTTCATGGGCAGCGGGCCAGGATTCGAATGGTATCGGGTTCTTCCCGATACCCGGATCTTGGGTCATCACAGATGGTATCAGAGTAGTGGTTGTGGACGTACATGGGAATTCGTGATATTACAGTGATCTGAGTCCATAAGGTCCAGTACAGTCGGTAGCTGGCTTAGGATTTTGTGTTTATTTTCTGCTTGATTTTTCGCTTGAGAGCTTGAGTGCGCTATGTGACGCTATAAAGGCGGTTGTTGTTCGTGGCTTTCGTGACGGCGTGGGATCTAAGGATCGAGGTTGAGAGCTTCTCCCTTACCGGTGGTGATCCCGGTTGCGCTGCGTTGGGCAGAGGTTACCGGCAGGTGCGTTGCTGCGGTGCTGCGTTCGGGGTTTCTGCAGCGAGGTCAGGTGGCTGGCGAGGACTGTTCGTGGTTAAGTGGCCGTGAGCGTGCTCTTAGGGAGCTGTTGTTGATTCTGGCCACTCCAGCTTGAGGATTATCCAGCCCCTGATGTGCTGAGGTTGTGGTTTAAGGTGGCAGAGCGGGTGCTCTGATCGAGAAGTATGCTCGGATGAGCTGAGAATCTCCTCGGTGAGCTGCTATTTTATCGAGCCTGATGTTCGTGTCATGCTCTGTGGCGTCAGAAATAACGTGTCGGTCCCAGTTGTTTTTGCGGATTTTGAGGTAGGATTGGGCTGTGGTGTCGCAGTAAGCTTTGCTCCTGCGCTTTTGTGTGCAAATGGGTTGTGTTCGCCTTGGATTTGGTTTGAGTTATGAAGGTTTCGCGGTGGCTTCGGGACTCGAGGGTGAGCTTTGACAGTTGTCGATTATGGCTCGTGTTGCGGCTCTTGGCGTGGTGTGTTACAGTTCGAGGAATTGCAGTGGTGGTGCATCGAGAGATGTTGTTGTTGTGCCTCTTAGGCACAAGCATGTGCTATGTTGCTTTGATGATAGCAATGCTATTTGGTTTTGATGATAGCAAGACAGTGAGTGCATTTGAGTGCATTTGATATTGTATTTTGATGATAGCAATATTAGTGTGTTTTGATGATTGCATGATTGCAATAAACAAAGTGCTTTTCTGTGCATTCTTATTCTTGAGCATTCTGCATATGATAGTAACATGAATGATGATGTTTAGCATTGATGGCATTTGTTATCTGAATTGCATTTTGTCAGATGCCATGTTTCTGCATGTCTCACTTTGTGCATAGGCTAGACAGCATTGGCCAAGTCTATACATTGGACTCTCACTCAAGCCTATACATTGCATTGGCTAAAGTCCGTTTCATTTAGAGTCTAAGGCAATGTCCATACACTAGGCTAAGTGTGTACAGCGTCAACGCATCTCACTGGCTCATGTTACAGCGTCAACGCACTTCATTGGATGTGTATACAACGTCAACTCATGAAGTCTGTACATCAGTCTTAATATTCTAAGTCTGTACAGCCGTTGGCTTTGAACCTCAAGTCTGTACATTGACTCGTCAACCTCTTTGAAGTCTGTACATTGCTTCAGGAGCTTCAAGTCTACACATCGCTTCGCTCCATGAAGTCTGTACATCCACAGTGATCTTTGAAGTCTGTACATTACTTCAGGAGCTTCAAGTCTACACATCGCTTCGCTCCATGAAGTCTGTACATCCACAGTGATCTTTGAAGTCTGTACAATGCTTCAGAAGCTTCAAGTCTACACATCGCTTCGCTCCATGAAGTCTGTACATCCACAGTGGATCTTCAAGTCTGTACATCCACAGTGGAACTTCGAAGTCTGTACACCGCTTGAGCCTCAACAAGTCTGTACATCGCCTTAAGCGTCTCAAGTCTATTCATTGGCTCAAGCTTCCAAGTCTGTACACTGGTTCAAAGTCTACACATCGCCTCTTTGATTCTAAGTCTTTACATTCGTTTTAAGGCAAAGTCTGTACATTGCCTTTGTGCTTCAAAACCTGTCGATTGAAGAGTCTACACATTGGGTGTTCATACGTTCCTATAGTCTGAAGTCTCTACATTGCATATAAGCATCCAAGTCTGTACAGTGGGCAAGTGTGTACATCCACCAGTGAACACATCAAGTCTATACATCGCATGTGTTCATCTGAGTATTATGAAGTCTATACATCGCCTGTTTTTCATCTAAGTATCATAAAGTTTGTACGTTGCTTTAGCCTTTACCTTCACAGCAAAGTCCATACAATGCAATGCATAAACTTAGAACTGATGACTTCGTTTCATCTGTCTGACAGGGACTGAAGAGGCTAATGAACCCCTTAAAGAAAGAGGGCTGAAGCCATCCAATTTCCGCAGCTGGAACACACCAATGCGTCAACACCTTGATCAAGTGGCGTGAACGCAGTAGTTCAAACAATCAAGAAAGAAGCTTGTGGATTACTCTGGTGCGTCAACGCATTGATCAAGTAGCGTGGACGCAGCAGTTCAAGTATCCCTTATTGCAGCCTCTGGAGTACATTGGCAGCATCGACAATGCATACTCCAATGCGTCAACGCAGCAGTGGAGCAGCGTCGACGCAACAGTTAAAAAAGGCTAGGCTGGTTGCTCACTGGAACGCATCAATGCGTTAACGCCATTGATTGAGAGCGTCGACGCAGCACGCCTATCTGCTGAAGACTTGATCACTGGATCACCGATGCGTCAACGCAGCAGGCTGATGGAGTCGACGCAGCAGTTAAAAAGGTTGAAGATCTCTGAAGGCTGCGTCAACCCTTTGGAGCAAGTGTGTTGACGTCACCTCAACTCCAGTTGCTGAGCGTACTGATGAATGGACACGTGACCTAAAGCTGGCACCTGACACGTGATCCGAGGTGGGTGCTGAGCACGTGATCCGAGGAGGAATCTTCTGGACGGAAGGCGTGGGAAGCACACGCCCTATCTCCCTAGCTGCTGCTGCCGCTGCTATATATACGACTTTTCACCCTCTGTAGAAGACTGATCGTGATCGAAGCCAGAGAGCAGAAGCTGAGAGAAGAAAAAGGGAAAAGAAGAGAGAGCTTCCACGATCCAGCAGAAGAAAAGAAAAAGAGAAAGAGAGAAAAGGAGAACAGAGATCGAGAGAAGAAGAAAAGTGCAGCAGAGAAAAAAGAGAAAGAGAGAGAGTGAAGAAAGAGAGTGAGATCGAGGGAGATCTGTTCTTGATGGACCGTGGATCAAATCCAGGCCATCCAGCTCTTTAAGAGCCACATTGTGCTTCATTGCTTACAGCTTTTCGATTGCTGTCTTGTTCCATTTTCTATTTTCTATTTTACATCTTGTTCAAGCTATTAGTCAGCGGATTGCAGAGGTGCTACCTCTGGACGGCTAAGCTGTATTGCCCAACGGTTTGCAGTGGAGGATTCCACTGGACAGCAAGCTGTGTTGCTCAGCGGGACGAGGAGGATTCCTCGGACGACAAGCTGTGTTGCCCAGCGGTTGTAAGGCAAGCTGTGATGCCCAACTGTTCAAGCTGTGAGTCAGCAGGAAGCCACACTCAGGTTGAGTGTGGGGTGGATGTAGGTCTGCAGGACCGAACCACCTAAAAACCCCTTGTGCATTATGGTTTGTTTTGTTCTATTGTGCTTCCGCTAGATGAATGCATAGGGGCGCTCCATGTGTTTGGCTTCTGGTTGAGCAGAAGAGTTAATTAGTCTTCTTAGAATGTTTTAATTTGTCAAGAGAGATAAATTCTAGTTGAGCTATATTTTGTCTAAATCTATCTTGTTAGCACTCTAGTGATCTTAATGTGTGTTTGTTTAGTTCCGCATCTGCCCATTAGCATTTAAGCTTGTCTAGTTTGCGAACTAGTAACTCTAGTGAGCATCATATTTTAATTGGGCGAAAGATTTTTAAAGGGCTATATTCATTCACCCCCCCTCTGAATACTGCACCGAACCCAACAATTGGTATCAGAGCGGTTTCTGACTTAACAGATCTAACAATCTGCAGAGGATCCTGCTAGATTTTTGGTGCGTTTTCAGAGTGGGTGTATTGTGCTCGTTGTTTTGTTTCACCGGTTTAATGCTTTACCTTGCCCATCTGGTTTTGCTGCATTTCCTGTCATTTGTTTTAGTGAGTTGAATCTGTTTGCCATCTGTCCAAATGGATCGTCCTCCAATTTATGATGGTTCTAACTTTGAAAGTTGGCTAGGAGGCCTAGCTGTGTATGTAGATTCCATTGATCCCAAACTATGGAGTCTGCTATCCAAAGGCCGACATCGATTACCCAAAGATCAGACCAAGTGGTCTAGTGAGGACACCTTTAAGAACCGTGATAATGTCATAATTCTTAATATCTTGAGAGCTGCTGTTAATACTGATGTATATTCTTTTGCTCTCAGGTGCAATTCTGGAAAAGAGATATATGACAAAGTTATCTCTGCGCATAACCAACAGAGTGATAGTTGTTTGATGGCCAACCGGGATAATGAAGATTCCTCATCCAAGGTAAATTCTGAATCTGAATCCGAAGAGATTTCAATTGATGAATTATGGGATATGTATGAGGAACGTTCTGAGAAATGTAAATATTTGAAATATGAAAATAGAAAACTGAAAAAGAAATGTGATCAGATTAATTCGAATGCTCATTGTAAAAAATGTCAAGATCTGAGAAAATCTCATGAAATGTGCTTAGCTAATCTGAATGTGAGTAAGGAACAAAGTTCCGTTTTGGAAAACAAAAATCATGAACTCACTACCAAGATTTCTGAACTTGAAGATAAGTTGAATTCATTATGAAATGATCAAATCTTAACTAATGAATTAGTTCAGAATGAACAAACTAGAAAGGAGAATGAAAAACTGAAGCTGCTTAATTTTGCTATGTCTGAGAGACTCTTAATGTTTGAAAGAGGGAAAAGTTCAATTGAAAATGAACGTGAGAGAGTGACTGCATTAATAGAAGAGATTGATAGCTACAAAGCCATTAATGTCTTACTTAATGAAAAGATCACAGATTCTGAAATTCTCATTTCCTCTCTCAAAAATGAAATCACTGAATTGAACAATTCTCTGTCTGAGTCATTTAAAAACAAAGAAAATTCAAAGGATGCTTCTAAGAAGAAAGTCTCTGATGGAGGCAGTAAACAGGAAGAGAGAAAAAGAATGTATACAACCTTTGTGCGTAGCTCTGAGTTAGCTAGCACTTCAGCTTCTCCTTCATGTCTGCCTGCGAATCAGATAGAAAAACAAAACAAAACAAAACAGAATAAAAATTTGTATGCTGAAATTTCTCAGGCCAAACTGTCTCATGTTAAAAGGAAGAATGTGAAATGTTTCTACTGTGGTAAATCTGGCCATGAGATGGATGTTTGCTTTGTCATGAGAGAGGATGAACTGAAATCAGATAGAATTCATGCTAGGAATTCTAAATCGAAGAAACCTTCTCATGATCAAAATAAGAGAATTCAATGCTTTTACTGTCATAGAATTGGCCACTTTATGCATGATTGTAGATTAAAGAAGCAAGATGATTTGAATGCTAAAGAGCTTCATGATAGGAATCACGCATATCTGAAAAAGAAACTTCATTGCCTTCATTGTAACAAATTGGGCCATATTGCTGCAAATTGTTGGCATGCTAAGGGAAGAACAATTAACTCCAAAACTGCTATAATCCCTGTAAAAAGACATGCATTCTATAAGAATCTTGACAGAATGAATTCTTCATGTTTTGAATGTGGAAAACATGGCCACACAGTCAAGGACTGTTGGCATGTTCAGAAGAATCATATTAACCCCCATGCTGTCAAATTCCATGCAAAACAATTTGTGAAATTTTCTTGTTTTAATTGTGGAAAACCTGGCCACAAAGCCTCTGAGTGTTGGGTGGCAGAGTTCAGAAAACAAAATGCCCATGCACACAACAGAAATTTTGACGTTCATGCACATGAATTTAATACTTACAATAAGGTGCATAAAAGGAACTTAAATTCTGTTAGTTATCATGGTAAGTCTGGTCAATTTGGCTATTCCTTGTCCAGCTATAAGTTGATGGACTATGATGATAATTCTGTTAAGAGACCAGTCAGAACACCTGTTAGGGCTCATACAGGACCCAAGGCAGCTTGGGTTCCTGCAAGATCATATTGATTGATATGTTGCAGGTGTGCCTTGGTGAGAGAAATAAAAGGGGTAATTTAGCCAAGGCACTCAAAAAGGAAGCCCCAGGGTTCTACATTTTAGGTTAGTTCTGAATTTGTTTTAAATTTCATCATCTGAAAATGTTGTTTGTCTGCTTTAACTTCATCATCGGAAATTGTTGTTTTTACTTGATTGATTTGTGATGATCTCTTCTTGTCCAGTTGATCAGTCTGCATTTCAGACTCAGCTATTGAGTTTTACCTTGCATATATCTGATGCTCTTGCTATATGCTGAACTGAATTTGAATGCTTCTTTAGTGTATACAGTTGATGCACTATATAGACTTTATGACAATGCATTGCATGTTTGTTGTTAGATGCATAAACTTAAATTGATTGCATAATTGCCTCATGTTTCATTATTGCATAGTCTGCATGTAGAACAGCCTAGTGCATAGCATAATCTTTGCATCATAATGTCAGGGGGAGCTGAGAGTTTTTCTGTTCAATTCATTGAATCCTTGCTACTTCTCACTGTCCCCAACTAGTTCTTTCATATCTTTTGACATCAGATGCTCCAGGAACTCAATGCCTATTGCGATCATTTCCCTAACCTTCACTGAACAACAGTTCTGTTTCTGGTTTAGTACATTGAGTTGTGATTATTTCAATTGTTCTTTTATAAGAATCACTCTCACAAATTGAAAAGAACTAAAGGTTTAACCTTTATAAATTGAAGAGTCAAATGTCTGCATTCAGAATCTGAGATAAAAGAAAAACTTTTATAGCTCTTAATCTTTGTCTCATGGTAAGATTAGAAAAAGTTTTTGTAATGCCTAATGTGTTGATCTGGAAACTTCTAGAAAAGGTGAATAAGAGTGTGTACTGTTTTTCAAACAATCACTCTAAAAGAGATAAGGGTAGTAGTAAGTAAGATCATAAATGCTATGAACTGAACATACTGACAGAGCAATGGCTGAATTGCACTGAGAAATTGTGATCTCCTCCAATGAAGTAGGAGAACTCATAGTCATGAAGTGCTTCAGAATATCTCTATTCAAAGGGTCAAATCTATAGAGGGAGTTCTCACCAAGTAACTGGGGGTACTGGCCTCTAATCAAGGTGTACCCTTAATGTCAAAAGTGAAGACTATTCTTTGTGGGTTTTGATCTGAAATAGGTCTAGTAGTTTATGCCTAGTAACTGGAGGTACCTGCCTCTGATCAAGGTGTACACCTAATGTCAACAGCATAAATGCCACTGATCTATTCATTTAGTTCAAGTTTTGAAATTCAAAGGTGAAAATCAAACTGCTGTAACCCTTCGAAAAATCAAAGTCAATGAGTGAAAATTATTTTTATCAATACATGTTGAAGTTGCCTCTCTTGAATTTCCTTGTTTAATCACAAAAAGGGCATTATTTCTGACTTATCTATTAATACCATGTGCCCTAGATTCATTGCTATAAATGGAGTCTATAAACTCTTTTTCAGGGGTCAGGTGTTTTACTCTAGATTTATCACTGTTAAACCTGAATTTTTGAAAATTGTATGTTGCTGATTCTTATACTTTAATAGTTGTTTATAATCATGCTTCCCTTCTGAACCTATGATTCAGCTGTTGTCAAGTGACCCTCCTACCTTCTCTTCCTTATTTATCTGTTCATATTCCTTCTCAAAGGGGGAGCTATTATTTAGGGGGAGAAATAATTCAGGGGAGTCTTACATTCAGGGGGAGAATGTTCTAGAGGAATTTGCATGCATAATGCACTTTGCACTCTTATTTTTACTGTTTTTCTCTTTTTGATCATGTCAAAGGGGGAGAAAATCTTGTGTGTGACTCACTGTCACATTGTGTTGCCATCATCAAAAAGGGGGAGAATATTGTGCCTCTTAGACACAAGCATGTGCTATGTTGCTTTGATGATAGTAATGCTATTTGGTTTTGATGATAGCAAGACAGTGAGTGCATTTGAGTGCATTTGATGTTGTATTTTGATGATAGCAATGTTATTGTGTTTTGATGATTGCATGATTGCAATAAACAAAGTGCTTTTATGTGCATTCTTATTCTTGAGCATTCTGCATATGATAGTAACATGAATGATGATGTTTAGCATTGATGGCATTTGTTATCTGAATTACATTTTGTCAGATGCCATGTTTCTGCATGTCTCACTTTGTGCATAGGCTAGACAGCATTGGCCAAGTCTATACATTGGACTCTCACTCAAGCCTATACATTGCATTGGCTAAAGTCCGTTTCATTTAGAGTCTAAGGCAATGTCCATACACTAGGCTAAGTGTGTACAGCGTCAACGCATCTCACTGGCTCATGTTACAGCGTCAACGCACTTCATTGGATGTGTATACAGCGTCAACTCATGGAGTCTGTACATCAGTCTTAATATTCTAAGTATGTACAGCTGTTGGCTTTGAACCTCAAGTCTGTACATTGACTCGCCAACCTCTTTGAAGTCTGTACATTGCTTCAGGAGCTTCAAGTCTACACATCGCTTCGCTCCATGAAGTCTGTACATCCACAGTGATCTTTGAAGTCTGTACATTACTTCAGGAGCTTCAAGTCTACACATCGCTTCGCTCCATGAAGTCTGTACATCCACAGTGATCTTTGAAGTCTGTACAATGCTTCAGAAGCTTCAAGTCTACACATCGCTTCGCTCCATGAAGTCTGTACATCCACAGTGGATCTTCAAGTCTGTACATCCACAGTGGAACTTCGAAGTCTGTACATCGCTTGAGCCTCAACAAGTCTGTACATCGCCTTAAGCGTCTCAAGTCTATTCATTGGCTCAAGCTTCCAAGTCTGTACACTGGTTCAAAGTCTACACATCGCCTCTTTGATTCTAAGTCTTTACATTCGTTTTAAGGCAAAGTCTGTACATTGCTTTTGTGCTTCAAAACCTGTCGATTGAAGAGTCTACACATTGGGTGTTCATACGTTCCTATAGTCTGAAGTCTCTACATTGCATATAAGCATCCAAGTCTGTACAGTGGGCAAGTGTGTACATCCACCAGTGAACACATCAAGTCTATACATCGCATGTGTTCATCTGAGTATTATGAAGTCTATACATCGCTTGTTTTTCATCTAAGTATCATAAAGTTTGTACGTTGCTTTAGCCTTTACCTTCACAGCAAAGTCCATACAATGCAATGCATAAACTTAGAACTGATGACTTCGTTTCATCTGTCTGACAGGGACTGAAGAGGCTAATGAACCCCTTAAAGAAAGAGGGCTGAAGCCATCCAATTTCCGCAGCTGGAACACACCAATGCGTCAACACCTTGATCAAGTGGCGTGAACGCAGTAGTTCAAACAATCAAGAAAGAAGCTTGTGGATTACTCTGGTGCGTCAACGCATTGATCAAGTAGCGTGGACGCAGCAGTTCAAGTATCCCTTATTGCAGCCTCTGGAGTACATTGGCAGCATCGACAATGCATACTCCAATGCGTCAACGCAGCAGTGGAGCAGCGTCGACGCAACAGTTAAAAAAGGCTAGGCTGGTTGCTCACTGGAACGCATCAATGCGTTAACGCCATTGATTGAGAGCGTCGACGCAGCACGCCTATCTGCTGAAGACTTGATCACTGGATCACCGATGCGTCAACGCAGCAGGCTGATGGAGTCGACGCAGCAGTTAAAAAGGTTGAAGATCTCTGAAGGCTGCGTCAACCCTTTGGAGCAAGTGTGTTGACGTCACCTCAACTCCAGTTGCTGAGCGTATTGATGAATGGACACGTGACCTAAAGCTGGCACCTGACACGTGATCCGAGGTGGGTGCTGAGCACGTGATCCGAGGAGGAATCTTCTGGACGGAAGGCGTGGGAAGCACACGCCCTATCTCCCTAGCTGCTGCTGTCGCTGCTATATATACGACTTTTCACCCTCTGTAGAAGACTGATCGTGATCGAAGCCAGAGAGCAGAAGCTGAGAGAAGAAAAAGGGAAAAAGAAGAGAGAGCTTCCACGATCCAGCAGAAGAAAAGAAAAAGAGAAAGAGAGAAAAGGAGAACAGAGATTGAGAGAAGAAGAAAAGTGCAGCAGAGAAGAAAGAGAAAGAGAGAGAGTGAAGAAAGAGAGTGAGATCGAGGGAGATCTGTTCTTGATGGACCGTGGATCAAATCCAGGCCATCCAGCTCTTTAAGAGCCACATTGTGCTTCATTGCTTACAGCTTTCCGATTACTATCTTGTTCCATTTTCTGTTTTCTATTTTACATCTTGTTCAAGCTGTTAGTCAGCGGATTGCAGAGGTGCTGCCTCTGGACGGCTAAGCTGTATTGCCCAGCGGTTTGCAGTGGAGGATTCCACTGGACAGCAAGCTGTGTTGCTCAGCGGGCCGAGGAGGATTCCTCAGACGACAAGTTGTGTTACCCAGCGGGTGTAAGGCAAGCTGTGATGCCCAGCTGTTCAAGCTGTGAGTCAGCAGGAAGCCACACTCGGGTTGAGTGTGGGGTGGATGTAGGTCTGCATGACCGAACCACCTAAAAACCCCTTGTGCATTATGGTTTGTTTTGTTCTATTGTGCTTCCGCTAGATGAATGCATAGGGGCGCTCCATATGTTTGGCTTCTGGTTGAGCAAAAGAGTTAATTAGTCTTCTTAGAGTGTTTTAATTTGTCAAGAGAGCTAAATTCTAATTGAGCTATATTTTGTCTAAATCTGTCTTGTTAGCACTCTAGTGATCTTAATGTGTGTTTGTTTAGTTCCGCATCTGCCCATTAGCATTTAAGCTTGTCTAGTTTGCGAACTAGTAGCTCTAGTGAGCATCATATTTTAATTGGGCGAAAGATTTTTAAAGGGCTATATTCATTCACCCCCCCCTCTGAATACTGCACCGAACCCAACAGTTGTGATCGTGGTCCGACGTGACACTTGCTGAGTGTGTCGGAGGTGCTGACCTGATGGAAGCGATGGTTTTCTCGGTGCTGGAAGGTGTTGTTCCCAGCATGTGCGAGGTTTGAGGTCAGGTCGGGCGTGGAGTTCTTCCGTTGGTTGGAGGTATGTCGGTTTCTCCTTTGGTTGGAGAGATTGTGTTTGGCTAAGGTTCGTCATCTTGCATTATGTTCCCGAATTTGGTTGGCCTCTGTGTGCCATAAAGTCCGTGCGAGACGTGTTCCCTATTTTGGCAAGGTGGTTGCCTGTAAGAAGTCGTGCCTGATTCCCTTGCTGTGTGAGGGTGCTGGCGCTGTTCCGGAAGGACGAGTGCTGGTTGGGCGGTGTTCGAATTCTTGGCTGGTGCTGGAATTTTCCGATGCGTGGTAGATCGGAGTCTGCGAAGTCATAGAGGATTGCCAGATTTGGGAGTGAATCTGTGCTAGGGGTCTGAGGTAAGGGAGCTTTCCTCGCCCTGTTTCCTGAGGTTGACCGGCCGAGTTGTGGATTGTCAGGATGGCGAGTCCCGAGTTGCCGTGTTGGCTATGCATGTGGATCAGAGTGTGCAGCGGAAGCCTGGTGGGCATGTGACCCACTGGTTCAGGATCGTAGCGTTGGTTGCTACGGGCGGATTCCTGAGTTTGTGTTGAGCATTGGAGGATTGGTTCCTCTGTGTGAGACGTGTTTTTACCGTGCCGTTGCTCGAGGTGTTATGGTTCTTTGCACTGGCAGGATGGAGTGTTAGGGAATGTTGGCAAGTGTGTCGCATGAGTACCCTGTTCCTGTGATGGAAGCCGTGTCAGGCGTAGGTGTGAGCCCATATGCGGTTGTTGAGGATGTCGCCTAACGGTGATCGAGGACGTGTTGGTCAGAGTCGGTGGCTTGGTGCCCGACTTGTATTGGAGTTTGTGTCCTTGGGTGAGATCATTTTTGGAGAAGTGATCTTTGAGAGGTTTTGGGTTCCGGTTGGTAGCTGCGAGTGACTGGTAAGGCTAATCTCGTAGTCGACCACGGTAAGATGTGTATTGTTGGGGACCCGTGCTCTTTGGTCGTGGTGTTGGCGACAAGGTTACCGTAAGATTGGATCGCACTTTCCTCCCCAAGAGACGTGTGCCATGAATTGTTCCGGTGGTGTTCCGTGGCTCTGTGATGAGGGCAGAATCGGGATTGGCAGGTATCCACTTGGATTAATTGAGATAGGATTTGATGAGACAAGACGGAAGAGTGACGCCTGTGGGTGGAGGCCTTTAAGTGAGATTGGCATCGGAATGGTGGTCCTTGATGGGACGTTGGTGTCGTAATGGTTATCCCTGGTTTGGTGACCAGCATGGGAGGATTTCCCTGTAAGCCTGAGTCGAGTGAGGTGATGACTGAAGACTCCTGAGTCTTGTTGTTGGTTTTAGCGTGCTCCCCTGAGAGGGTTGAGTTAGTACGATGATCGAGATCAGATGCGATGTCCGAGAGGAGTGCAGCTCGAGATGTGGTAATTGTCTGTGTGTGAGTCAGCGGATGGCCTGTTGTGAGCTGGATCGTGTCCGTTGGGCCGATGGAGGTTTCCCGTTGATGAGCAGTTGGTGACCAGCGTGTGGTCTTTCACAGACAGAAGATGCTGTTGGTGGTGCATCGTGAACGGTGAGAGCCGTGTATCGGTGAGACCTTTGGTGGTCGTTTCCGTGGTGTGCTTTCCGAATGGGATGTAGGCTTTGTCGAAGTTTGAGTTCTGACAGAGTTGGTCTCATGCTGTTGTGAGCTGATGGAGGCTCTGTATTGGTTGTTCCCTTGAGAAGGGTGTGCGACCGGTCAACTGGTTGTGAAGTTGGTGTGTTTTGTCTGCCGACCATGGAATGGATCAGTAGCTATTTCTCGTGGCGAGGGTTGTGTCTCCTCGGTGAGCGAGATGGTGGCAGCAGTGCCATGATTGGTTTTTGTTGTGACTGAGGTGATACCAGACTTGTGCTTTTGTGTTGTGCCTGCTCTAATGGCCGGTGTGTGCGGCATGTGGAGCGAGGTGTCATTCGTGGTGTTAATCTGGCTGTATCCCTCAACATCGGTGTTTTCGTGAGAATCGAGGTTTTTCGTGCTGGGGCTCTGACAGCGTTGTCAGTTGGTTAAGGTGTTCTTCCCCTGTGTCTTGGTGCTAGTCCTGAATTTTGAAGATGAAATTCCTTTAAGGGGGGAGGGTTGTAATGCCCCGGGTTTTTCGGATCTGGATCCATGGGTTTTGGATCATCTATTCGCGGGTTGCAGATCCTGTCCTATTGAGCTTCGGACTATTTTTACCAGATTTTTGGACCCATTGGCGGTGTGCCCGTGAGTTTCCTTGGGTCCGTGGTGTTGTGAGGAGCACGCCGGTATTTTTCTAAATTTTTCGGAGCGCCTTTGTGGGTCCCGGGTTACATTTTGGGTTTTACGCGTGTTTCTGGCTGTCGGACCTTTGGAACCCCGTGTAGGGTGAACCGTTGCGTTCTCCGACTCCGGGACATTACCACTGCGTTGTGCATCTTCCAAGGATCATGGAGGTGATTTTTTTCCCATTTTTCATATTTTTGGTAATTTCTGGATTTTCTATATAACCCCCCTTTTTCTCTCTCTTCCCATCTCTCATTTCACTCTCCCCTCCCTCTCTCTTCTCTCACGTTCTCTCCTCTCCCCCTCTCACTCTGGGCGGCCGACAGAGGCGGAGAGGGAGGGGCGGCGTGGCTCGTGGGGCGTGAAGCGATGGGCACGGGACGAGGATCGCGATGGTGGAGGCGGTTCTTGGGATCGCGAGCCGGCGAGGGTTTAATCGGAGTTTCTTCGCGGATCGGCGACCTCGGGGCGCGAAATCTTCGGTGGAGGTAGGGACATGGATCCCCAGCTCGTGCTCTTCCTTTTCCGTGAGTTTTGTAGGCTGTGGTTAGCCGAGAGGGCCTATTTGAGCTTTTTGGGGAAAATCCATATTTTTGGGGTGTGAGCCGGATCTCTCGTTTCATCGCGTTTCAGATCGATTTGGGGTCATAGATGCATGCTAGGGGTGTCGGGGGAGCTTCTCCCTTGTTTTTCCCATCATCCGTGGATGATCGGGGCGTGGAACGGATTTTTAGGAATGTTCCCGCTGAAGTCCCGTGATCAATGACACCCAAGAGTGGGGTGAATTGGGTGTTTACAAATTTTATGAAAACTTTTGCCCTTTTTGAAGAATGTGATAAAACACTACTTAAGAGATACAAATCTATTCAATCACAAGCTGGATTTATCAAAATCTATTTAGTGCTAAGATAGATTATGCAAGATGAACAAGAGTAAAACCTGAACAACAAAGCTCACTAACACTCACGTAGAATGGAGGTAGAATAAAATGGACCAAACCATACAATACAAACCACAATGCACAGCGGTTTTTAAGGTGGTTCGGATGTAACGACGGCAATCCTACGTCCACCCCTCACCAAACCCGGTGAGGCTTCACTCTGGAATAAATCCCCAAACGGAGATGACACTCCAACCACACACGCAGGAAGACGTCTGCACACACACACGAGGACGCCCCCTAATACATACACACACACACACACACGGAGATGAAGTCTCCAACACGATCTGACAACCGGATCACCAACACAAATACCCGCTGCCACAAGTGCAGCAATCCACACACACGAGATAGAACGGATCTAAATAGACCCACACACACACACAAACGTAGATCTAGGAAGATCCACGCACACACACTAATCAGATACGACACACACACACACGACCACGGATCCAACAACGATCCACACACATACACACAAGTTCTTCAGTTTATGATGAACACAAATACAACACCCAAATCATAAAGATAATGAGGCTTAGTTTAGAAAACTCCTATTTTGGGTTCCCCTTGAATGCATGTTGCGGATCTTGAACGTATCTTCAATCTTTACTTGACCGGAGCTTCAATCCGTGCTAGCTTAACTTTTCTCCTTTCTTGCTTGCTTGGCTTCTCTTCTTTCTCCCTTAGGCACTCTTCTTGGAATCCTTGCTTGCTTGCTTGGCTCTTCTCTTCCTTGGAGGAGGTTGGCTTTAGATATGCCTTCAATGGGTTGAGAATGGATGAAGAACACTTGCGGTACGGAGTACTGTTCACGGCTACAGTACCCTTCTTCTTCCTCCTTGGACAGCACCCTCTTGATCTCCCTTTGAAGTCCTCTTGGATGGTTAGGGTTATGACTCTAATAAGATGTTTTATAACCTTTGAATGGTCCATAGACAACTCCCAGACCAGATCCACAAATCATGGGAGATTAGGTGACTTTAGGATTAAACAAATGGGTGAAGATTCCTCTCCACGAGCGGGAAATACGAAGTCAACAAAAGGGGCCTTGGGACTGGCGGTCGACCGGTAGCATGGGGAGGTCGACCGGAATTTATAGGTTTTAGAAATTTAGGTGCTGGGAAAATTGGTCGACCGCCCCTAGGCTGGTGGTCGATCAAAATCTGGAATTTTCCAGATTTCGAACATCGAACCTCTTAAACTCATTTGCAGTCGGTGGATTCAAACTCCTTTGACCTTGTGAATTTATACTGAGTGTTTTGACCTGCAAGAGCATAGATAATTGATTAGAACTATAGCTCAAACATACATATGAAGAGTGCATGAACTTCATGGAGACAATTAAGAGGAAGTGAGAGTAGAGTATGAAAACCGTTTGAGAGTCTTTTAGTTAATTGATCATGGTTAAGTCAATAGTTCCATCAACAAACAAATCCACATGTTAAGGCGTAGGGAGCCTTTGAACATCAGACCAAATCAACTTCCCATGGAGGCAAGTTAACTAATTAAAGGAATATCACCCCTATAATCAAAATTTTGTTCCGGGGGAAACCCCCGCAAGGGGCGCTGCCCCCTTGACCCCCGCGACCTGACAGCGCAGGTTGATCCGCGTGCGAGGGCTCACGATGGCGAGTTTTGCAAGGGCTTGAAACCTCATGAACTAGGTGCATATGAACACTTTGAAACACACATGTTCTGAGGTAAGGATCAAGTTCTGGGCTAAGAATCAAGAGATAAAACTCAATCATCCCAAGTAAATTATTCATGAAATAACCTTATGGAACACTCAATAACAAGAAGTGTATAACAGGGTAAGAGCCTTACCAATGGTTCTTGACAGTACATGACATATACCACCTGTTATGGATTGTAGAGGAGCATGGTGCTTATCCACACGTTTGGTTCACCAGGTGACTACCATGAGTTTGATCCTTCAAGCATGATAGTCAGGGTTAATACTATGCTTGTTCACATTAAAGAGGTTATGAAACCTCTTGCCTCTTGTAAAACCAATTCAATCAAGCAAGAATCAAGACCATGTACCGTTGCCATTTGCCATCTCAATCATATTTAAACATGAATGTACACAGTCATCAAGAACATGTGCAATCAACTATAAGTTTAGTTATCATCACTCAATCACACATTAAGTTTAGTTATCATCAAAACCATAACTTAACAATCACAACAATCATCAAAACCATAACTCAACACTCGCAGTCCCGTTCTCGGGTGAGTGTAGCGGTCCTTCCAGAGACCGCCACACTCACTGGCGGCCCAAGGTAGGCGCGCCAGAGACCCTGGCGGCCTAAGCTGGGTGCGCCACTTGTTACTGTTTTGTCGGTAGGAGTTTCTGTCATCTGGAGGCTGCACGATAAATCGCCAGATTGGGTGGCGGCCGAGACTTCGACTGCTACTCCATTTTGATCGATGTGCCTCGGAGCACGTGCTTTTTGACCGATTGGGAGTCTTGCGCCCCTGGCGACCGTAGGTTCGACCGCCAGAGGGATTATGGTGGACCAGAGTTGGGCCGCTAGAAGCCGTGTGGCGATCTGGGTAGGACCGCCAGACCCTGTGTGACTCATCTTCTGGCGGGCCAAGGGTGGACCGCCAGAGTCCTATGGCGGACCAGAGCTGGACCGCTAGAGACTGTAGTGGCCCAAGGTTGGACCGCCAGGCTCTGGGCTGCACCGAGTGGTTTGCAGTCCCATTTCTCTTCGATTGTGGTTTCCGTGAGTTGCGGTCGGCCTCGTGAGTGTCCCAGATATCCCGTAGGTTTCGTGTCCGTGTTTCTGGGATGTCTGGAGGTGCCGTGTTACCTTGACTAGCGTGCCCATAGGTGTGTGTGTTTCGGGCTTTGTGTTACGCTCGATCGAGTCACCGTGTATCGGTGTGAGTGCGGTGGGGTTCCCCCGCATGTCGGAAGATGGTTCCCGAGTGGGCCATATGTGTGTCCTCGGACTGTGAGTCCAACTGTCCAGCCTGGGGCTGGAAGGCTTCTCAGTTCCCTTCCCGAGGGAATGGTCTCGGCGACTCGTGAGCTACCTCGGTATTCATGCAACCGTGGTTTTAGACCTAGGGATCAAGCTAGATTAACGGCATTGCATTGTTGTGTACAACGGTCTTGACCCCGAGTCTTATGACTCAAGGACCATTGGATTTAGTGAGTCTAGAGGACTGTCCAGAGTCCAGTGGCTCGGTGCCACTTGGTCCTTCGTGACTTTCGCACAGGGTGCGTGCGTGTTCTCATAGTTTCTCCTTGGAGAGTGGCCACACCAGTGACTCCCCACTAGTCGTAGCCTTCCGACATACGAGTGGCCCCACCAGGGAGTGATGGCAAGGCTACCCTGAGAGACAATTTTTAGGCTGGTTACTATTGGGCCCCACGTTTGACGCCAGAGTCCGGCTGAGGGGAAAACCAGTCAGAGGGCCAGACCTAGGACGTATGGTCTGTGTGTGCACACGTGGTTGGGGGCAGTAGGACCAGCGCTGACGAGCGCGACCCCAACTAGTCACTTATTCTGTGGTTACTTGTACGGTGTCTTAGTTCCCGCTGGGCCGGAGGGAGACACCCGAGGCACGATTTAAGTCGTCAGTGGACGCATCCGACCTTATTTTTGGTGGGAAGGTACTCCTATCATGTGAGACGTGACTCCCCTATTTCCGAGTTTCGTTTCCCGTCTGTGAGACGTGGTTTTCTGGACCGACCGGTGTTTTCGAGGTAGTGGCCGAGGTGCTAGTGGCTTCTCTGAGGGCGTGTCTTATTAGTGCGGTGCTCGCGACCGGGTGGTCGGGGTTGCACCTTGGACAGTG
Source organism: Amorphophallus konjac (assembly GCA_022559845.1). NCBI lineage: Eukaryota > Viridiplantae > Streptophyta > Magnoliopsida > Alismatales > Araceae > Amorphophallus > Amorphophallus konjac. The sequence goes on along the minus strand of CM040122.1, from coordinate 82,802,353 downwards.
TGTCCAGGTTGGCCGTGTTTTGGGAGACAGGCCTCTACGGCGGGGTTGTCGTGGGTTTTTACTTCAGTAAGTGGTACTTGTGTGGTTCGGTAGCCCCCGACCGTGAGACCGGGGCGTGTTTTCCTGGTACAGTAGGAGTAGCTGTAGTGCCGAGTTTTGACCGGCCACCGGTTCGCTGTTCCTGCTGTAGTTGTAGCTTTCCTTTCCGCTACCGCCGTTATTTTCGATTGGGGTTCCGCGAGACCCCTGCTGAGTCTTTGTTTGGAGACTCATCCCTACTTTTCAGGTGTGGCGATTCTTCCTCGAGGTTCGAGGGTGCAGTGTTACGGAGGTTCTTAGTTGCCAGCTCGCCGGGCCGAGTGTTCACTTGATATGTAGTACGTTTTACTACTTTAGACTGTACTTTCTGTTGGACTAGACTCTGTTGTAGCAGTTGTTTATTTATTTCTGTTAATTATTGAATTGTCCTGCCTTATTTCCTATTTCTTTGTACCTCCACACTCCTTTTATCCCTTCCGAACCCTCCCGATTCGTGGGCGGCATGCTAGGATTCGAATGGTATCGGGTTCTTCCCGGTATCCAAATCTTGGGATGTCACAGTCGGTGTAGGCTGAGGTGGGAATGGAGGCTGAGGAGGTGGGGGAGGAGGAGGCTGAGGCTGAGGTGGAGGACGAGGGGGGGGGGGAGGAAAAAGGATTGGAGTCCATTGTGGCCTTGGGTCAGGCGGGTGTCAAGGTAAGCTCCATTTCAAAAGCTGTAAAGTGTCGCGGTAAATGACAACCCTCTACTTCAGTGCAATCCCCATACATTATGCTCCAGAAGAAGGCAAAGAAATCAGCCCGAGTCTCAAAAGATGAAGAAGGTCCGACAGGCAAATCGACACTTGGTCCGGTGCCTGTCTCACTAGGGGGTCCTACTACTGAAAGTAGGAAAAATGTAAAATATTTTGAAATCCTGTAAAATTTGTTCGACATCTATAACTTTATTTATTGTAATATGTATTATGTGTTAGTACTGTGCACTTTGTTTATTTTCAAAGTAATATATTTTATTTTATGAACATATCATTAAGTCATGTGCAATATGCAATATTTCTGTTGTAAATTGTTTTAGTTCCGTGCCCTCTATTTTCTTTGACACTGTAAAGTATTATGTTCTTTGATGGAAATATGTTTCACTCCTCTGCAATATGTTAGTCCCTGTTATAGTTTTGAGATGTTCTGTGCAATATATTTCCGTTCTGTATAAATTGTAAATATTGTCAGTGCAATATATTTCACTCATACATAATGTAGGCATACATTGAAGTCCGAAGGGATTATTGCAGGCTGGGAAAACTATCTAACTCACATGAGGGCATCATTAATAATTTCTTATCGGTTGAAATGAACAAGTAATCCGATCACATATCTCTTTTTTTTCCCACCGATGTCCAAGTTTTTTGATATCTTTATATCCCTAAATAGTGTTCCAATTGTAAAAAACCAATGGGGGGTTCAGTAGGCAAGTTGCAGCTACATGAACTATTGTTTGGGGAGATGATTGGCTTTGATGTAAGTGTATTATAACATGTGTGCCTTCCTTTGCCCCTTCATAGATTCAACATTCACAGTGATTTATTAATAATATGCTGTAGGTTCTCGACTGCTGTGTGGAATTACTTATGAGAAATCATGCTTCCTCCCCATCCGCGTCAGTGAAATATTTATGCATGTCAGTGGTGCAATCCTCTTTTGTTCAGCTTCAGCCCGTCAACTTCTTCTCTAAGGCAAGCTTATTGAAGCCTTATGTGACTCAATTTCTTAATAAAGAGGACATGCAAGAGTTGGATTCTCTGTTTTATATTCTACACTCCCAAAGTCATTGGCACTTGTTTGCTATTAACTTTAATAGGAGATCCTTCATTTTGTACAACCCCATAAAGGGCAATGCCCAATATAATGCCGATGCAAGGAATTGGGTAAGAGATCTCATATGTATTATTTGAAATTTATGTTGTGCCCCTGTGGTTTTGATGATAGCAAACACTATAAGTCACACTGTGTTTGTATGAAAGACTGAATGAGCATGATTGAATGAGCATCTGATTTTTGCATGTTATATTGCGTACAACTTCATCAGGGTGCATGGCATTTCATGCGTACAACTTCATCAGGGTGCATGGCATTTCATTGAACAGTTCAAGGTCAATTCTAGTATAGACAGCATGCATTCAAGGTCTGTGCATACATGATAGCCAGCCTAGACAAGGTCTGTGCATACATGTTCAAGTCTGCGTCACCTGGATATAGGTCTGTGCATATGGTGAGAATAGGGTCAAGGTCGGTGCATATGTGAGCATTTTGCACACAAGTCAGTGCACATTCGAGTCTGTGCATATAGCTATGTGCATAGTTGAGGTCCGAGCATATCACTGTTCACCTGCATATAAGGTATAGGCCATCCTGCACATACACGGTCGGTGCAAGTCTTGTCTTAGGCAATAAAAGGTCGGTGCACTTCTTGCTGCTGCACGCTTGCACATAGTCGGTGCAAGTTCTGTCATTCGACCTCGGTGCATGTTGATGTCAGTTCATATCTAGGTCAGTGTAGGTTTGTAGTCGATGCAACTTTTGTTGATGCACACGCATAGTTTGTGCAAGATAACTTGGGCACTTTATGTTGCATAGCGCATGAGGTTTGTGCATGTGCATAGCTAAGTCGGTGCAACTTTCATCTCTGGCTCGATTAGGTCTGTGCAATGTTTGTACTCTGTGTATTCATAGTCAGTGCATCTGTTGGCAATGTACTGGAATCAAGTCTGTGCATATGCTTGCATGTAAACACTGAGTCCGTGCATGTGTGTGTGTGTGCAGTTTGTGCATTTCTTAACTCTGCATTCAGGTTATGTCTGTGCATACTTTCTTGATTAACACCTACTGAGCTCGTGCACTAGCTTGTACGCCCTATTAAGTCTATGCATTTGACTACTGTGTGAACAGATTTTCATATGGATGAGCTTCAAAGTCGAAGCATCCCTTCTCTGCACGAGCAAGTCAATGCAACATCTTTGCCAACAAGACTACTCTAGTAAGTCGGTGCAATGCCTTCGCCAGCACGACCAGGAACAACCAACTAAGTCGGTGCATGCATTTATATGGAACTTAAGCACGCAAGTGATCAATTGAGGAAAACCATGTTTCGAGCATCTTATGTGCACCTGAGTACCTTACTTACGAGGATCAGAAGAACAGGAGCACGCGATATAAGCAGAACAATCAAATGGCTCTTGATCTAAGGCTGATCATTATTCTAAGAAGCTGCCACGTGGATAGCTAAACGATGGAGATTCTGACACGTGCCTGAAAGATTCCTGAAGCTTCCTGGCGGGAACGTTCTCTCCACACGCCTAGGGTGTGAGCTAGTGGGCCCCAGACTGAAGCCTTATATAAGACCTTTCTTCTGCGCAAAGGAAAAAAAATGCTGAACAGAAGACATCTGAGCGCCGCTAGAGAGAAGAGTAAGAGAGACAGCAGAAGAAGAAGAAAGAGAGAGCAGAAGAGAAAGAAGAGAGTTCGAGAGTTCGAGAGAGGATAGAGAGGCAGCAAAAGAGAAAGAAGGATAGAGAGAGAGATAGAGAGTTCGAGGAGAAGAAGAGAAGGTTCATCAGAAGATCTGTCTCTACTGGAATCTGGATCAAATCCAATCCAGTCAGCTCCATGGGAGCCACATCTGTGTTGATATAGTTTACGGCTTTCAGTTGCTGTGTTTTCTTGTCTTTTGTTTTCTTTTGAATCTTTCTTCAAGCTGTTAGTCAGTAGAGCAAGCTGTGTCGCTCAGCGGTAGCAGAGGATTGGTTCCTCTGGACGGCCAAGCTGTATTGCCCAGCGGATGGCGAAGCTGTAATGCCCAGTGGTCAAGCTGTTAGTCAACGGTCGGCTAAGCTGTAAGGCCCAGCGCAAGCTATTAGTCAGCGGTTTGTAGGCAAGCTATGTCGCCCAGTGGTTTTCAAGCTGTTTGGCGGCGGAATCCACACTCTGGTTTGAGTGTGGGGTGGATGTAGGTCTGGAGGACCGAACCACCTAAAAATCTTATGTGCAGAGGATGACTTCTTCTTTTGATTCCGCTAGATGCATGCTTAGGATCGTGATTGGAGAGGGGGATTTCTGTAACCCATCTAAGAGCAGCCAAACTAGGCCCATCAGGACTAAACGAGACCCAGCTTATCCAAGTGACAGCCCCACAGGGCCCACTTAGGCTAAAAAGCCCAATAAGATTACTCGGGATCTAATCCTTCCTCGGCGGCCCTTAGGCTCGGAAGGCCCAAGCGTCAGTCAGAACGGAGGAAGACCCATGCTCGAGTTATCCCCTCATCGGGATAGAGGCAAGCGCTCAGCGCCCACTCCGACCTATCTTCATCCAAGCTATGCCTATCGCCCGGACAGGGTTGGCACCTTTTATGCTCGGCTCGACCGATAATTGTGTATCCACGCTGCCGTTGAGAGCTCTTTATGAGCATGAGTTTATGAGGATAAGGGACCCATGATCCCTCAAGGCTATAAAGATCCCACGATGAGTACGTAAAGACCCCACGATGAGGACGTAACTCCCACCTGAAACTCCTCAGCTTACGGGACTCATGAGGCAAGCACACTATATAAATCTGGGACTCCCTCCAGTGAAAGGTAAGGGCAATACACGCCTAAAATCCTCTAAGCAGGAACCGCTTCACCACCTTGGTGTAGGGGGATCTCGTGCACCTCTTTCTACCTCCCTCCCTATCTTCCACCATTGCTCTACTGACTTAAGCATCAGAGGGTTTTCCTCAGGGAACCTCCCCTGGGCCCCCTGATATGTTTCCCTTTCTCTATAGTTCACTGTTCGGTGATCATCTACCCTGCTCAGGAGCTGCGCGAGATCACGCCCCTTCATCTGGCGCCGTCTGTGGGAAACGACCGAAGAGCCAGTATGGTGCGAAGAAGTTCAGGGAGGAGGTCCGCCGGTGACAGGGGAAAGATGATGGTGGCGACGGAAGAAGGCCATTCTCAAGCCTCACAAAATTCCCCCCTCCAATGCCAGCACCCCCACCGACGGACCGCCTCCTCTCGCCACCGCGGTAGGGGTACCGCTTAACGGCGGCGCTGACGCCTTCCAAGCCCTGAACGCAAAATTGGATGTCCTTGTGGAACTCATGAGGACTCAGGCGGCCAGGGATGGAAGGTCACGCTCCCCTCCAAAAAGCCCCCCCAGCGAGAACGTGTCCCAACACACCGCCGGAGGTCGCTTCACCCTCCGAGGGTAGCAGCTTATTCGCAACAAGGCAGGAGGACCCTCACAAGCCCCCCCTCCAGAGCAAGAGGCCTCCTTCACACCGAAGCGGGGTAAACATGGGGCACGGCGTCCACTCCCGGAGACCGAAATCCCCAGGGAGCGCCAGGACACCCTGCCATCACTCCCCCTTAGCCCTACGGCGTAACAACAGTCGGAGTTGTCCCTCCGTCTACGAGAGTTTGAGAGGCGCTTCGCAGGACAGGAGCGCGCCTTACGAGCCTGGGAGAAGACCTCTCCACCAGAGGATGAGGAGAGATCTCCGTTCTCCGACTATATCTTGAAGGTAGAGGTATCTCCCAGAACCTCCATCCCGACCTTCAAGCCTTACGACGGCCAAGGTGACCCGGCCAACCACTTCGACAGCTTCGACGCCCTGATGACCCTTCATGGAGCGTCCGACGCCATCAAATGCCGAGCCTTTGCGACCACCTTGGTCCAAGGCGCCCAAACATGGTTCCGGGCCCTCGCCCCCGGATCCATCCGAGACTTCAAGTAGTTTGGGTGAGTATTCAAGGAGAGTTTCACCGGCAGCGGCCCCCCGAGGTCGGTAGCGGGGCTTTTGGCTCTCAAACAGACGCAAGGGGAGAGACTCCCGGCGTACATCAACTGATTCAAATCGGAAGCCCTGAGAATCCCCCGCCTGGATGTAGCCTCGGCCATAACGCGCTGACCGGAGGCACCCGGGATGAGAACCTCCGCCGTGAACTTGTCCTCCACCCTCCCTCGACCCCTACCGAGCTAGTGACTCTGGCATTATGCCATGCTGAGTGCGAAGAAGTTCTCAGTGCATGCCGAGGCGCAACCGGCTCGGGTCGGGAGGGGGACAAGAAGCGAGCACCCGAGTCAAGCTCAGGCCAAGGAAAGAGGCGGAACCGAGACGGGGAGCACAAAGAACCATCCAGGAAGTACGAGCGGTACACTCCCCTAACCGCTCCAGTGTACGAAATATATGAAGACATCAAAGGCTCGGGCATCCTCCGCCAACCTGAGCCAATGAGGTCGAAAAGTCGCAATCGCAGCAAACATTGCTTGTTCCACAGCGATCACGGGCATCACACCAGCGATTACCATCAGCTCCAGGATGAGATCGAGCGCCTCGTCCGCCAGGGACACCTGTCCCGGTTTGTGGCCGGGCATAAGGAGGATCGAGGTGCCCCAGAGGAAATCGACAACGCCCCTCGCGGGGTCCGTATCAACGTCATCGTCGGAGGAGCTGCATCAGGAGGGGACAGTGGCCGAGGAAGGAAGCGTCATGCTGAGCGGGCGAGTCGAGCCGTTGAGCCTCCCAAGGCCCTGCGGAGTGAGCCTCAGGTCATAGTCTTCTCCGACCGAGACCTGGAAGGACTGACCACCCCGCATGACGACGCCCTAGTCATATCGGCCACAATAAACCATTGTAACGTAGACATGATTCTAGTTGACAATGGAAGTGCCCCCGATGTATTATCCTATGAATGTTTCCTTAAGATGGAAGAGGATACGTCTAAACTCCGCCCGATCTGAACCCCCCTGTGCAGGTTCAATGGCCAGGCCACTTATCCCGAGGGAGCCCTCAGCCTGCCGGTTACTCTTGGCACCCCACCCAAGACCGTTACGATTATGGCGGACTTCATAGTGATCAAGGGTATGATAGCGTACAATGCAATCTTCGGCCGAGGGATCCTCAGCCGAACGAAAGCAGTGCCTTCTACCTATCACCAAAAGATGAAGTTCCCCATCCAAAATGGGTTGGGGGAGGTCCGAGGTAACCAGGCCATGGCCAGAAGGTGCTACAATATATCGGTTGAAGCCACAAGGCCGGACGGGAAGAATAGGGGCCCCCGGGAAGTCGAGGAAAAATCTGCAACCGTCAAGCCTGGAGGTGAATTGCTAGCGGTTTTCCTAAACGACGACCTGACCCTGGGAGCAAAGATTGGAGCCGACCTAACATCTGAAGCCCAACAGTAATACAAAGAGTTTCTTTCTGCGTACGTCCGAGTCTTTGCATGGTCTGATGATCAACTCCCTGGGATACTAGAGGAGACGGTGATGCATAAGCTCAACCTCGATCCAACCATCAAAGTCGTACAACAACGCAGAAGGAAGCACGCGCCAGAGAAGCAGGCGATCATCAAAGAGCAAGTCACCAAGGGGCGAAAGATTGGTCTTTTCAGACCGGTCCTGTACCCGACATGGCTGGCTAACGTCGTCCTGGTACCAAATGCTTCGAGAAAGTGGCGAATGTGCGTGGACTTCACCGACTTGAACAAGGCTACTCCAAAGGATTGCTATCCGTTACCGAGCATCGACCAACTGGTTGACTCAACCTCGGGCAACGAGATACTCAGCTTCCTAGACGCCTATTCAGGTTACCATCAGATCAGAATGAACCCAGAAGACATCGAGAAGACCGCCTTTATCACCGACTTCGGTGTATACTGCTATACCCGGATGCCTTTCGGTTTGAAGAATGCTGAAGCCACATACCAGAGGCTGGTCAATCATATGTTCGAGAGACAGCTCGGTCAGAACGTCGAGGCCTATATTGACGACATGCTCGTGAAGACCCCCAAGGCCGAGGACCACTTCGCCGACCTAGCTGAAACCTTCGACACCCTCCTAAAGTACACCATGAAGCTCAACCCTGCCAAGTGCACCTTCGGGGTGAGGTCCGGGAAATTCTTGGGCTTCTTAGTCACCCAGCGTGGGATCGAGGCCAACCCTGACAAGGTCCAGGCCATCCTGGACATGCGCCCACCCACTTGCATCAAAGATGTTCAATGCCTTACCGGGCGCATTGTCGCGCTCAGCATATTCCTATCCCGTGCGGCTGAACGATGCCTACCCTTCTTCAAATTGTTGAGGGGGCCTAAAATGGCATCTGCTACATTCGCGGGGGATGAGGAATGCCAAAAAGCATTCACTGAGCTTAAGGAGTTCCTGGCTTCACCTCCGGTGCTTTCCAAGCCCATCCCAGGTGAAACCTTGCATCTCTATCTCTCGGTGACTCCATATACAGTTAGCTCGGTCCTAGTCACAAATGACTCGGGAGTCGAGAGACCGGTCTACTACACCAGCAAGGTGCTCAATGAGCCTGAAAGAAGGTACCCCGCAACCGAGGGACTCGTGCTAGATTTGGTTACCTCGGCCAAGCGCCTCCGACCGTATTTCCAAGGCCACTCCATCACCTTGTTGACTGGCGAACCATTAAAGATGATCCTCACTCACCCTGAAGCCTCGGGATGCCTCGTCAAGTGTGCCATCATGCTCGGGGCCTACGATATATCGTACCGACCTTGCTCGGCTATCAAAGGCTAGGCACTCGCTGACTTCATCGCCGAGAGCACCATCCCTACTGAAGAAAGATCACCGTCCGTGCCCGGGCCGACATGGGAACTGTTCATCGACGGATCCTCCAACTCAGCCGGAAGCGGCGCCGAGATCCTCCTGAAGTCCCCCGAAGGAGCGGAGCAACAGTACGCCCTGAAGTTTAACTTCCAAGCATCTAACAACGCTTCCGAGTATGAGGCCCTCATATCGGGAGCCCACATGGCCCGGTGGTTGGGGGCTGAGCGAGTCAGGATTCACACTGACTCTCAACTGGTCGCTAGCCAGGTCAACGGCGGTTATGAAGCTCGAGAAGCACCGATGGTCAAATACCTCCAGCTGGTCAAAACCGTGGCACAACAGTTCGAGAGTTTTGAGGTAGTTCGAATAGCTCGGGAGAAAAACTCTCGAGCGGACGCCCTCTCTTGGCTGGCCTCCTCTCTTGACCCCGAGGGTACTCGATCGGTCCTTCACGAAGAGCTAGAGCGGCCGAGCATCGATTCGGAGCTCCTAGCTGTTGACTCGGCCTCCCCAAGCGACTGGCGTACCCCGTACCTATCGTGGCTCCAAGATTCTCAAGAGTCCCCCAACCCTCGGGAAGCCCGAAGATTGAAGTACCAAGCTCGACGATTCGTCACTCTGGATGGCGCTCTCTACCGGAGATCCTTCTCCGGTCCTCTCTTGAAGTGCCTCAGCACTGGCGAAGCCAACCGAGCGATCGAAGAAGTTCACGAAGGTCTGTGTGGAGCGCATTTAGGAGGTAGGTCGCTCGCCAGGATCTTGCTACGGCTAGGTTATTGGTGGCCCACTCTGTAGCGCGACTGCTCGACCTACACACAACATTGTGACCGACGCCAGTGATTTGACAACTTGGTTCATCAGCCAGCAACGGAGCTCATCACCCTAGCCGAGCCTTATCCTTTCGCTCGCTGGGGAATCGACATCCTCGGGCCATTCCCCACGGCCCAGGCCCAGAAGAAGTTCATTATCGTCGCCATCGATTACTTCACTAAGTGGATCGAGGCCGAAGCCACAGCAAGGATCACCGAGACAGTCGTCTGGAATTTCGTCTGGAAGTCAATCATCTGTAGTTACGGCATCCCCCGGGTGATAGTAAGCGATAATGGTCGGCAATTTGATTCTCGTTATTTCCGAGACAGATGTGCCGACCTGGGCATTCGCAATCACTTCACCTCAGTCGTCCACCCTCAAGCTAACGGGCTGGTCGAAAATGCCAATAAGACTATCTTAAAAGGCATCAAGACTAGGCTCGGCAAAGCCAAGGGCAGCTGGCTTGAGGAATTGCCGAACGTACTTTGGTCACACAGAACGACTCCCAGAACGGCAACCGGTGAAAGTCCCTTTCAGCTGGTATATGGTACCGAGGCCATGATCCCGTTGGAGATTGGCAACCCCTCCCTCCGAGTCATTTGTTTCTTGTCCGAGGCAAACGACCAGAAACTGCTCGAAAACCTCGACCTAGCAGATGAGGTCCGAGAGATTGCCAGCATCTGATCAACAGAATACCAACGCCGTCTCACTCGATACTACAACGCCAAAGTCTGAGATAGACACTTTCAACCGGGAGACTTCGTCCTCAGGAAAGCCGAAGCCTCTCGACCACTTGAGGCGGTGGGCAAGTTATCCCCTAATTGGGAAGGCCCCTACCGAGTGATCGAGACGCTCGGAAAAGGAGCATACCGTCTATCCACGATGGAAGGAGAGCTCATCCCTCGGACCTGGAACGCGACTACACTACGCAAGTTCTACTTCTGAATACTGAGCATTGTGTAAGCGACATGAGATAAGACAAAGAGCTCCTTTCTTTTATTCAAACAACTCGCTTGTACATCAGGAAGGCCGAAGCCAAGAAAATACATGTCAAAAAACCAAAAAATCCATCTGGCGTCGCTATATGAGCCCATCACTTGGCTGACTCGGTTGACCTTCCTGCGTCCAGCCACTGACTCTGCCTCGTGCAGAAACTGGCTCGGATAAAGGGTAGTCGACCCCGTTGACTCGGGCAGCTCGGGACAAAGGTGACAGAGGGATTAGGAAGGAGAAGGCTACCTTCCAAGTTGAACTTGGAAGAGAAAGGGGAGAGGGAACGCATATGAAAGCATCCTCCCCGCCAACCTGCCAACTCTTTGGAAGGAAGAGAGTGCAGGCACCCTCCGAAGAGTGAAAGAAATGATAAGAAGAGCAGAAGAGGGAAAAAGAGGCTGCGGGGGAAAAAAAAGAAACCATCAGAGCTGGACGAGGAGGCAGGGGAAAGCCCGAGAGGGAGGGAGCTTAATTGGCTTCCTCCTCCCCTCCATGGAGCGAGCAGGAAGGGACGGGCGGCAGGGATGCCTGATGCCCCCATCCGTCCACCATCTCGCCCCCCTGCAAGCGCCGCCGGAACTGATAAAAAGAAGACGAGGTGCCTCCACACGTCAGACCTTCTTTAAACCCGTCCGCCGGCCGTTGGACCTCCTTCAAACCTGAAACAGCGGGGACTCTCTGCCCTCCGTCATCGACAGCTTCATCTTCTGGGGCGTCTTCCATGCTCTAAATATAGAGGCACAACGCTACGTGAAGAAAGAATGAGGAAACACTGTCAGGGAAAACCCTAGGCGGTGGAGAGGAAGGGACGCCCTTGAGACCTTTTATGGGCGAAGGGAGGCTATTTGCCTTAAATGATTCTCTCCTCGAAAACACGCCAAAGGGAGCTCTCCCTACGAACGGTCACCTCAAACTTCTCATTTCCGCCCCAGCGGGACACACGAAGCGGCCAAGCATTCAAAGCATGAGAAAATGGAAAGATACCCTGTCAGACGCTCACCCAACCATCAGGCGAGATCCACGCAGAAAGTATCGGCACTTTCCAACCACTGCAGATACGCTAAACAAAATACGGCAATGGCGATACGGAACAATTAAGTCTTCATCATAACGCTATTACCTTATCTATTTTTCTACACAAAGGAGGAAGTTTTTTCTTCAAAAAGGAAAAAGACATACAAAAAGAGGAAGCAAAGCAGATACATCAGGCCCCCGGCCCACCTTGAAGCTCAGAAGTGGAGGGCTCAGACGGTCTGCCCCCGGCACCCTCGGCGACGGCCGACCCTGGCACTGACCCCACCGGCATGGGAACTGCCTCGGTTGTGTGCCCTCCCGAGGCATCCGGAGCTGGCGACCCCTCGGACGAAGAGCCCTCCTGATCCTCTTCATCCGACGCCAAAGCAGAGGAACTAGAGGATGACAAGTCCGAGTCATAGCATTGCCCGGACGGGAAGTCAACTATGATAGGTCCAAAGGGGGGGGTGAATGGACCTTTACCCGTAAAAACAATGAGGATTTAAAAATTAAGTTCTCAATTAGGAGTTTCCGAAAAAGATCTTAACGGTCAAACACTAACCGCGCAAAACGATCAACTAGGAAGATAGAAATGGATCGGCCTAGACAAGCATCTACCGAATAGATCCAAAGCCAGAGAAGAAACCAAACACACTGCGCCAGGGATTTTTAAGGTGGTTCGGTCAGACCTCCAGTCTGCCTACGTCCACCCCTCACTTCAAACCGAAGTGAGGCTTCCACTAGCACCGGCTAGCCAAGCAGACTCAGTCTGCGACAACTGCTGATTCACAGCTTCACCAGGGGAACACCCTCCCCTCTTCCTCCACACCCGGAGGGAATCCTAAGGACGCCAAGTCCCTAGAAACTAGGAAACAAGTTCCTCTTCCTCCAATCGGAGGGAACACTAGTGATCTGCAGTCACTAGACCCAGAGACTAAGGTCTCTCTTCCTCTGAAGCCCAGAGGGAACCCACAAGCAGCACACGGCCACTTGCAACTGGAGACAGCGTCTCCATTCTCCTGAACCAACAGAACAGGAGGACCACCGATCTCAACCTGAGACTCGGAGACAAAACTAGAACAGTAAAGAAAGATCAAAAACAAGAAACTAAAAAGATACAGCAGACTGAATGCTGGAACGATGAAACACGGAATATAGCTCACAATAGAGCAAACTGGTTCGGATTTGATCCTGAAACTAGAAACCTTCTTCTTCTTCTTCTTTCTGAACTATCAGTTTCGAGCTCTCTCTCTCTCACTCTCTCTGCTATTCTCTCTTCTTCCTCTTCTTCAGTTTCTGCCCTCTATTTTCTTCTCTTCTTTTGCTGGATCGAACTCTCTGCACTTCTACTTTTTCTTTTTTCCTTTCGATCAACCTTCATATGTGGACGAAGGCTTCAATATATAGCAGCAGCAGGTGGATAAGGTGCAGAATGCGTGTGCCTCCCACACTTGATCCAGAACCTTCTTGCCACGTGCCTTTATAGCATTGGTTCCTTTAGCATTGGATCACGTGTAGCCCAGTCACTGGGAATATTCTTCCTCGGACCACCTTCTTCTTTTTGTTTTTCTTCTTCTCCTGCAAAGAAATTAAAACCATTAAAAACTCAGGGCCACACAAACTAAAATTGCATGAGGTATGTGATAGCAATACGAGATGCACTATACTGAGAACGACACGAGATACACAAGATTATTACAGTACAAAATAAAGAGAGAATGACACGAGGTCAGATGAAAACAGCACGAGGTAAAGAGAGAACGACACGAGATACACAGTAATAAAGCTAACACTACAAAGGGAACGACACGAAGTCAGATGAGAACAGCACGAGGTGAGAAGGAAATAACACGGAGTAAAACGGTAGTAAAACACGCGATCAGAGGAAACTTGGACGAAGATAGAAAGAAGCAACACGAAGACACAAATACAAAGACAACATGAAGACACAAACATAGAAACAACACGAAGACTCAAACACAAAACTAACACGAAGACACAAGCACAAAAGATAACACGAAGACACAAACATAGAAACAACACGAAGATATAAACACAAATCGACTCGAATACAAAATTGCTCGAACTTACGAACGACTCGAAGACGAGGACGACACGAAACGACACGGACTGAAATCAACTCGAAGATGAAAACAGAAACCGACACGAAGTGTGGTCACAAAGCAAGAAAGACACTTCCAACGTACAGCCTTCAATGATGTGAGGCGATGTGTAGACTTTGCATTCAACTGGATGTATAGACTTGGAACGGTCTTCAAGGCAACAATGTACAGACTTTGAAATAAAGAGTGTACAGACTGAGAGTTCAAGGCCACGATGTATAGACTTTGCCCAAGGAAACGAATGTGTAGACTTTGGCTTGGAACGAAGGTAAAGATGAGGCTGTATAGACTTGGCCAGAACATAAGACTAAAGACATAGGGGTGACATAGATGGAGCGACACGAGGTGGCATAGAAAGCAGCACGAGGTGCTGCAGTGATCAGCACGCGATGGAACAAATAACGACACGAAGACAACCCCTGAACATAACTGAAGAGACTCTTTTTGTTCTCCGCTAAGGCTCATAGTGTTGTCATCCTCAAAACATGTAAAGACTCAACAATCTCCCCCTTTTTGATGGAAGGCAACACTATGAGTCTTGAGTCTTTGCATGAATAATTTTCAACATGTTCAAAGCTAAACATCAACAGCACCATCATTAATCATCATTAACGAATCATTAACAACAAACAAATCATTCTCAATCATAGTAGTAGCAAAGACAAAGACTTGAGTTCTCCCCCTTTGTCAACATCAAAAAGAAAAAAAGAAAAGGAGGCAGAAATGCAAATGATATGAGATGTAGTTAACAAGTCCAAGAGTGAGAGATCCTCAAAATTGGCAAAAAATACAGAACACTATTTTTTAAGGAGAAAAGAATCTGGCATGTCTGTTGGAAGTGCCTCGCGGCCTGTCTAGTGGTGGTCTACCCCTTGGAGCAACAGAGGAGAAATCTTGAGATGGACTTCTGCTGGAGGATGCCTGACCAGGGGCTGAACCCAAGGCAGAGTGAAGATCCTTCAAGTCATTGGACAATTCAGCTAGCCAATACACAACAGAGCTTCTGACATGTGCCACTTCTGAAATGATGTCTTCTTGGCGAATATTAACAGATTCATATCTGTCAGTCAGAGTTCTCACTTCTGTTAAGAAAGCGATCAATCTGTCATAGATCTTCTGGACATCTGGACCTAGGGTACTAGATGACCCCTTCAAAACTTCTAAGGATGTCCTGATCTCAAAACAATGATCTATAATGCTGGCAGATGACTTAACAGAGGAAATATGAGCATCTTGTAATTCACGAAGTGCTGTTGCTATCTTCGAACATACCACCTGCAGGATTTCCATCGAGGACCTGGTGGCATCATCTGAAGCTTTCTTGTTTAGCAGGAACTTTTTCCATTCAATCAGGAGAGAAATTTCAAGCTTCAGTAGCCTGGAATGAACTTGATTAATATTTAGAGTGACATACTTGAGCAGATCATCCATTTTCTTATCCTGTCTCTGCATCTGCTGAGTCAAATTTATAAGGAGTTCTTCAATGTTGGGCGCCCGAGCAGATAGAAGTCGAGGTTGACCTAGGGGTGTACCATAAGATTCACAGTCAGGTGCTGTTCTCTCATCTGCTTCTTCTTGTACTGGCGATTGGCTGTCTCCTGCTGGAACCCTATCTTCATCTTCAGCTTGGATTTCTTTTTCAGGAAATACATTTTCAGGTGCTTCTTCTTCACTTGATGATTCTGCTTCTTGTTCTATGTCAGTAACTTTCTCCTGACACTCATCCACTCTTTCTTCCATGAGATCATCATCTGCAGAGTTTTCAACAGGTGCCTGTTCTATAATTTCAGCTGTAACCACGTTGTCAGCCTCTTCCAAGCTTTTCTCCACAGTCTCTCTAAGAATGAAATTAACAAACTCAACAAGGTCTTGCTCATTACTTTCTTGCTCTTGGGCAGGCTGTTCCACGGGCAGCCTCACTTCTTCTGATGTCTTCCCAAAGGAATAAAACAAACCACCAACATTTGTATCTAGTTCAGTTTGAATACTGTCTTCAGACATCCTAACTTCTTCAGATGCAATCTCAACAAGCCTCTGAAATGATAGAGATGCTTCAGTAGGTGCAGCAGAAGTAGCAGACAGTGGTTGTTCAGATGGTGTCTCCTGTAAAGCAACCTCAGAAGCTACTTCTAAAACTGTTTGGGCAGATTCTTGAGGATGTTCCATAAGCTCTCTCTGAGATTGTGATTCTTTGACTTTCTGGGCCTTAACCTGCCCCGTGAGAGAAGAACTCTTCAAGCCCAAAAATACTGAAACAAAATTCATGTTAAATATGTTTCGACCCCTAACTTCAGACATGGCTTCTCCATCCAAGGAAATCTTTGAATATTTGAAGATGTCTGTCAGATGGGCGGCGTAGGGCAGGTGTCTTTTGGACCCAATACACCCCTTCATGATAGAAAAAATAATTTCAGGCAGACAGATCTAAACACGCTGAATCAGACAGAATAAAAGAAATCTCTGAGTGTCTGTGATTCTTCCTCTAGCTCCAGTCTGTGGGGTGACTATAGAGGCAATGACGTTCTGAAGAAGCTTGTGAAGAGGGGGAAATGATAAGGTTTGCTAAGCTTTCAGCTTCAATTGCCCCTTGTCATGAATATTACTGGGTTTACCAGTAATGACCGAAAAGGCTTCATGCAGACTATATCTAAACCCTCTTTCCACCTCTCCTTTTTCTGGAATACTGAGAGCTTTATGGAGAGAGTCACACGTTACTGCTATCTCAATCCCCTTAACAGACGAGATCAGAGCAGACTTATCTCGGCTCAAAGACAAGTTATTATAAAATTCCATTACGAGGCTAGGGTAGTAGACACGGTGATTTTCTAGGAATTTCCTCCAATCCTGAAACTCAAAAATCTCCAAAAGTTTTGGAAACTTCAAAACCATGGATTCATCGCCGAAATCTATTATCCTTGGAGGAATAATTTTCCCACTCTCTAAAAACACGATAGACTGAGAAGGCCTGGTACCTTATGCAGAAGAAATATCCACCGCTATTTCTGGTTCAACACATCTTTGCTGCTTGGACGAAGGCTCCTCAACTGTTTCTTTTCCCTTCCTCTTCCTTTCAACAGGAGCGACGGATTCTAGTTGATCCATTTGCCGTAACTCCCAGAGTATCAACCCTTTCTTGCTGGTTGCTGCTGGAGATGAAGCTAGGACCAAGAACGGAAGAGAACTCTATGGGGGAGATGAGATTTTCGTGAAGAAAAAAATGAGCGGGAGAGAAGGGTTTGAAGGAGCATACGAGACGTATCGGCACGAGGAGGAATAGGAAGTGGCAAGGGCACACGAGGGTTTTTGGATGTAACCTTGAGGAACAAGAAGGGTTTTGGGGGGTCACTTTTCACTCTTATCGAACTTTTCAGGAAATACCCAAACTACCCTTATTCAATATGTAACACAGCCATTGCCCGTTAAAGTTCGCTCTTCAATATATGGATTTATTATATTCTTCCGAATACCTTGGTCAGTTACCTCAAGACATTAGATCAACAAGATCACAAAACTAGCTGTTAAAGGTACTTGGCCTACAGAAGGTCACAATTAAAATACTCCTTATGTTTGTCAGGCAAAAAAAAAAAACAAATAGATAGTCAAGCAGGGTTCATTACTTCATTTAAAAGACAAGAGAGGGCATTCAGAGTCAACCAATTTGTTGAGCACTTAGGTAGAATTGTCCCTTTTTACACAAGGAGACATGTTTATAAGACACCAGAATCCCTAGTTACTCAGGACATGCTACCTTTATGCCAATAAAAACCAATGAATTTTTGTTGACTTTTCTTTCCCTTTCCTTTTTATTTTGACTTTTCTATAAGAAACAGAGATAGCTAATTGTATCATGACAGAAACTTTAGACTTCTTTGATCTAGAATATCTATTTCTCCACAATTGCCATTGCTCTGTCACAAAGTATGGCGTATTCCCTGGTAACACCTCTCATGATCTTGGACAAAAGACAGAGCCCTTACTTAACACAAATTTTTTTTAAAAAAAAAAACCTCTTCACTTAAGTTTCTGTTAAAACGAAATCCTCCGCAAGGTTTTTCCATTTAACAGAAAGTTTAACAATATGTTGACCAACAATAGAGAGGATAACTTAGAAGGATTAAAGGACAAGATATAACCCCCATAAATTAAAGTTCTTTATTAACAGGTGTAACTTGTTACAATAGATTTTGGGTGGTTTAAGGTATTCTGATCAAATCTGATAAGAGTAACAAAGCTATAAGAAGGTATTTTTCTTCAAGAATATTCCTGAACCAAAGGGGATAGGAAAAGGATAAGGAGGTGACAAACAGAATGGAGAGAGATGAGATGAGAAGTACTCCTAACAGCAAAGCAGCAAGTGAGAGATTACTCTAGAGAGTAAAGACCAAGGAGCTCACAAATGAAATCTTCCTGAGGAAAATCAATCTCGTAACCAGAGAATGCTCTTGTGCAATAAACTGCAACCTCATGAGATGTCTGAACTCAACACCAACTAACCACATCGGCAGACAAAGGTTCTTCAGATACCAGATGACCTGACAAGCTCCTTTTCAGCCCACACAAGGACATCTCACACACAACTCTTGGAAATATTAATTATTTATTGAATAACAAACATGCTATTAGCTGAAATGCAATACGTTGAAACAAACTTATGGTTTTTCAAATAAATGGAATGTGATGCAATGAGCACGAATCAGTAAGTTGACACAATAATTGTATGCCTCCCCCTGACTATGAGCATGAATTGCAGCGTGATACCAAGTGCCCAACCAAGAGAGATTTTAGCAAAGCAGTCAGAGGAGGACACTCGTGATCATGGAATATTTAGTTGCACACAGACTACATCACAGAACCAAATTTAAATCACAATAAAATAAAAATAAAGCAGGTATTGGGAATTGACCTGAATATTAAGATCCTGGGGTTTTTTCTTTTCGAGTGCCTTGGCTTATTACTCCTTTTTTTTTTCAGCTTCCAAGGCACACCTGCAGGTTAGCAAACTATTTTGCACGAATAGGCACCCAAGAAGTCTTGGGTCCTGAGTTAGCAGTGACATTCCTAGCAGGCTTTCTAACCAATCTCCTAGTAGCATGGTCATCAGATTTCATCAGATAGCAATTATTCATTGAATAACCAATTGTACCACAATAATAGCAAGATGCAGCAGGTTTCGGATTGGATTTATGCACATTCTTATTAACATGATATTTATGCATATATGTATGAATATTTTTGTTAACAGAATTGAAATTCTGTTTACCAAAACCAGCATTGCTTTGGTATCCTGCCAGCCAACAGGTTGCAGCCCTGTGACCTGGCTTTCCACAGTTAAAATAATGAGAAGAGTTCATTCTCTTAAAATTCTCTTTTCTACCCTGACCATGCCAGCATTCAATGGCCCTGTGGCCTATCTTTCCACAGTTGACACATGCAGAGTATTTTCTATTTGTAGCAACTTTATTTCTATCACCATCATTATGGTTTGCAGGAAATTTAGCATGATGTGAAGAATATATTTTCTTACCATTTGCAAACCAGCATTGTGCGATGATGTGTCCTAGTTTGCCACAGTGCAGACATTCAATTTTCTTTTTCTGGAATGAAGAATTTTTATCATGAAGTTTCTTAGCATTCATTGTCCCGGCTCTCATATCATCTTTCTCCATCAATTTACACTCATGCATGAAATGTCCAAGTCTATGACAATAGTGGCATGAGATTTTCCTTTTAGATGAGTGTGTGTGCGGACTGTGATCAACATGCACAGATGAGCCCTTTTTATTCATTCTCTGTTTTTTATCTTGTTCTTGTGTTTTCTTAGCCTTATTGTGAGGTGGAGAAGAAGTAGAAGGTTTTTCTTGTTCAGATGATTTAACAAAAATAGTTTCCAAATTTGATCCATAGACCTTACTCATGACTGGACTGTAGCCCAGTCCCTTTTTCTCAAAAGTAGAGCTAGAAACAGAATATGTCTGAATTTTATTTTCAAAGATCTTTTTATTTATAGGGTTATAACCTAACCCCTCCTTCTGAAAATTAACTTTTACTCCCAGCAGTTTGTTCAGATTTTCTTGCCCATCAACAAATTTAGACAAAGATTTCCTTAAGTCTTAGATTTCTTCTTCTAAAGAGGCAATGTGTAACTCATAACTTGCAGTCTCTTGTTCACTGCAATTGACAGCCTCATTCAAGACTTTGTTGGCAATTATGTATTTCTCAACTTCCTTTCTCAACTCATCAATTTCTTCTGAATTACTGGACACAACATGTTTACCCTTTTCAAATGTCAGCAATCTCTCTGATAAGATGGTGTTCAACTGTTTTAGTTTCTCAATTTCTTCCTTTAGTCTGTCATTCTGAATTAATTCGTTTATCAAAATCTGATCAGCAGAGTCAGTTTCAGAATTTCTTCCATCCTTAAAAGTTTTCAAGTCCTTTTGCAGTTTCTCAATATTTTTCTGTAATTCAAAGTTGACAAACTTAATGGCTTCAGATTTTTCAACAAGTACTTTATTTTCAATCCTGAGCTTCTCTAAACTTTTCTTGCTTTCAGCTGAGGATTTTCTCAGGGAATCAATCTCACTCACATGATTCTTGTTTCCATTGATTAGCACATCATTTTATTTTTTCAACATTTGTAGATTAGACACACAGGCATCATGAGAACTCTTCAATTCAGCACAATTTTTACAGTCAGACCTTGAATTATCTAATCCCTTATTCCTTTTCAATTTCTTATATCGTTTTTGCAATTTTTCATATGACTCAGATAAATCGCTGTAAGCATTTTCCCAATCTTCTATAGAAAAGTTCTCGAAGAGGTTTACCTCTTCTTCATTCTCCTCCACCTCTTGGCTGGTACTGTGGTCACTTCTGCTAACCATCATGCATGTGCTTTCATTTCTCCTGTGGGCTAGCTTCAGCTGGTCCATAATATCCTTGGCGGATCTGCAATCATGGAAACAAGAATGCAAGGCTTTATCAGTCGCTGTTAACATTAGGTTTAAGGCTTTTTGATTCTCTCGGAACATCTGATTCTCACTGTCCGTCCACTTGGACCTTTTCTTGGGCAGTTCATACGGGCCTTGTGAAATCAACTTCCACAAGTCCTTATCAGCTTGTTTAACAAACATGCGAAAAACACTGAACCAAATGTCAAAATCAGATCCTTTAAAAATCGGTGGATTAGCCATTGCCATTAGTTCAAACGAACAGATATCAAACACTAACTCACAAGCAAAACAATGCACACAGGAAACACGTAGAGGATCCTCTGAGAATCGTTGGATTCTGAACCAGAGACCGCTCTGATACCAATTGATAGGTCCAAAGGGGGGGTGAATGGACCTTTACCCGTAAAAACAATGAGGATTTAAAAATTAAGTTCTCAATTAGGAGTTTCTGAAAAAGATCTTAATGGTCAAACACTAACCGCGCAGAACGATTAGCTAGGAAGATAGAAATGGATCGACCTAGACAAGCATCTACCGAATAGATCCAAAGCCAGAGAAGAAACCAAACACACTGCGCCAGGGATTTTTAAGGTGGTTCGGTCAGACCTCCAGTCTGCCTACGTCCACCCCTCACTTCAAACCGAAGTGAGGCTTCCACTAGCACCGGCTAGCCAAGCAGACTCAGTCTGCGACAACTGCTGATTCACAGCTTCACCAGGGGAACACCCTCCCCTCTTCCTCCACACCCGGAGGGAACCCTAAGGACGCCAAGTCCCTAGAAACTAGGAAACAAGTTCCTCTTCCTCCAACCGGAGGGAACACTAGTGATCTGCAGTCACTAGACCCATAGACTAAGGTCTCTCTTCCTCTGAAGCCCAGAGGGAACCCACAAGCAGCACACGGCCACTTGCAACTGGAGACAGCGTCTCCCTTCTCCTGAACCAACAGAACAGGAGGACCACCGATCTCAACCTGAGACTCGGAGACAAAACTAGAACAGTAAAGAAAGATCAAAAATAAGAAACTAAAAAGATACAGCAGACTGAATGCTGGAACGATGAAACACGGAATATAGCTCACAATAGAGCAAACTGGTTCGGATTTGATCCTGAAACCAGAAACCTTCTTCTTCTTCTTCTTTCTGAACTATCAGTTTCGAGCTCTCTCTCTCTCTCACTCTCTCTGCTATTCTCTCTTCTTCCTCTTCTTCAGTTTCTGCCCTCTATTTTCTTCTCTTCTTTTGCTGGATCGAACTCTCTGCACTTCTACTTTTTCTTTTTTCCTTTCGATCAACCTTCATCTGTGGACGAAGGCTTCAATATATAGCAGCAGCAGGTGGATAAGGTGCAGAATGCGTGTGCCTCCCACACTTGATCCAGAACCTTCTTGCCACGTGTCTTTATAGCATTGGTTCCTTTAGCATTGGATCACGTGCAGCCCAGTCACTGGGAATATTCTTCCTCGGACCACCTTCTTCTTTTTATTTTTCTTCTTCTCCTGCAAAGAAATTAAAATCATTAAAAACTCAGGGCCACACAAACTAAAATTGCATGAGGTATGTGATAGCAATACGAGATGCACTATACTGAGAATGACATGAGATACACAAGATTATTACAGTACGAAATAAAGAGAGAATGACACGAGGTCAGATGAAAACAACACGAGGTAAAGAGAGAACGACACGAGATACACAGTAATAACGCTAACACTACAAAGGGAACGACACGAAGTCAGATGAGAACAGCACGAGGTGAGAAGGAAATAACACGGAGTAAAACGGTAGTAAAACACGCGATCAGAGGAAACTTGGACGAAGATAGAAAGAAGCAACACGAAGACACAAATACAAAGACAACATGAAGACACAAACATAGAAACAACACGAAGACTCAAACACAAAACTAACACGAAGACACAAGCACAAAAGATAACACGAAGACACAAGCACAAAAGATAACACGAAGACACAAACACAAAAGATAACACGAAGACACAAACATAGAAATAACACGAAGACATAAACACAAATCGACTCGAATACAAAATTGCTCGAACTTACGAACGACTCGAAGACGAGGACGACACGAAACGACACGGACTGAAATCAACTCGAAGACGAAAACAGAAACCGACACGAAGTGTGGTCACAAAGCAAGAAAGACACTTCCAACGTACAACCTTCAATGATGTGAGGCGATGTGTAGACTTTGCATTCAACTGGATGTATAGACTTGGAACGGTCTTCAAGGCAACAATGTACAGACTTTGAAATAAAGAGTGTACAGACTGAGAGTTCAAGGCCACGATGTATAGACTTTGCCCAAGGAAACGAATGTGTAAACTTTGGCTTGGAACGAAGGTAAAGATGAGGCTGTATAGACTTGGCCAGAACATAAGACTCAAGACATAGGGGTGACACAGATAGAGCGACACGAGGTGGCACAGAAAGCAGTACGAGGTGCTGCAGTGATCAGCACGCGATGGAACAAATAACGACACGAAGACAACCCCTGAACATAACTGAAGAGACTCTTTTTGTTCTCCACTAAGGCTCATAGTGTTGTCATCCTCAAAACATGTAAAGACTCAACAAACTACCCCGGACGCCTGCTCCTCGGCATAAGAGACGGCCCGGTCGTAGCCTTGCTTGAACCCCTTGCGGATGCCCCAGCGAAGTGCTGACTCATAGTAGGGAAGGGCAGCCTCCTTAAGGTTGACCCGGTAGGCCTCTGAGCTTTTATACTGCTCGAGAGCCTCCGCCCCGGCCGATCCCACCCTACCAGCGAGCTCGGCCTTCTCCCGCTCCGCCTCGGCTAACTTCCGCTCGGCCTCAGACGTCCGCTTTTCGGCCTCCGCCGCCTGCTTCTCCGCCTCGGCCCGATCAGCCTCGGCCTCCCGCCGAAGGCGCTCGGCTTCCTCCGCTCGGTCCACCAGCTCTGCACGTTCGATCTCCCACCGGCCATCCGCTCAACACGAGCAAGGTGCTCCTTTTCAAGAAGCATGTTCTTCCTCTCGAGCGATTCACGGGCCTTAGCTAGCTGCTCGGTTAGCGCCCGGGTCTCCACCTGGCTCGACCTCACCAGCTCCCTGACGGAGGAAAGCTCTCGCCGAAGCCCATCACGCTCCTCGGCAAGCCGAGCCAACCTCCTGTCAGACCCACCAAGGGTCCAGGCCAGGTTCGCTCGCTCCGACTCCGACCGAGCGTACGCTTCTGCCAGAGTGGCCGCCATCTGGGCCAGGACCAGGCCGCCCTCCATAACCCCAGCGAGGGCCGCAGCCGGAGAGTACTGCCTACCTCCCCCCCACACCTTCGCGGCTATACCGCGGCATACCTGGTGTAGAGGGCCAGAGATACCAAGCCTCTCCAAGGCCGCCGGAACAGAGAACCCCCCGTCGCCCGGCGCCCCATCGAGTGGCTCGGACCAAGCCCCGGCCTCGGTCCCCTCTCATGCCTCGGTCGGATTTTCTTGTGGCCCCCCAACCTGGACCGGCTCGGCACCTGCACCGCCACCTGAAGCGCCAACCTCGACCGCGGCCCCAGCATCCCCCGCCTCTTCTATAGCCCCCTCGGCTCCTACCAAGGGGAGGGCAGGGCCAGCACCGTTGCCAGTCGAAGGAGCAGCCCCGGCCCCCTTGGCTCCGGCCGAAGAAGGAGCCGAGCCCGCATCGTCACCGCCCGCAGGAGCAGCCCCAACCTCCTCGACCCCCTCTTGCTCGGCGGGTGGGAGAGCTCGCCCGGTAGGGTTGGCCCCATCATGCTCGGTGGAGGGGCGAGCCGTGGCAAGGTCGCCTTCGACTACGGGTACGACCCCGGCCTTCTTGGCCCGCTTCCTGGCCTTCGCAGTGGCCCGGATCATGCCTTCTATGGGATCCTTACGTTTGGACCCCCGCAGCCTGGAAGATTCACCCTGGGCCGCCCCCTTGCCCTTATCTCTCGCTCGGGAGTGACCCGTAGGAGCAGTCGATTCATCAACAGCCGAGTTATTGCCAAGCTCGATCACCTCTGCGGCCTCCTCCAAAGCCTGTCGCCTG
Source organism: Amorphophallus konjac (assembly GCA_022559845.1). Classification (NCBI taxonomy): domain Eukaryota; kingdom Viridiplantae; phylum Streptophyta; class Magnoliopsida; order Alismatales; family Araceae; genus Amorphophallus; species Amorphophallus konjac. Next base: position 82,777,788 of record CM040122.1, on the reverse strand, counting down.
GTGTCTGCATGAAAAGGAAGACATATTCAGAAAAAGAAAAATGATCTCAACATCCAAAGGAGAACCTAGCTTGTGGCACCTGAACCCGACGGATGCAGCCGCGTAAGAAGACACCGCTCGATATTCTCTGGAGTCACCAGCTCTTCTATGGATTGGCGGTGCTTCAACAAGATATCCGCATATTTCTCCACATGTGGAGGGAACTCATCCTACCTGGGAGGGATATTCGGGTGGTAATTGGGGATTACTGGACACCTCCAGGCTTCCTCCACCGAATAAATCCCCACCCAGAAGAATTGAGTTTTCCACCCCTTATGCGAAGAATCATTCGTAGCCAAGGAGATACAGCTCCTATTCCGCCTCGCCTGGATGAAATAGAAACCCTTCCCAGCCGAAAGATGTGCTTTCAACTCAAAGAAATAGTAAAGAGGTCCAAGGAAGGAGGAACTCCACACTGGCGGCAGAGAATGCGGAAGGCGGAAAGAAGAAGATAAGAATTGACTACCAACTGAATGGGCGCCAATAGGAAAAAATTGAGAAGCTGAAGAATGAAAGGTTCGAAGGGAAGGCAGAACCCACCCTTCCACGACAGAAGGAAAGTACAGATGTGGCCTGTACGAGAGTCTAAGCTCGTCTCGTGTGGAGAGGTAGCGACAAAGCGGAACTTGTGGGGCAGGCGATACTGGTGCTCCAGCCTTTTCACATCCGCCTCCCCCAGTTCACTGCAGTTTGGAACCGGCGCCTTCACCACTGGCTCGTCCTCCCACTCCTCAGCATCCGAATGCTGGTCCGCCATGGAATCTGGAGAAGAGTTTGAGGAAAGGTGATGGAGGCATCATCCACAATTCCCTTTGGCTAGGGTCTTCTTCACACTTCGGCACTGTTTGAGTTCGGGCCTCTCTCTCTATAAAGGCCCACTTATCCTTTTTATGCTATATACTTGAGTCATTTGATGTAATTTATATTTTATTTGAGTCATGTCCCTAGGTCTTGCGTTTATTTTCCTATGTTTGAGTGTCATTAGAATGTGTAATGTGCTAATTGGGCCCATTTCTTCGGGCTTGGCCCAATGAGCTCCCCTACCCCTTCGGTTATTTGTCAATGAGTCTTTTGTCAGGGTCTTATTGTAAAATGTGGGTTTCCTATATATAGGGCCCCATTTCCTTCATTTGGAGGTAATGAATCAATCAATGAAAAAAATGTCATTTGAGAGTCCAAAGCTTAGTTTAGTGGAGTGATTCCAACATTTTTTGGGTGAGAAACCCTAGGGGAGAGATTCCCCACCCTTCCCTCTCTTAATCCCTCTTTTTCACTCCACTTTCTCTCTCCTCAACACCCAATTTCAAATTTTCTTCTCTCTCCTCCCTTCCCAACCACCTCAACCCCCACCTACCATCATTAAAGCCCTCCACTTCCCCATGGCCTCCATTACTCCACCCCCTAGTCCCAAGGAGATCCCTCACCATTCCAACACAATCTTCTCTATTCCAACACAATCTTCCCCCATTCCAACACACTCATCCCTCTTCCCCACACAATCCCCCACATTCCAAAGCCATTTTGAATTTGAAATCCCTTCCCTCCATATCCTTTGGCCGCCCCCCCTCTCCTCCTCTCTAGCCTAGTTCGCCCCCCTCTCCTTCCATTCTCCACCACCACTTGCCCTCACACCCTCCATCCACCAGCTGAAACCTTCGCCCCTCCTCTTCTTCATCCACCTCCCCCCTGCCATTAGCAACCCTCCACCTCTTCCATACCTCCCCTCCACCTTTCTTCATCCCCCTTCACCATACACCACTCTCTCCTTCTTCTTGTTAGATCCCTTGGGGGCTTTGTCAAAGTTGCAGGTTGCTGTTCAAGAGATGCAGTTGTACCCGAAGCTTGCAGAAGGTACCACGGTTTGCTACCTGCGATTCTGAAGACATGAGAGGCATCCACGGAAGCGTCTGCCAGTCCTCTTCGTCTCGAAAGTGGTTTCGTCCTCATCGGAGCTCGGTGCTGTCCGGGACCTCCATTCTCCCACAGCTGCGCGGTTCTACCTCGGCTGAGGACCTGAGCCATCTTAGAAGCTCTGCCACGACCAGCCCCGAAGGAATCATTCCTCAAGTCCTTCTTCAAAGTTCTTCATCGGCCTGTCTACTTTCAGAATCAAGAAGCAGAAGCCCATTCCGCATCCGGAAACAGAAGTTACCAATTTTCTTCCACAGTCGCGCGGCTCTACCTCCCCCAGTCTGCATCAACACCTCCTCACTCTTCTGGCTCCACCGATCGTCTCCGTTCTCTTTTGGCATCCCCGTTTCTTTTGCTGCAAGGAGGACTCACCCACGGTTCTAACAGAGCTGACGGCATAAAATTTGGAGTTCGGGAGCGGCCAGGACAGCCTCTGCATCCTACTATTGGTGACCTACCCCTGCTAGTCCGAGAAACAGAGGCCCTGTTCAAGCTCCTGCCCCGACCTACAGCGACTCCAGAAGAAATTACAAAAATTCTGAGGCATTCCCCTTCCTGTTACGAAGATTTCACCGCCGGTCTCGCCATCAGCAAACTTCCTGAGCAATATCTACAACAGCAACACCGACCCTCTGTCCTGGTTCGCAGACAGCAGGCAGATTCGGCGTCCACCCTTGTTCCTCGTTCTTTGCTTTGGTTTCCCCACCCCGCTTGGCCGGCTGAAGGCCCCTCCCTGCGTGGAGGTAGTATTGATGTAATATCAATAACCCCCACCCCAAGTTCCCCCTCCTGCGAGAGGTGTAGTGGTGTACTTTGTTTGGGCAGGTCAAGCGACACCGCCGCGGCGTGTGGGGATCCACTCGCCTCCCCGCTCGCCCTCGTCTCCGACCGGGACCGGTTTCTTCAAACCGGTCGAGTAAGTGCTCAAACCTTCACTCCAACTAGTGCTTGTCTTTCAATATTAGTTCTTAATTCCGCTGGTTATGCGAGTGAGAGCCCGATCCTCAAGCCCCATAAACTTGAGTGATCACCGTGGGAATATTGTAACCGTTGCCGTTGGCACTTTGTCGGCCCCCTTGATTTGGGTACCCATACCCATTGGGAATCATTCTTGGCCTTGCTGGCCCTCTACCAGCAAGGGCCCAACCCCACATCCTCCCCTTGGCATTGCCAAGTCACCCCGGGCTTGGGTGAGTGACGATAGAGCGGTGGCCCAACTTGGCCCGTTTTGAATGCGATTGTGCTTGCTTGCATTAGGTCCAAGGTTGTGTCACATCAAGTGGTATCAGAGCAAGTCTTTGACTTGTCTCTATCAAGTCTAAGTCCTAGGACCATTGCATTGTGTGTCCCTCATCATTTACCCCTTGTCTTGCATGTCCACCCGTAGTGGTGCTAGTTACCGATTTGATCCTTCATCCTCCAATCCACCCATGGATCCCAATCCTCAACCCAATCAAGATGCTCCTAGGGAGGAACCCCAAAGCCAAATGAATAGGGTAGATGCTGCCCTTACCAACATCCTTGCCCAACTTGCCTCCCTTAACACTCGAATTGCTCGGTTAGAAGAACATGAGGTCCACCCAAGGGACAACGAGCCTAGAGTCCACCCTCCATATGTTGACCTTCATAGGGAAGACCCTCACCCAAGGAATAATGAACTAAGAGGCCATCCACCACATGGTGAGTTGCCTAGAAATGAGTTCCACCCAAGGAACAATGAGCCTAGAGTCCACCCTCCACATGTTGAGCCCCATAGGGATGATCCCCATCTAAGGAACAATGAGCCTAGAGTCCACCCTCCATATGTTGAACCTCATAGGGAAGATCCCCATCTAAGGAATTATGAGCCAAGAGTTCATCCACCACATGGTGACTTGTATAGGAATGAGTTCCACCCAAGGAACAATGACCCAAGAGTCTACCCTCCACATGTTGAGCCTCATAGGGAAGAGTTCCATCCGAGGAATCATGGACCAAGAGCCTATCATCCACATGCTGAAATCTATAGGGAGGACTTGGACTTTGACCCCTACTATAACCATGAGAGACCCCGCCATCATCCAATTCATGAAAGGCGTCCACGGGACGACCCGGATGACCCCCTCTTAAGGATGATTAAAGTAGAGGCCCCAAACTTTGATGGTTCCCATGAACCAAGTGTCTACTTAGAATGGGAGACCGCCATGGACCAATACTTTGAATGGTATCCTATGTCCGACCAAAGGAGGGTAAGGTTGGCCAAAATGCATCTTGTCAAATTAGCCAAAACATATTGGTTAAACCAAGAGGGTCTAAGAAGGATTAGGCGGGGAGAGCCTATTGAAACTTGGGCGGGAATGAAGAACCTACTTAGGAACAAATACCTTCCCCAATCCTACCATCAAATGCTCTTAGATGAATGGCAAAGCCTCACCCAAGAGGGGAAGACCGTAGTAGAATATATTGAAAAGTTTGACTCCTACCTTTTGAAGTGTGGAGTTCATGAGGACCCGGAAGTTACCTTGTCCCGCTTTAGGAATGGGCTTCAAAGTCACATCAAAAGAGAGCTTTTCATGAGAGATGTTGATAACCTTGAGATAGCTTATCAAATAGCTAGGGATGTAGAAAGATTCTCTAGGATCCCTCGATTTGCTACTCCCCGACCGGTCGACCCCAAAAACATGGACCACGACCCATTCCGGCCACTCCCATGAAAGCCCATAACCCAAGTGGGAACACCCCATTAAGGTCTTACAACCCCCCTCCCACCATCACTCCAAACAAACCCACTCCTAGTCACCCCCTCCCACGGAGGGAAGACATTCCCAAAGGCCCAAATGTAGGAACTACTTCGGGTAGTGGGCACCAAAAATGTTTTAGGTGTCAAGGGTTTGGCCACTTTGCGGGGCAATGTCCATCCAAGGGATCATCTAACTTGTTTATTGAGGAAGAAGCTCCACCCCAAAAAGAGCTTGAAGATGTCGTGGAGGACCATGAAGCCTCATTAGATTGGGAGGAAGAGTATGAAACCCAATACCAAACCCAATACCTAGAATCAGGTCTAGATCACACCACTCCATCTACCAACTCTCATCTAGGAGTGATTAGATGCACCCTCACCAAACCTCAAGAAGAGGATTGGCGTCGAACTTCAATCTTTCACACCTTTGTCAAAATAGGGAATCATGTAAGGAAAGTGATCTTGGATAGTGGGAGTTGTGTCAATGCCGTGTCACCCGATACCGTCAAGCTTCTTGGGCTAGCTATCACCCCTCACCCAAGTCCATACCGGGTCTCATGGATCAACAACAACTCCATCCCGGTCAACACTCAATGTCTTGTGCCCCTCACCTTCTCCTCATACCATGGTCAAATATGGTGTGACATCATACCCATGGAAGTAGGTAGCATCCTACTAGGAAGACCTTGGCTTTATGATGTAGATGCCACTATCTTGGGTAGAAGCAATAAGTGCACCTTTGAACATGAGGGTAAGACTATCCGTCTTAACCCCTCCCCACCTCGTCCCATGACCAAGAGGGACACTCCCCCTCAAGGACAACACCCCACCCCCACACAAGTCTCGGGGAACTCCACCCCTCCAACCCCATCCCCTACCCAAACTCCCAAACAAAGTGGGACCTCGGGGTTGGCCAAGGGTCTTCATCTCATCACTAGAAAAGAACTTGAAGAGGAGATAGTTCGAGGAATACCATTTTGTGCGGTGGTCATTTGTCTAGGAGAACCCACTTTCACCAATCCACATCCCATAGAAATCCAACAACTCCTAGAAGAATTCCATGATGTGTTCCCAACGGAGCTCCTGGACCAACTCCCTCCCATGCGGGATGTGCAACATGCCATCGATCTAGTCCCGGGAGCCACTCTCCCAAACCTTCCTCATTATCGCCTCAATCCCACGGAACATGCCGAACTTAGGAGGCAAATAGAGGAACTCATTAGGAGGGGCTTCATTCGCATTAGCAAAAGCCCATGTGCCGTCCCGGCCCTTCTAACTCCCAAAAAGGATGGGTCATGGCGAATGTGTGTGGATAGTCGGGCCATTAACAAAATCACCGTCAAGTATAGGTTTCCCATCCCTAGGCTTGATGACATGCTTGATATGTTAACCGGAGCCACCATCTTCTCCAAAATTGACCTTAAGAGTGGCTATCACCAAGTTAGAGTAAGGCCCGGAGATGAGTGGAAAACGGCTTTCAAAACCAAAGATGGCCTTTTTGAATGGCTAGTCATGCCTTTTGGGCTTTCAAATGCTCCAAGTACTTTCATGCGTCTTATGACGGAGGTCCTTAGGCCCTTCATTGGGATCTTTCTAGTGGTCTATTTTGATGATATACTCATCTATAGTCAAACCCAAGAAGCCCACCTTGATCACCTTAGGCAAGTTTGTATCATCCTTCGTCGAGAGAGCCTATTTGCCAACTTAGGAAAGTGCCACTTCATGACCACATCCCTCACCTTCCTAGGATTTGTGGTGTCAACCAAAGGCGTCTCCATGGACCCCGAGAAGGTCCAAGCTATCATTGATTGGCCGGAACCCCACACCCTACACGAGGTCCGAAGTTTTCATGGATTGGCCACATTCTATAGGAGGTTCATTCGAGGGTTTAGCACTATCACTGGCCCAATCACCGATTGTCTCAAGAAGGGGACTTTTGTATGGACCAAATCAGCCTCCAAAGCCTTCCAAGAACTTAAGGAGAAGTTGACCCAAGCCCCGGTCCTATGCCTTCCCGATTTCTCTAAAGTCTTTGAAGTCACATGTGATGCATCGGGATAGGGATAGGAGGGATTCTTAGTCAAGAGGGACACCCGGTAGCCTTCTTTAGTGAGAAGCTTTGTGATGCTAGGACAAGATACTCCACTTATGACAAGGAGTTCTATGCCGTGGTTCAGTCCCTCCGACATTGGAGGCACTACTTGTTGCCCAAAGAGTTTGTCATCTTTTCCGACCATGAGGCCCTCAAATACCTCAACTCCCAACAAAAGCTAAATGCCCGACATGCCCGATGGGTTGAGTTCATCCAATCCTACACTTTTGTCATCAAACACAAGGCCGGGAGTGAGAATCGAGCGGCGGATGCCCTTAGTAGGAAAGTTTCCTTGTTATCCACTATCCAAGTGGAAGTGACCGGATTTGATAGAATCAAGGATGAGTACCCTAGCTGCCCCGACTTTGGGCACATCTATACCACCTTGACCACCCCTTCTAGTAAGGAACATGAGGGATTTATCTTAGAGGATGGGTTCCTCTTCAAGGGACCCAAGCTTTGCATCCCACGACCTCACTCCGTGACTTCTTGATTTGGGAAATACATGCGGGAGGGCTAGCTGGCCATTTTGGAGTCCACAAAACCATTGCCCTAGTTGAGGGACAGTTTTATTGGCCTAGTCTCAAGAGAGATGTAGGCAAGGTTGTGGGTCAATGCCGAACATGTGCCTCGGCCAAACAAGTGAAACAAAATACCGGCCTATATACCCCACTCCCCATCCCTGACCGGCCATGGCAAGACCTAAGCATGGACTTTGTGCTAGGATTACCCAAGACTCAAAGAAGGCATGACTCCATCTATGTGGTGGTTGATAGATTTTCAAAAATGGCCCACTTTATCCCATGCTCCAAAACCTCCGATGCCTCCCATGTAGCCCGATTGTTCTTTGATGAGGTTGTCCGCCTCCATGGACTACCCAAAACCATAGTCTCCGATAGAGATGTCAAGTTCACTAGCTACTTCTGGAAAACTCTTTGGCACATGATGGGTACCCTCCTTAAATTTTCCACTGCCTACCACCCCCAAACAGATGGCCAAACCGAAGTTGTCAATCGGAGTCTAGGGAACCTCCTTAGGTGCCTTGTTGAGGATCGACCGGGAAATTATGATCTCATCCTACCCCAAGCTGAGTTTGCATATAACAACTCCATCAATAAGTCCATAGGGATGAGTCCATTTGAAGCTGTGCATGGGTACAAACCAAGAAAACCTTCCGATCTCATTCCCCTTCCCCAGCATGCTAGAATGTCCATTTCAGCCGAGTCTTTTGCACAACATATTAGAGAATTACATGAAGAAATTCGCAAGCACATCAGCAAAAAGAATGAGGCTTATAAAAGGCTGGCCGACTCTCATCGGCGTCACCAAGAATTCCAAGTGGGTGACTTTGTGATGGTAAGGATGGAGAGGCTCTCCACGGGAGCCAACTCTAAACTGAGGCCACATAGGGCTGGTCCCTTCCAGGTCTTGAGGCGCATAGGTGCAAATGCCTACAAGTTAGATCTCCCTGAGGAGTATGGAATAAGTCCCACATTCAATGTTGCCGACCTAGTGCCATATAAGGGACCCATAGTGGTACCTAGTGAGGAGATTGAGCCTACCTCTTCCCTTGAGAGAGCACCCACCCATGATGATAAACCACCAGCCAAGAGAGTCCAGCGTGAACAAATTGAACGAATATTGGATGAACAAGTCACTACCACTCGGAGCAAGGTATATGAGCGCTATCTCGCCAGGTGGAAGGATCGGCCTCCTTCGGAGGATTCTTGGGTGAGTCGGGAGGATCTCCAGCGGTTGGATCCGGACCTCCTCGAGCAGTACCACAGTCGGATGGACCCATACTCGATGGAGTCGAGCTCTTCACAGCCCAGGGAATTTGATGGAGGCATCATCCACAATTCCCTTTGGCTAGGGTCTTCTTCACACTTCGGCACTGTTTGAGTTCGGGCCTCTCTCTCTATAAAGGCCCACTTATCCTTTTTATGCTATATACTTGAGTCATTTGATGTAATTTACATTTTATTTGAGTCATGTCCCTAGGTCTTGCGTTTATTTTCCTATGTTTGAGTGTCATTAGAATGTGTAATGTGCTAATTGGGCCCATTTCTTCGGGCTTGGCCCAATGAGCTCCCCTACCCCTTCGGTTATTTGTCAATGAGTCTTTTGTCAGGGTCTTATTGTAAAATGTGGGTTTCCTATATATAGGGCCCCATTTCCTTCATTTGGAGGTAATGAATCAATCAATGAAAAAAATGTCATTTGAGAGTCCAAAACTTAGTTTAGTGGAGTGATTCCAACATTTTTTGGGTGAGAAACCCTAGGGGAAAGATTCCCCACCCTTCCCTCTCTTAATCCCTCTTTTTCACTCCATTTTCTCTCTCCTCAACACCCAATTACGAATTTTCTTCTCTCTCCTCCCTTCCCAACCACCTCAACCCCCACCTACCATCATTAAAGCCCTCCACTTCCCCATGGCCTCCATTACTCCACCCCCTAGTCCCAAGGAGATCCCTCACCATTCCAACACAATCTTCTCTATTCCAACACAATCTTCTCTATTCCAACACACTCATCCCTCTTCCCCACACAATCCCCCACATTCCAAAGCCATTTTGAATTTGAAATCCCTTCCCTCCATATCCTTTGGCCGCCCCCCCCTCTCCTCCTCTCTAGCCTAGTTCGCCCCCCTCTCCTTCCATTCTCCACCACCACTTGCCCTCACACCCTCCATCCACCAGCTGAAACCTTCGCCCCTCCTCTTCTTCATCCACCTCCCCCCTGCCATTAGCAACCCTCCACCTCTTCCATACCTCCCCTCCACCTTTCTTCATCCCCCTTCACCATACACCACTCTCTCCTTCTTGTTAGATCCCTTGGGGGCTTTGTCAAAGTTGCAGGTTGCTGTTCAAGAGATGCAGTTGTACCCGAAGCTTGCAGAAGGTACCACGGTTTACTACCTGCGATTCTGAAGACATAAGAGGCATCCACGGAAGCGTCTGCCAGTCTTCTTCGTCTCGAAAGTGGTTTCGTCCTCATCGGTGCTCGGTGCTGTCCGGGACCTCCATTCTCCCACAGCTGCGCGGTTCTGCCTTGGCTGAGGACCTGAGCTGGCTTAGAAGCTCTGCCACGACCAGCCCCGAAGGAATCATTCCTCAAGTCCTTCTTAAAAGTTATTCATCGGCCTGTCTACTTTCAGAATCAAGAAGCGGAAGCCCATTCCGCATCCGGAAACAGAAGTTACCAATTTTCTTCCACGGTCGCGCGGCTCTGCCTCCCCCAGTCTGCATCGACACCTCCTCACTCTTCTGGCTCCACCGATCGTTTCCGTTCTCTTCTAGCGTCCCCGTTTCTTTTGCTACAAAGAAGACTCACCCATGGTTCTAACGGAGCTGACGGCATCAAACTTGGAGTTCGGGAGCGGCCAGGACAGCCTCTGCATCCTACTGTTGGTGACCTACCCCTGCTAGTCCGAGAAACAGAGGCCCTGTTCAAGCTCCTGCCCCGACCTACAGCGACTCCAGAAGAAATTACAAAAATTCTGAGGCATTCCCCTTCCTGTTACGAAGATTTCTCCGCCAGTCTCGCCATCAGCAAACTTCCTGAGCAATATCTACAACAGCAACACCGACCCTCTGTCCTGGTTCGCAGATAGCAGGCAGATTCGGCGTCCACCCTTGTTCCTCGTTCTTTGCTTTGGTTTCCCCACCCCGCTTGGCCGGCTGAAGGCCCCTCCCTGCGTGGAGGTAGTATTGATGTAATATCAATAACCCCCACCCCAAGTTCTCCCTCCTGCGAGAGGTGTAGTGGTGTACTTTGTTTGGGCAGGTCAAGCGACACCGCCGCGGCGTGTGGGGATCCACTCGCCTCCCCGCTCGCCCTCGTCTCCGATCGGGACCGGTTTCTTCAAACCGGTCGAGTAAGTGCTCAAACCTTCACTCCAACTAGTGCTTGTCTTTCAATATTAGTTCTTAATTCCGCTGGTTATGCGAGTGAGAGCCCGATCCTCAAGCCCCATAAACTTGAGTGATCACCGTGGGAATATTGTAACCGTTGCCGTTGGCACTTTGTCGGCTCCCTTGATTTGGGTACCCATACCCATTGAGAATCATTCTTGGCCTTGCTGGCCCTCTACCAGCAAGGGCCCAACCCCACATCCTCCCCTTGGCATTGCCAAGTCACCCCGGGCTTGGGTGAGTGACGATAGAGCGGTGGCCCAACTTGGCCCGTTTTGAATGCGATTGTGCTTGCTTGCATTAGGTCCAAGGTTGTGTCACATCAAAAGGTGATCTCGGGACCCTGAAGATTCCGGGGGAAGAGGAAGCTGCCGGACTGCCTCCACGGTTATCTCCGCCAACTCCACGAACGTCGCTGCAAGCCTCTGCTCTTCCGTCGTGTCCTCACGACGCATCGAAGAGCCCAAAGGCAAGAACGGAGGAGAGCCAAAACCCTAAAGACGGAGGGAGTCTGGAATGACAACAAGCGCCCAACGCCTATGTCCCCACGCGGAAGGCGGCGCGTCGTTCCGACCTCCGATAAAAGGGGGCCCCTTCAGTTCAAATCTGTCAGGATCATCATTATTACGGGCGCAGGTGACCACGACACGTGGCTTCCTAACACTGTCAGATCTCCACCCACCTGAGCCACGCTGGTCTAAAACCCCAAACAGCTACTCTTCCGAGCTTACTAAAGCTCGGGAGTAGGACGGGGACAAGTGGAGAGGGGGATTTCTGTAGCCCATCTAAGAGCAGCCAAACTAGGTCCATCAGGACCAAACGAGACCCAGCTCATCCAAGTGACAGCCCCACAGGGCCCACTTAGGCTAAAAAGCCTAATAAGATTACTCGGGATCTAATCCTTCCTCGGCGGCCCTTAGGCTCGGAAGGCCCGAGCGTCGGTCAGAATGGAGGAAGACCCATGCCTGAGTTATCCCCTCATCGGGATAGAGGCAAGCGCTCAGCGCCCACTCTGACCTATCTTCATCCGAGCTATGCCTATCGCCCAGACAGGGTTGGCACCTTTTATGCTCTGCTCGACCGACGATTGCTTATCCACGCTACCGTTGAGAGCCCTTTATGAGCAGAGGTTTATGAGGATAAGGGACCCATGATCCCTCAAGACTATAAAGATCCCACGATGATTACGTAAAGACCCCACGATGAGGACGTAACTCCCGCCTGAAACTCCTCAGCTTACGGGACTCATGAGGCAAGACACTATATAAACCTGGGACTCCCTCCAGTGAAAGGTAAGGGCAATACACGCCTAAAATCCCCTGAGCAGGAACCACTTCACCACCTTGGTGTAAGGGGATCTCGTGCACCTCTTTCTACCTCCCTCCCTATCTTCCACCATTGCTCTACTGACTTAAGCATCGGAGGGTTTTCCCCAGAGAACCTCCCATGGGCCCCCTGATCCGTTTCCCTTTCTCTACAGTTCACTGTTCAGTGATCATCTACCCCGCTCAGGAGCCGCGCGAGATCACGCCCCTTCAGTGATCTAATTGCATATCTGTTGAGTGGATCGTGATCAGTTTGTAATTCAACTGCATGTGTGCTATTTGAACAATTGTTATCGAGCATCTTCTTAGGACAACAATTTGTCATTCCATGGGTCATTCTATCAACCGAGTCTATTAGTTTTATTTCCACAATAGTTATCTAATCTGAGTTTTATCTACTCAGTTTTTGGAACAAATTTTTCAGAGGGATTCATTCAACCCCCCTTCTGAATCTGTCTGCACCTATCATATTGACCTATCAATTGGTATCAGAGCGGGTCTATGACTTACTAGATCCAGCGATCTGCAGAGGATCCTGCTATATTGCTTTTGGTGGTGCATTACTTATCGTTTGCTGTGTGCGTTTGTAATGCCCCAGTTTTTCGGATCTGGATCCGTGGGTTTCGGATCGTCTTTCCACGGATTTTGGATTGTGTCCGATCGAGCTTCGAACTATTTTTACCGGATTGTCGGACCCACTGGTGGTGTGCCCGTGAGTTCCCTTGGGTTCGTGGTGTTGTAAGGAGCACGCCGGTAATTTTCTATATTTTTCGAAGCACCTTTGTGGGTCCCGGGTTGCGTTTTGGGTTTTACGCGTGTTTTCCGTCTGTCGGACCTTCGGAACCCCGTATAGGGTGAACCGTTGCGTACTCCGACGCCGGGACGTTACCACGGCAATCAGCGTGTTCCGAGGATCGCGGGGGTATATTTTTCTATTTTTTGGTATTTTTTAGAATTTCTGGATTCTCTATATAAACCCCTTTTCTCTCTCTCCCCTCTCATTTCTCTCTTCTCTCCCTCTCTCTTCTCACGCTCTCTCCTCTCTCACTCTCTCTCCGGCGGCCGGAGGGGTGGAGCGCGGGCGAGGTGGGGACGGCATGGGCGAGGCACGGGCGAGGATGGATGAGGATCGAGGCGGTGGAGGCGCGGTGAAGCTCGGCCGTGGGTTCGCGAGCCGGCGAAGGTTTAAACGGCATTTCTTCGCGGATCGGCGAGCTTGGGGCGCAAAATCTTCGGTGGAGGTAGGGAGATGGACCCCCAGCTCGTGCTTTCCCTTTCCCGCGAGTTTTGTAGGCCGTCGCGAGCCGAGCGGGTTTATTTTCGCATTTTGGGGAAAATCCATATTTTTGGGGAGTGAGCCGGATCTCTCGTTTTACGGTGTTTTTGGCCGATCCCGGGGTTTAGATGCATGCCTAGGGGCTTGGGGATGGATTCCCCTTTGTTTCCCCATCACCCGAGGGTGATCGGGGCGTGGATCGGATTTTTGGGCATTTTCCTGCCGTTCTCGATTTTTCAAAATGATCGCGGTCTACCAGTAACCGCGTTCATTGGTCGCGGTCTTAGGAGAACCGCGTTTACCTTTTTGCGGTCTAGACTGGACCATGTTCTAGTCGAGAAGGCCGGCAAGAGTCACGGTCTTGCGATAGACCGCTATAGAACGGTCACGGTCTGCAAGCGACTGCTACAGTCTAGTCGCGGTCTGCAGGTGACCGCTACCACCATTTTTGTGTCATGATAGTCACGGTCACGAGGTGACCGTGTTCATATAGTCGCGGTCGCGAGGTGACCGTGTCCATGTGGTCGCGGTCACGAGGTGACCGTGACTGTGTTGTTTCTGGATTTCAAGGCTAATGTGTTCCGATCGTGTGGAATTGGTCTCCGGTCAACGCGGTTGTGACCCAGTGGTTGACCTTGGGCCTCGTGAGTGTCCCAGATACCCCTTGGGTTCCGTGTTCATGTTTCTAGGGTGTCGGAAGACACCATGTTACCTCGATTAGTGTGCCCATAGGTGTGGTGGGTCCGGGTGACCCCATGTGTTCTGGACTTCCGTGTCACGCTTGACCGAGTCACCGGGTGTCGGTGTGTGTGCGGTGGTGTTCCCCCGCATGTCGTGAGTTTTCCTGGAAGATGATTCCCGAGTGGGCCATGTGTTTGGCCTTGGACTGCGAGTCCAATTATCGGCGTGGCGACTTATGCACTACCTTGGGAATCGTGCTTCTGTGCTTTCCGCGTGGGCCGTGTGTGTGGCCTTAGACTTGAGTCCAGTTGCCCTGCTTGGGGTTGGAAGACTTCTCAGTTCCTTTCCCGAGGGAATGGTCTCGGTGGCTCGTGAGCTACCTCGATATTCGTGCTATCGTGGCTTTAGACATAGAGATTAGACTAGATTGACGACCTTGTGCTGTTGCGTACGACGGTCCTGACCCCGAGTCTCGTGACTCAAGGACCGTTGGGTTTAGTGGGTCTAAGCCTGTGGCGCACCTGTGTTGGACCACCAGGCTCTGGACTGCACCAGGTGGTTTGCAGTCCCGTTTCTTCTCCGACTGTGGTCACCGTGCGACGGTGCTGGTACGTGGGACGGTCCCTATACTTCATCGGGTTTGGTCGTGATTTTTCGTTGACTTGAGAGTCTACTCCTTCAGTGACCCTCCGCTAGTCGTAGCCCACCAGTACGCGTGTGCTGGTCTCACCTTGGAGTAGGTGTACGGGCTTACCCTGAGGACGGTTTTTATACTGGTTTCCGTCGGGCCCCACGTCTAGGAGCCAGAGTCCGGCTGAGAGGAAAACTAGTTAGAGGCCAGGCCAGGGGCGGACGGCATGTGTGTGCACACATGGTTGGGGGCGGTTGGACCCACGTCGACGGGCGTGACCCCAGCTAGTCACTTGTTTTGTGGTTACTTGTACGGTGTCTCAGTTCCCGCTAGGCCGGAGGGAGACACCTGAGGCACGGACTAAGACATCAATGGACCCATCCGATCTTGCTTCTAGTGGGAGGTACTCTTGTTCTGGACAGAGAGTGACAGACTGTCAGTTTCCGTGACTTCGACCTTCGGATTTTCGGTCGTGTTGACAGTTGAGTTTCGGTTGTCTCACCGTGGCACGTGTGTCGATTTTCGTGCTGTGAGACTGGTGCTAGTAGCTTTACCGAGGTTGTAACTTATTGTGCGGTACCCGTGACCATGTGGTCAGGGTTGCACCTTGGACAGCGTGTGCAGGTTGGCCGTGTCCTGGGAGACAAGCCTCCACGGCGTGGTTACCGTGAGTTTTTACTTCGGTAAGTGGTACTAGTGTGGTTCGGTAGCCCCTGACCATGAGATCGGGGTGTGTTTCTGGTACAGTAGGAGTAGCTGTAGTGCTAAATTTTGACCGGCCACCGGTTCGCTATTTCTGCTGTAGTTGTAGCTTTCCTTTCTGCTACCTCCATTGTTTCCGATTGGGGTTCCGCGGGATCCCTGCTGAGTCTCTGTTTTGGAGACTCATTCCCTGCTTTTCAGGTGTGGCAGTTCTTCCTCGAGGTTCGAGAGTGCGGTACGGAGGTTCTCAGTTGCCAGCTCACCGGGCCGAGTGTTCACTTGGTATGTGGTACGCTTTACTGCTTTAGACTGTACTTTCTGTTGGACTAGACTCTGTTGTAGCTGTAGTTATTTATTTATTTCTGTTACTTATTGAATTGTCCTGCTTTATTTCCTATTCCTTTGTGCCTCCACACTCCTTCTAGCCCTTCCGAGCCCTCTCGACTCGTGGGCGGCGGTTCGAGTCTCGGGTTATCGGGTCTTTCCCGGTAATCGGATTCTCGGGTCGTTACAGCTGGTATTAGAGCGGTGGTTGTGGACGTACATAAAAATTTGAAATATTACAGTGATCAGAGTCCATAAGGTCTTGTACAGCCGGCAGTTGGCTTAGGGTTTTGTGTTCGTTTTCCGCCTAGTTTCTCATTTGAGAGCTTGAGTGCGCTGTGTGGCGTTGTGAAGGTGGTTGCTGTCCGTGGTATTCGTGCCGGCATGGGGTCTAAGGATCGAGGTCGAGAGCCTTCTCCCTCATCGGTAGTGGCCCTGGTTGTGCTGCGTTGGGCAGAGGTTGCTGGCAGGCGTGAACTCACAGTGCTGCGTTCGAGGAATCTGCAGCGTGGTCAGGTGGCTGGCAAGGATTGTTTGTGGTTAAGCGACCGTGAGCGTGCTCTGAGAGAGCTGCTGTCGGATTTGGCCACTCTAGCTTGAGATTTGTCCATCCCCTGAGGTGTTCAGGTCGTAGTTAAGGTGGCAGAGCGGGTGCTCTGATCGAGAAGTGTGCTCGGGTGAGCGGAGGATCTTCTCGGTGAGTTGTTGTCTCGTCGAGCGTGATATTCTTATCGTGCTCTGTGGCGTCATAAATGACGTGTCGGTCCCAATTATTCTTGCGAATTTCAAGGCAGGATGGGCTGTGGTGTCCCAGTAAGTCTTGCTCCTGCGCTCTTGGGTGCGAATGGGTTGTGTTCGCCCTGGAGTTGGCTTGAGATGTGAAGGTTCCGCGGTGAGTTTCGGGACTCGAGGATGAGCGTTGACGGTTGTCGTTATGGCTCGTGTTGCGGCTCTTGGCTTTGTGTGTTGCAGTTCGAGGAATTACAGCGGTGGTGTATCGAAAGATGCTGTGATTATGGTCCGACGTGACATTCGTCGAATGTGTCGGAGGTGCTGACCTGGTGGAAGTGATGTTTTTCTTGATGCTGGATGGTGCTGTTTCCAGCGTGCACGAGGTTTGAGGTCAGGTCGAGCATGGAGTTCTTCCGTTGGTCGGAAGGGCGTTTGGTCTCCCCTTTGGTTGGAGAGACTGTGTTTGCCTAAGGTTCGTCATCTTGCATTATGTATCTAGATTGGTTAACCTCTATGTGCCATGAAGTCCGTGTGAGATGTGCTCCTTGTCTTGGCAAGGTGGTTGCCTGTGAGAAGTTGTGCCCATTCCCTGGTCATGTGAGGGGGTGCTGGCGCTTTTTCGGAAGGACGAGTGCTGGTTGGGTGGCGTTCACATTCATGGCTGTGCACGCGTGGATCAGAGTGCGCAGCGGAAGCATGCTGGGCTTGTGACCCACTGGTTCAAGATCGTAGCTTTGGTTGCTACGGGAGGATTCCTGAGTTTGCGTTGAGCAATGGAGGATTGGTTCTTCTGTGTGAAGCGTGTTGTTGCCGTGCCGTTTCTTGAGGTATCGGGGTTCTTGGCACTGGCAAGATGGAGTGTTGGGGAATGTGCTGGCTAGTGCGCCGCATGAGTACCCTGTTCTTGTGATGAAAGCCGGGTCAGGCATCGGTGTTAGACCTGGATGAGGTTGTTGAGGATGTCTCCTGACGGAGGTCGAGGACGTGATGGTCAGAGTTGGTGGCTTGGTGCCCGACTTGTGTTGGAAGTTGTGTCCTCGGATGAGATCGTCTTTGGATAAGTGATCTCTGACAGATTATGAGGTCCCTGTCTGTGGCTGCCAGTGGCTGGTGAGCCTTAACAGCGTCATCGACCGTGGCAGCGTCGGTTGGCTATGGTCATGTCGGATTGCGACGGTGGGGACCCAACTGTGATGGGATTTGTGCCGTTTGTGGACCCATTGTGCATTGGTCGTGGTGCTAGCGACCTGGTTCTCGTAATTTTTGTTGGCACTTTCTCCCCTAGAGACGTGTGCCATGAATTGTTCAGGTAGTGTCTCGTGGCTCTATGATGAGGGCGGAATCGGGATTGGTAGGTGTCCACTTGGATTAATTGAGTCAAGGAATTGACGGGACAAGACGGAAGAGTGACGCCTGTGCATGGAGGTGCTTGACGGGACGTTGGTGTCGCAATGGTTATCCCTAGTTTTGTGACCAACATGGGATGGTTCCCCTGTAAGTCTGAGTCAAGTGAGGTGATGACTGAAGGCACCATGATCTTGTCATTTGGTTTCATCGTGCTCCCCGAGAGGGTCGAGTTGGCGCAATGATTGAGATCGGATGCAGTGTCCGAGAGGAGTGCAGCTTGAGATGTGGTAATTGTCTATGTGTGAGTCAGCGGATGGCCTGCTGTGAGTTGGGTCGTGGCCGTTGGGCCGATTGAGGTTCCCGTTGACGAGCGGTTGGCGATCAGTGGATGGTATTTTCATAAACAGAAGATGCTAGTTGTCGGTGCTCAAGCGTGGTGAGAGCCGTGTGCCAGCGAGGCCTCGGGTGGCTGATTTTGAGGTGTGCCTTTCCGGATGGGATCTGGGCTTTTTCGAAGTTTGTCTTCTGACAGAGTTGGCACAGTGTTATGTCTGGCTGTCAGCTTGCCAAGTGTGAGGTGGTTCTTGGTGCTGAGCCGATGTTCTGGTTGCGGTCTATTGAGATGGCTGCGTGAGCTGGTGGAGGCTCTGTATTGATTGTTCCCTTGAGAAGGGTGTACGACCGGTCAGCTAGTTGTGAAGCTGATGTGTGATTTGTCTGCTGACCATTGGATGGATCGGTAACTATTTCTCGTGCGAGGGTTGTGTCTCCTCAGTGAGCGAGATGGTGGCAGCGGTGCCGTGATTGGTTTTCGTGGTGTCTGAGGTGATGTCAGACTGTGTCCTTTGGTATATACCTGCTCTGATGGCCGGTGTGCGTGGCATGTCGAGCGAGGTGTTGTTCGTGATTGTGAGTCTTGTTGCGTCCCTCGGGTCCGGAGCTTTTCGTGAGAATCGAGGTTTTCTGTGCTGGGGCTCTGACAGCGTTATCAGTTGGTGCATTGTTCTTCCCCTGTGTCTTGGTGCTAGTCCTGAATTTCGAGGATGAAATTCTTTTAAGGGGGGAGGGCTGTAATGCCCCGGGTTTTTCGGATCTGGATCTGTGGGTATCGGATCGTCTTTCCACGGATTTCGGATTGTGTCCGATCGAGCTTCGGACTATTTTTATTAGATTGTCAGACCCACTGGTGGTGTGCCCGTGAGTTCCCTTGGGTCCGTGGTGTTGTGAGGAGCACGCCGGTAATTTTCTTTATTTTTCGGAGCACCTTTGTGGGTCTCGCGTTGCGTTTTGGGTTTTACGCGTGTTTTCCGTCTGTCGGACCTTCGGAACCCCGTATAGGGTGAATCGTTGTGTTCTCCGATGCCAGGACATTACCACGGCGATCAGCGTGTTCCGAGGATCGCGGGGGTGTATTTTTTTATTTTTTGGTATTTTTCAAAATTTCTGGATTCTCTATATAAACCCCTTTTCTCTCTCTCCCCTCTCATTTCTCTCTTCTCTCCCTCTCTCTTCTCACGCTCTCTCCTCTCTCCCTCTCTCTCCGGCGGCCGACGGGGTGGAGCGCGGGCGAGGCACGGGCGAGGATGGATGAGGATCGAGGTGGTGGAGGCGCGGTAAAGCTCGGCCGCGGGTTCGCGAGTCGGCGAGGGTTTAAACGGCGTTTCTTCACGGATCGGCGAGCTTGGGGCACGAAATCTTCGGTGGAGGTAGGGAGATGGACCCCCAGCTCGAGCTTTCCCCTTCCCGTGAGTTTTGTAGGCCGTGGCGAGCCGAGCGGGTTTATTTTTACATTTTGGGGAAAATCTATGTTTTTGGGGAGTGAGCGGGATCTCTCGTTTTACAGCATTTTTGGCCAATCCAAGGGTTTAGATGCATGCCTAGGGGCTTGGGGATGGATTCCCCTTTGTTTCCCCATCACCCGTGGGTGATCGGGGCGTGGATCGGATTTTTGGGCATTTTCCCGCCGTTCTCAATTTTCTGAAATGATCGCGGTCTGCCAGTAACCACGTTCATTGGTCGCGGTCTTAGGAGAACCGCGTTTACCTTTTCGCGGTCTAGACTGGACCGTGTTCTAGTCGAGAAGGTCGGCAAGAGTCGCGGTCTTGCGATAGACCGCTATAGAACGGTCGTGGTCTGCAAGTGACCGCTACGGTCTAGTCGCGGTCTGCAGGTGACCGCTACCACCATTTTTGTGTCATGATAGTCGCGGTCATGAGGTGACCGTGTTCATATAGTCGCGGTCACGAGGTGACCGTGTCCATGTGGTCACGGTCACGAGGTGACCGTGACTGTGTCGTTTCTGGATTTCAAGGCTAATGTGTTCCGATCACATGGAATTGGTCTCCGGTCAACCCAGTTGTGACCAATTGGTTGATCTTCGGCCTCGTGAGTGTCCTGGATACCCCTTGGGTTCCATGTTCATGTTTTTGGGGTGTCGGAAGGCACCATGTTACCTCAATTAGCATGCCCATAGGTGTGGTGGGTCCGGGTGACCCCATGTGTTCTGGACTTCCGTGTCACGCTTGACCGAGTCACCAGGTGTCGGTGTGTGTGCGGTGGGGTTCCCCCGCATGTCGTGAGTTTTCCTGGAAGATGATTCCCGAGTGGGCCATGTGTTTGGCCTTGGACTGCGAGTCCAGTTATCAACGTGGCGGCTTATGCGTTGCCTGGGGAATCGTGCTTCTGTGCTTTCCGCGTGGGCCGTGTGTGTGGCCTTGGACTGTGAGTGCAGTTGCCCTGCCTAGGGTTGGAAGGCTTCTCAGTTCCCTTCCCGAGGGAATGGTCTCGGCGGCTCGTGAGCTACCTCGACATTCGTGCTATCGTGGTTTTAGACATAGAGATTAGACTAGATTGACGGCCTTGTACTGTTACGTACGACGGTCCTGACCCCGAGTCTCGTGACTCAAGGACCGTTGGGTTTAGTGGGTCTGAGCCTGTGGCGCACCTGTGTTGTACCGCCAGGCGCTGGACTGCACCAGGTGGTTTACAGTCCCGTTTCTTCTCCGACTGTCGTCACCGTGCGACGGTGCTGGTACGTGGGACGGTCCCCGTACTTCGTCGGGTTCGGACGTGGTTTTCCGTTGACTTGAGAGTCTACTCCTTCAGTGACCCTCCACTAGTCGTAGCCCACCAGTACGCATGTGCTGGTCTCACCTGGGAGTAGGTGTACTGGCTTACCCTGAGGACGGTTTTTAGACTGGTTTCCGTCGGGCCCCGCGTCTAGCAGCCAGAGTCCGGCTGAGGGGAAAACCAGTTAGAGGCCAGGCCAGGGGTGGACGACGTGTGTGTGCACACGTGGTTGGGGGCAGTTGGACCCACGTCGACGGGTGTAACCCAAGCTAGTCACTTGTTTTGTGGTTACTTGTACGGTGTCTCAGTTCCCGCTAGGCCGGAGGGAGACACCTGAGGCGCGGACTAAGACGTCAGTGGACGCATCCGGTCTTGCTTCTAGTGGGAGGTACTCCTGTTCTGGACAGAGAGTGACAGACTGTCAGTTTCCATGACTTTGACCTTCAGATTTTTGGTCGTGTTGATAATTGAGTTTCGGTTGTCTCGCCGTGGCACGTGTGTCAATTTTCGTGCCATGAGACTGGTGCTAGTAGCTTTACTGAGGTTGCGTCTTGTTGTGCGGTACCCGTGACCATGTGATCAGGGTTACACCTTGGACAACGTGTCCAGGTTGGCCGTGTCCTGGGAGACAGGCCTCTACGGCGTGGTTGCCGTGGGTTTTTACTTCGGTAAGTGGTACTAGTGTGGTTCGGTAGCCCCCGATCGTGAGATCGGGGTGTGTTCCTGGTACAGTAGGAGTAGCTGTAGTGCTGAGTTTTGACCGGCCACCGGTTCGCTGTTCCTGCTATAGTTGTAGCTTTCCTTTCCGCTACCGCCGTCATTTCCGGTTGGGGTTCCGCGGGATCCCTGCTGAGTATCTGTTTTGGAGACTCATTCCCTGTTTTTCAGGTGTGGTGGTTCTTCTTCGAGGTTCAAGAGTGCGGTACGGAGGTTCAAGAGTGCAGTACGGAGGTTCTCAGGTGTGACAGAATTAAGCACAGCGAGAATGCTAGAGTTCTCAATATTCTAAGAGACGCAGTTAACACTGAAGTGTTTCCATGTATTGTAGGATGTCATTCAGGAAAAGAGATCATGGATAAGATAACCGCCATTCATCAGAAGCAAGAACGAGTTTGCCTAATGGCCAACCAAAGTGATCAATCAGATGAGTCTCCATCTCAGGTAAACGCTGAGACCGAGGATATTAACTATGATGATTTAGTTGCCATGCATGAGTATCTACTGGATAAATATGAAAGAGTTAAATCAGAAAAGA
The DNA here is from genome assembly GCA_022559845.1 of Amorphophallus konjac. Lineage (NCBI taxonomy): Eukaryota > Viridiplantae > Streptophyta > Magnoliopsida > Alismatales > Araceae > Amorphophallus > Amorphophallus konjac. The sequence continues at coordinate 82,755,771 of CM040122.1, read as the reverse complement.
GAAAATTAAGAAAAGAGAAAAATGCTGAAATCACAAGTCTACAGGCTAAAAATGAAAATCTGAAATCAGAATTGGAAAATAAAGAAGGATCATGTGAAGATTGTTCATCTTTGAAAAAATTGTGTGACAGCATGGAATCTGATTTGAGCCTAAAAGAAACATTGATTGATTCATTAAAAGAAGAAATGTTGCTCAATGAAAAGGAAATTGAAAAGACAGAAGGAAAATTAAAATAAGAAAATGAAGAATTGAAATTGCTGAATTCTGCTATTTCTGAGAGGCTTTTAATGCTTGAAAAAGGGGAGAGTTCATTTGAAAATGAATATGAGAGAGTGAATACATTAATGGAAGAGATAGACAGCTACAAAACCGTCAATGCTATGCTTAATGAAAAGATCACAAACTTTGAACTGTTCATCTCTTCTCTTAAAAATGAGAGTTTGGATTTGAATAAGTCTCTGTCTGATTCTGCTAATCAAGAGAAGCAGAATGTTGTATCCACAGATAACTGCATGAAGAAAAGCAGTAATTTTCAAGTTAAGCAGGGAATGAGGAATAAACTTTATACAACTTTTGTGCGTAGCTCAGACATAGCTAGCACTTCCACCTCATCTCCTAAACAAGCTGCTGCTCAAGAAAATAAGAAAATAAAACAGAAAAGAAAAATATTGAAAAAGAATGATAACAATCAGCATGCTAAGAAAGTTCAGGCCAACAAATCTACTGTCAATAATATTGAATATTTTTACTGTGGAAAGTTTGGCCATGAGATGGTGGATTATTTTATCATGAAGAATGATGAATTGAAATCTGATAGAATTCATGCTAGGAATTCTAATATGAAGAAACCCTCTTCTGTTCAAACCAAAAGGCCTCAATGCTTTTATTGTCATAAAATAGGTCATCTCGTTCGTGAACGTAGGCTAATGGAAATAGATGACCTGTCTACTGTTGGAGTGCATGATAAACTGTTCCATGCTAAAAATCATGCAACTCATAAAAAGAAACTTCAATATTTTCATTGCGGCAAATCGGGCCACATTGCTACTGAATGTTGGCATAATCAGTGAAAGAAATTTCATTTTGGATTTGTTAATTTCCCTGTTAACAAAAATATTTTTGAAAGAAATAATTTTGGTTCTAAGGGAAAGCACCTTAAGTGCTTTGAATGTGGAAAGCATGGCCATATAGTCAAGAACGGCTGACCTGCTCAGGGAAATAGATTGAATTCTAAATCTGTAAAATTCCCTGCTTTCTATTCTTCTGCTAGGAATAACTTAATTGATAAAAAGAAAAACTCTTCATGCTTTGAATGTGTGAAGACAGGCCATAGAGCTGCTGATTGTTGGCTGGCTAGTTTTAGTAAACAGAATTTTCTCTCTGCTAATAAATTTTATGACAACAGTAATTTGCATAAAAAGAATTTAAAATCTGCTGCATCATGCCATTACTGTGGTCAAATAGGTCATTCAATCTATAATTGCTACTTCATGAGATTTGATGACCTTCATGCACAAAAATTATTTAGAACACCTGCTAGAGGTGCCACTGTTATTTCAGGACCCAAGATGCCTTGGGTACCGGCTGGTGCAAAATAAGGAATTACTTTACAGGTGTGCCTTGGGGCTGAGGAATAAAGAGGGTTAAATAAACCAAGGCACCCTAGTATAAAAACCCCATTTCTGAAATTGTTAGGTAACATTCTTGCATTATTCAGGATTGGTCATTTGAATCATGTAGAAATCTCATTTGATGCATTGCATGCTTAAGTTGTTAAATAAAATTCTCATGCATACATACTTTTATTTGCTTTAACAAGTGCATTGAGAAACATGAGTCTATACATTCATATTTTGAGCTGTATGTGTACATATTTATTGAAGATATGTTGAATTCATTTCTCATCTGCATGCATTAATGATTTGACATCTGTTTGTGCACATAGAGAAGGTTAGAAACTCATGAACTCAGTTTGCATATTTGTGCATATATGTGAATTGCATATACATGTATTTGACATACATTCATTGAAAATCTGATGCACTTAGGACTGTTGGTATTGCATTGTCATGCATGACCACTATGGTATATCAAATGGTAAGCTACTAAAAGGCAGGTGAAATCTGTCTGGAGGTTCTTACTATGTGTGAGATGGTCCTTTAGACCAAGTTCTCCGCCTAGTACCATGGGTCATATTACTTAATAGGGCAGTCTGAATGAGCATATGTCACAAAATCATATGTTCAACCTTCATTGCAAACATTGCATAAAGTCAGGGGGAGTCTGTCTAGCTCTTGTATGTCTTCATGCCACATGTGTCTTGCATAATCACTGAAAATCTGATAGGACTACATATGCCCCTGATGCATCCATAAGCATAGTTCATGACTTCCCGTACATAAAGTCCCATGCATTGTCTTCATGACATATATGATGATTCAATGCATTTAGTTAGGGGGAGTCAATGCATTGCATACATGTTGTCAAATGCATACACTTATGTCAGAATTCATTGCACATCACTCATATTGAAAATAACAAGATTGTGTTCTGCTGGCTATTCATCTAGTTTCTTGTTATTTCAATCAGTTAACTAAAGCTCCCATCCTTATTTTGAGATCATCCATTTCACGTATCTGAACTTGACTCTGATTTGATTTTGAATCTTCTGAGCTGGTCTTTCTTGAGTAAATCTGTCTGATGGACCTCTGGATATCTATGATTCTCTATGATATATTCTTTACTGCACCTATTAATTGTCATGATTGGAAGTGTCGACACAGTGAGTCGACATCATCTTGGAATTACTTTGTCAAATGTCGACACCTTCATTGTTGTGCTCATCTTTGTTACATGCTTGAAACTCTTGTGCAGTTCACAACTTGAATGCTGCTAAATCTCATTGAAAATTCAGAAAATTGAGAAGAGTTCAATTCGTATATCTTGATCATAAATTTGAAAATCAATTCATTAAAGAATCTTCTATTATAAATATTTATGAATGGCTAAAAGATCATATTGGTTTAAGTCTAATGTATTCATTGAGCTTGGATATGAATATCTTGAAAATATCTGAGTCAATTTTAATAAACTTTAACCAACTATTTCATGTTGAATCTTGTAAAATCTTCTGAAATCTGAAAAAGTTAATATCATGGCTTTATTTGGTTGAATTATATGAAATCAATATTATTTTTAAACATCTGATGATTCTGAAATATTCCTAAGGGTAAATTCTGACAGAGCAATGATTTTGGTCACTGAAAAACCATGTCCATTGACCATGAAGTCTAGAGGACTGTGTCATGAAGTGCCATAATTAACTCTGCTAAATAAAATTCATTGAAAATCCAGGCAGAGCAATGGCTTGAATACTGAGAAATATACTTCACTTATCAATGAAATAAGGTGAAGTATGTCATGAGGTGTCAATACTATCTCTGAAGCATGACAGTTAGTCATACTAAGTGCTTAGGGATACTGGCGTCCAAACAACATGTATCCTCTAGTCACAAGGTGTGTACTGAACTTAATTGCACCTGGTAAACTTGCTATGAAATCTTGTATTGTGCATAAAGAAAATTTTGAAATTATTTGAAGAAGTATGGTTGATCCTCAGGAACCAAATTTGAATTCCTTCATGTTGTTTAACCTCAATACTAATGATTGTAATTTCTAAAGAAGTCATTGAAATTGACTGAGTAAGATGAAGGGAGGTTAATCAAAATATAAACATGAGGGCTTGGTTCACTTTTATTAAACATTGATGTTCAGATATGAGTACAGAATTTTATTGACAAACTGTGTATACATCATATTTAAATCATGATGTTCAAATAAAAATTCATAAGCCCCTATAATGGAAGAGTATGAACCATCTGTTTATTCAGATTTATGAAATAAATATCTTATTGAAAATCTTATATTCTTTGAAAGATCCTGCATTCTGCATGCTGCCGTGTCATCCTTCCTGAATGTCTTCTTGACATATCTCTCACCTTACATTGTTGAAAGCCTTGCTTCATTCAGATCAAGGAGCATTGGATTGTTTTTAGAGAAGAGGTTAGGTCTTGTCTAAACTGCACTTATTACTTTTTAAAGGGGGAGGTTTGTTTGTGATCTTGTCAAAGAGGGAGGATAGATTGATTGGTTCTTGTCTCGTCTGCATCATGTAAGCATCAGGTTCTCCATGAATTGCATTCATTCTTCATAAGGAGAGAATACATCTGCAACATAGACTTGATTGGTGCTTAATTGTTTAACTGTCTCTGTGTTTTCCATGCCTTAATGATTTTGCCAGAGGAGAAGATTTTAATTCAATCATATCATGTATGTCTGTAACTCTCGTCTCAAACTATTTCCTTTTTGATGAGGTCAAAGGGGGAGAATAGTTTGACTTGAGCCAGTGTAACTCATAGTTGTGTTGCCATCATCAAAAAGGGGGAGATTGTTGTGCCCCTATGATTTTGATGACAGCAAACACTATAAGTCACACTGTGTTTGTATGAAAGACTGAATGAGCATCTGGTTTTTGCATGTTATATTGCCTACAACTTCATCAGGGTGCATGGCATTTCATGCGTACAACTTCATCATGGTGCATGGCATTTTATTGAACAGTTCAAGGTCAATGCTAGCATAGATAGCATGCATTCAAGGTCTGTGCATACGTGATAGCCAGCCTAGACAAGGTCTGTGCATACATGTTCAAGTCTGCATCACCTGGATATAGGTCTATGCATATGGTGAGAATAGGGTCAAGGTCGGTGCATATGTGAGCATTTTGCACACAAGTCAGTGCACATTCGAGTCTGTGCATATAGCTATGTGCATGGTTGAGGTTCGAGCATATCACTGTTCACCTGCATATAAGGTATAAGCCATCCTGCACATACACGGTCGGTGCAAGTCTTGTCTTAGGCAATAAAAGGTCGGTGCACTTCTTGCTGCTGCACGCTTGCACATAGTCGGTGCAAGTTCTGTCATTCGACCTCGGTGCGTGTTGATGTCAGTTCATATCTAGGTCAGTGCAGGTTTGTAGTCGGTGCAACTTTTGTTGATGCACGCGCAGAGTCTGTGCAAGATAACTCGGGGCACTTTATGTTGCATAGCGCATGAGGTTTGTGCATGTGCATAGTTAAGTCGGTGCAACTTTCATCTCTGGATCGATTAGGTCTGTGCAATGTTTGTACTCTGTGTATTCATAGTTAGTGCATCTGTTGGCAATGTACTGGAATCAAGTCTGTGCATATGCTTGCATGTAAACACTGAGTCCGTGCATGTGTGTGTGTGTGCAGTTTGTGCATTTCTTAACTCTGCATTCAGGTTATGTCTGTGCATACTCTCTTGATTAACACCTACTGAGCTCGTGCACTAGCTTGTACGCCCTATTAAGTATATGCATTTGACTGCTGTGTGAACAGATTTTCATATGGATGAGCTTCAAAGTCAAAGCATCCCTTCTCTGCACGAGCAAGTCAATGCAACGTCTTTGCCAGCATGACTACTCTAGTAAGTCGGTGCAATGCCTTCGCCAGCATGACCAGGAACAACCAACTAAGTCGGTGCATGCATTTATATGGAACTTAAGCACGCAAGTGATCAATTGAGGAAAACCATGTTTCGAGCATCTTATGTGCACATGAGTACCTTACTTATGAGGATCAGAAGAACAGGAGCACGCGATATAAGCAGAACAATCAAATGGCTCTTGATCCAAGGCTGATCATTATTCTAAGAAGCTGCCACGTGGATAGCTAAACGATGGAGATTCTGACACGTGGCTGAAAGATTCCTGAAGCTTCTTGGCGGGAACGTTCTCTCCACACGCCTAGGGTGTGAGCTAGTGGGCCCAGACTGAAGCCTTATATAAGACATTTCTTCTGTGCAAAGGAAAAAAAATGCTGAACAGAAGACATCTGAGCGCAGCTAGAGAGAAGAGTAAGAGAGCCAACAGAAGAAGAAGAAAGAGAGAGCAGAAGAGAAAGAAGAGAGTTCGAGAGTTCGAGAGAGGAAAGAGAGGCAGTAGAAGAGAAAGAAGGATAGAGAGAGATAGAGAGTTCGAGGAGAAGAAGAGAAGCTTCATCAGAAAATCTGTCTCTACTGGAATCTAGATCAAATCCAATCCAGTTAGCTCCATGGGAGCCACATCTGTGTTGATATAGTTTACAGCTATCAGTTGCTGTGTTTTCTTGTCTTTTGTTTTCTTTTGAATCTTTCTTCAAGCTGTTAGTCAACAGAGCAAGCTGTGTCGCTCAGCGGTAGCAGAGGATTGGTTCCTCTGGACGGCCAAGCTGTATTGCCCAGCAGACGGTGAAGCTGTAATGCCCAGCGGTCAAGCTGTTAGTCAGCGGTCGGCTAAGCTGTAAGGCCCAGCATAAGCTGTTAGTCAGCGATTTTTAGGCAAGCTGTGTCGCCCAGCAGTTTTCAAGCTGTTTGGTAGCGGAATTCACACTCTGGTTTGAGTGTGGGGTGGATGTAGGTCTGGAGGACCGAACCACCTAAAAATCTTTTATGCAATGACTGGCTTGTTCTTTTGATTCCGCTAGATGCATGCTTAGGATCGTGATCTAATTGCATATCTGTTGAGTGGATTGTGATCAGTTTGCAATTCAACTACATGTGTGCTATTTGAACATTTGTTATCGAGCATCTTCTTAGGACAAAAATTTGTCATTCTGTGGGTCGTTCTGTCAACCGAGTCTATTAGTTTTATTTCCACAATAGTTATCTAATCTGAGTTTTATCTACTCAATTTTTGGAACAAATTTTTAAGAGGGATTCATTCAACCCCCCTTCTGAATCTGTCTGCACCTATCATATTGACCTATCAATTTAAAGTTGCGTAACTTTCACCTTCACATGTCCTCATAAATTGTAACTCTTGCATCTGTGCAGGTGGCACTATGGAGGAATTCATTCCCCTTCATGAAGTCATGGGAAATGATTTTTGATGAGGAATCTCCTTCTCAGCCACCCAATTCACTGGACTGTGGGGTGTATTGCTTAAAGTACATAGAGTGTCTGTCCCATACAGTCGATGGCCTAGTGAACTGGGATTTCACAATAGAAGATGTCCAACAAATGAGAGGAGTGCTGACAACAAATCTTTTGAAGGCCGGTGTCGTGGGGCATCAACAGTGATGCATCAGTAATGTTTTATTGTTGGCTTGGAAGGATGTAAAGGACTCATGGTTGTTAATTTAATTGGTTGTAAATGAATTGTGTAATTAGTTTTACAACCCTGAAACCTATTTCACGTATGTACAAAATGGTTCACTTGTATACAAAATGTTTAACCCCTATTAATAAGGCATTGAAAATTCCGTGTTACAAAGAACTAAGGCTCAGTGCGTCATTACAGAGCAGAATATTTCACTCCACTTCAAAATGTTTAACGTATATACAAAATGTTTCACTTGTATGCAAAATATTTAACCCCTGTTAATAAGGCATTAAAAATTCCGTGTTACAAAGAACTGAGGCTCAGTGCATCATTACAGAGCAAAATATTTTACTCCACTTCAAAATATTTTACATGTGCACAAAACATTTCACTTGTATGCAAAATGTTTAACCCCTGTTAAGAACGCATTGAAAAGTCTGTGTTACAAAGAACTGAGGCTCAATGCGTCATTATAGAGCAGAATATTTCACTCCACTTCAAAATGTTTAACGTATGTACAAAATATTTTACTTTTATGCAAAATGTTTAACCCCTGTTAATAAGGCATTGAAAATTCCGTGTTACAAAGAACTGAGGCTCAGTGCGTCATTATAGAGCAAAATATTTTACTCCACTTCAAAATATTTTATCTGTGTACAAAATATTTCACTTGTATGCAAAATGTTTAACCCCTGTTAAGAACACATTGAAAAGTCTGTGTTACAAAGAACTGAGGCTCAGTGCGTCATTACAGAGCAGAATATTTCACTTCACTTCAAAATATTTAACGTATGTAGAAAATGTTTCACTTGTATGCAAAATGTTTAACCCATGTGCAATACGTCTAACCTCTCATAGGAAATTCTCAAAGACCACGGCTCAAGGCCACTAAGGGTGAAAAATAGATGGCTAAGGGGGACATATGGGCGTTAAGAGTGAATAATGTCCAGTAAGGCTGACAAATATCTTGTAAGGCTAGAAACCTTATGTCTGCTACATGTACTTCACAACCAAGCTCGAAAGTAACTCTGTGGGCACATGATCCAAGGTCATCACGTGGAATCTCCCAAGTGCCTTCTCTCTGACAGATCGACAGATGGTGGGAAATTATTTTGGAAACTCTTTATTTCAATTTTTCTTTTGCATCAAAGCACACAACAATAAAGCTCTCAGCGTCATTACAGAACAAAATATTTCATTCTAGTATAAAATATTTTACCTATGAACAAAATGTTTCACTTATACGTAATGCGTTTTACCTTTGTGCAGGAACACTCATATAGGCACATTAAGTTCATTGACGGCAAACAAAGTCTACATAGGCTAGACAATGTGCCTACATATGTTGTACAAAGATAAAGAAAGTGTACATACCATCTTACAAAGTCTACATATGTTGTACTCCTATATAATCCAACCAAAGTCACTACATAACATTGCTGGATAGTGTGCATGTACCAGAAATCATCATAGCAGATTGTTCCGTAGTCCATACTTGCACAGGAAATGTATGATCGAGATTATTTGCTCCTAAAACATCGACATTGACAGTAACATTGCACTTTAATTTGCAGGTAGGAACACACATCCCATCATAATTGCCACATGCTTTACATTTCTTGGCTCTTTTACATTTTCTTGGACACTTTTCAATTGTATTTTGTATTCTTTTTTCTCTCTTCTTTCCTTTCCTTATAATAATTGATGGATCTTTCACAATCAATTCTAAGTTGGTACATCGAGGGTCTTTCACTGCACCTGAAGGACCAACATCTTTGATCATTTTTGATTGTATATGAGAAGTGTTTACATCCATTAATGTAGACATTAGGTTTGGCAGCTCAGCTAATAGGAGTTCATATGCTTCTTCTGACACTGATCCAACATCAGCAACTTTCATCAGTCGGTAACACAAATTTGTATATCGACATCCCCTTGAATCTTTGCCATCGCTTGGCTTGTTAAATTCATCTAGGATAAGACGCTGGCGCATCTCCTTTGTCCATCGCTTTAGAATATACCTCTCAGGAATTTAAAAAATTCCACAGTATTGAAGTCCCACCAGTGCATGCCTACACAAGTATCCTTTAAATTCAAAGGATCGACAAGTACATGAAACAACTTCACCAGCTACATCACAATACACTGTATATTGTTTCACTAAATCCTTAATAATGTCAGCTCCAACTCGTTTGACTTTAATCTGTTCAAAAGATTTTACCTCGAATGTGGTGTTTGAACCTTCATGGTGAATTTCCTTTGGGTGACATGATGCAGTCTCTACCAATTCTGTTTGGAATTTTTTGAAAATGGTCCTTGTGTATTTATTGGTTGCCTGCTTCTCTAAGGGCGAAGATGTCTTCAAGTATGCTATTGTCTCCATGCTTTTAACATCCGCTTCATTCTCAGCATCATATATACTCTCTAATGCAAGTTCAAACTTTTTAAAAAACTCAGAGAGTGGTCTTTGCATGAATATATCCATCAAAGAAGTGATTAATGCTCTCACTTCATTGAGAAGTTGACATTCCTAGCAAAAAAATATGAAACCAACTTATTAAGATTACAGAAAAATATTACAGTGTACTATGCTTCATTCCAATGCAATGCATTTCAGTGCATTATGCTTCAATCTAGGACAAAGTGTATTCTAGCAGTGCAAAATATATCATTATAATGCAAAGTCTATTAGTCCAGTAGAACATATTTTACCTGTGAAAAATATATCCTTCAGAAATAATGGTACCCATTTGACACGACATTCGTATAACTGATTTAATCATTCATTCTCTCTACATGCTTCATACTTGCACAATAACTCTTCCCACTTCTCTTCAAACTCGTGCACAGAAATTGAATCATAGATGCAGCTATTGAAGTCCTCCATAAAACCTTTGTTTGCTACACATATATGCCCAATCTTCTCTGGTATTTTTTTCAATATATGCCATAAACAAAACCGATGCCTAGCATTAGGAAAGACCTCCCTCACTGTTGCTTCAATGGATTTGTCTTGATCAATAATAATCGCAGTCGGTTACTTTCCACCATTTACCTTTAATCAACAATTAAATATCCAAACTAATGATTCCGTCTTCTCATTGGAAAGCAGTGCACAACCAAGTAGGGTTGACTGACCATGATGATTAACTCCAACGAATGGAGCAAATGACATCTCATACATATTTGTCAAGTAAGTAGTATCAAAAGATATGACATCACCAAAATATGAACAAGCTAGTCTTGACCTTGCATCCACCTAGAAAACATGCTTTAGCTGTCCATCATTATTCAAATCCATCATGTAGAAGAATGTTGGACTACTCATTTGCTATTTGACAAAGTGGTTATGCAATTTTTGTGCATCTCCTTTTTTTAGTTACGTCTGACGCTATCGGGTTAAGAAATTTCTACAATCTTTCTCTGTAAAGTCAAGCCGTTGAATTCCACCTTTTCTTCTAGCAAGTGCAGACACTATTTGAGATGCTGGGATTCCTACCGTACGCATGTTCTTAATTTCTACCTTTTTCGGCGTACATATTTTTCTGTGACCTAAGGTATGTCACCGACAGTGGATTTAGGTCATGGTTATGCTCAATGACTGCATCTGCTATTGTCTATTTCCCTTTCTTTGTGAGAAGTCTTGCCTTTATTGATACAGGGCAACGCACTTTTGGAGAGTCTCTTGGGTGCTCACTGTTAGGATTTCTCTTTGACATCCCAGATTTCCAACAACCTAAATACTTAAAATTAGGTATTCCTTTGTAGCTCTGACTGCATAATGTAGTGATGCCAAATCCAACTGATTTTGCATATGCATTATAAAATTTGTGGACATCTTCCCATGTATCAAATTCCATTACTATTTCTGGTGAGAGCATAGAAAGTGCAGGCTTCTCAACATTTTTCGTGGGTGTATTTAAAATTTCATATTCATTGATGTAAACAAAAGGTGTAGGCTTCTCCATCGCATCTACAATAATAAAATATGTTGTTTATATATGAAATCTACTGTAATAAGAACGAAATATAATATACAAGAATGCAATACATAATTAAGGAATTATCAGTGCACTGTATCAATGAAATATTTTGTACAGTTAAGACATATAATGTACTAGCAATGAAATAAAATGAAGTCGAATAAAATATATTGCTCAGTTATAAATCATGTTGTGTATCAGTGAAATCCTTTGCACGGTTATTCAATATAATGTATAAGAATAAAATTTACAATACAAGAGTGAGATATAATGTGCAAGAATGACATATTATTCAGGACTATATCAATGAAACATGGTGTATATTTGTGAACTATAATGTACAAAAATAACATATCATGCATAATAATGAGATAGCTCTAGTTAATGAGATAGGCTATCTTAACTGGAGCTTCATATTTAATGTGTAACAACAAATACTCCGACTCCTTGCGTCATTCAGCATAACAGCCTACCGTCTGCCATTAATACTGCTGTAATATATTTTACATTGAATATATTTCCTCCAGTTTTAGTTACACATTTACTTCAGAGAAAAAAGGTAAACAGAGTAAACGAAAGGAGAAAATGCTGCAGCAGGTACCGTTTTCTCTCCCCGAAACCTCAGTCGCTCCGCAGAGTCCTGTTTCTTCTCCTGATCAGACCTCCATCCTTGCACCGCATGCGGAGAAAATGAAGCCCACGGTAGCAATAAAATGAAAGCCTTAATATATCCATCAGAGAAGGGTATTTTCGGTATGCCAAAAAGTGAGACTTGCGCGGGAATGTCACCATTTAATGTAATTGTAACAATGCCATTAATTTTATCTCCACGTCTCGGATTGTTAGCCCGCCTCATCGTGGGATGCCTATACGGGTGTTATAGATTGAGGTGGCGAAAGTGCACCGCATGCGGTGCACAAAGCATTACTCTTTTCATTAATTATGGATTATTGAAAGCATAATTTGTCAGCTTCAATCATATAATTAGTGAATAGAAGTAGAAAGGACCCCATGTTATCTAACCCGACACTTTTTTAGTCCGGGACCATTTGTTTTTTTAAAGCTTTTGGATAAAAGAATGAATAATATATAGAAAACCCTTTTATTATAACTCCTCACCTTAAGGAGGGAATGTATAAGCAAATGGAGTGCAAAATTGGGAGAATAATTCAACAATATGGTAGAATCAAAAATATGGAAACTAGAATTCATTATTCACCCCCTTTTAGGTAAAGCTATAAATGTAGCTACGCAGTTGTACCCACTTCTCTCTACGTCTTATCCAAGTAATTTCAATTTCAAAGTAAATTATCGAATGAAATAAAGATGACCTACATGGCCTTGTCCTGGTGCCTAATCCAACGAAAGAGAATTGTGATGAATCTTCATGCATATGATGGATTATGAAGTTTCTCTCTCTTAGTGACTGTGTGTGTGCGTGCACGCTTGTGTGTGAGAGAGAGAGAGAGAGAGAGAAACTCCTCCATAATTAGGAAGTCTTTCCTCATGGATATGGCATAACTAAATGGGTGTCCTTGATAAGCAACTTATTAGTTTATTAAAACCTTAGTTCATGTTGGACAAGCCTTCTACCCCTAGCAAGAATTCATGGAGATTTGTATTCCTTATCTCTATCATCTCAGGGATGTCTACATGCCTATTGAATTCAAGCTTCATGGCTATTTCTAGAAAATAAATGGGAACTCCTAGCCAATGTTTTGAAACACAACCCGTTCCTTGATAAGGGCAAGTTAACAAGTCACATGTCAATAGTTTAACTATTTGGGTTGACTTTGTGACCCACTAAGTCAAAATCGCTCAAATCAATATCATAGATCTATAAAATTGCACTATACTTTAAGTAGCTACTTAGAAGCATGAAAGATTTATGGTAACATATTAAATGAATGATAAGCTTGAAGCTTTTTTGGTTTCCATTTCTCCTTTCTTGCCTCCTCTTCAACTTCCAAAAATTGATGTTAACACTATTAAATGACAAGGCCATAAGGGATAAAATGACGCATCTTCTATTTTATTTGCATGCTAAATAAAAGTCTAAAATAATGATACAAAGAATGAAAATATAAAATAGGTTTACATCCAACCGGGCACATGGATTTTACCGGGTTGAGCAGGTTATATAAGACCCACCTAAGTTAACTGGGTTTTTGGTGCTCTCTGGTCTAAATGATGAGCCAACTTGATTTTAAGATCAGGTCACGATCGAGTCAATCAGTCAGATCGATCAATCTGTTTTAAAACAATGCTCTTGACGCACAAAAGGATATCTGGTTCTCCACAAGCCACGTCAATGAAACATAGCCCTCCATGCATCTCTTCCCCTCTCTCCTCCCACCCCCCGAAGCGATCCTCACCGCTTTCTACCATGACCGAGGGCGCATAAGCTGAGAAGTTGAGTGATCTGAACGCTAGTGTTCACATGTATAATTTCTGTCCACATCCAGGTCAAAACATTATATCCATGCTTGTGCTGGTCCAAGCTACACATTTACTCCTTATTCTAGTGATATATATGATTATAGTACTGAAATCATAACATTTGGACAAAAGATACAGGTGTTGTATGCAATACAAGACATCCACTACAATTAAGCTGTATACTGTGATAGGTTGGTTGGTGGGGATACCGTACTGATACGTTGAAGACATTGATAGACTATTTTGACATTCTTATGGCTCGAAGATATTTTTAGGATTAACGGAGTCTTTTTCCCCTTTATTATGTATTGTTCGCTCTTATTTGTGTCTTAGTTTAAGTTTCAGAATTTGTGTAGTTTTGAGTCATTATAGGGCATTTTTGATAGTTTCCTTTTTCTCTCCTATATATGGCAGCCCCTCCTTGCAATGGACACAGCCACATGGAAAGATGGAAAAGAGTCGTGTCATAAATGGGAGAGGGATACTCCGGCAAGTATGGCTTACTGTACACCCAAGGTTATTGCACATATGTCTTGGGTGGAAAGAAAGTAAACAATATTTGTATTTTTTTGGGGGGAACGTATTTGTATACTCCTAAAATCTTCTCAAATTATCTCTATAACCCTACTTTAATGATATTTACCCCTAAACTCTTGAAATCATTAAGAGGGTCGCACAGTGCCCCTACCGTCAATGATCTCTTATGATCCCTAACTCAAGGCAGGTTAGAAGTAAGAAAATGACTAACCTACCTTATCTCTCTTCTTCTCCTAACCTACCATTCTCTCTCTCTCTCTCTCTCTCTCTCTCTCTCTCTCTCTCTCTCTCTCTCTCTCTCTCTCTCTCTCTCTTTTAGGGAAGACTTGTTGGACTGGGATGGTCAGACAAGGAGGAGGAGGAGGGGTAGAGGGAGGGAGGGGAACGGCGAGGGAGGGGTCGTGCTGAGGGAGGGGGAGGTTAGTATGGCGGTGGGGATGGAGAATGGTGGAGGGGGCAGGGCCACCCCACGAGAGGGGGAGGTGGGGCTGATGAGAGGACGAGGAGGAGGGGGGTTGGGGAAGGGGGCCAGGGATGTCAAGACAAGAAGGACGGGGAGGTGGAGGAGGGGGCAGAGGGAGGGAGGGGGATGACGAGGGAGGGTGCTGGGGGTGGGGGAGGGAGAGGTCAGGGCTGTGATGGGGTCAAAGGGCGGTTGGGGGGGTAGGGCCACCCAGCGAGAGGGGAAGGTGGGGCTGCTGGGAGGACGAGGAGGAGGGGGGTTGGGAGCAGGGGCTAGGGATGTCCAAATAAGGAGGATGGGGAGGTGTAGGAGGGGGCATACGGAGGGAGGGGGAGGGGTTCTGATAGTTTATATATTTTCATATTATTTGTGGATAATTTCTAAGAATAATCTCATTAAAATAAGTGTTTTATATTAATGAATGTAGATATTTACATAAAGAAGCCTGGAGCGTCTAAAAGCCAAAGTTAGATGATAGCTAGCGTCTAAGAGCCAAGTTAGACTATAGCCAATGCCCAAAAACAAGATTAGACGAAAAGGATATCATCTAAGTGCAAAAGTAGACGGAAGAGCCATTGTCTAAGTGTGAAGAGTAGATGAAGCACTGTCTAATTGAACTATCACCTAATTAAGGTAGACAAAGTACTATCTAAGTGACGATATATCACCTAACTAAGATCGACGAAATATCATCTAAGTGCAGAAAGGATAGGTGGAACATCGCCTAAGTTGATAAGGATAGGCATAGTATGTTCTAAATGCTAAAAGGATGGACGAAGCCATTATCCAACTGAGAACATAGATGAAACATCGTCTAAGATGGGGAAAGTAGGCGAAACATCGTTAAACTGAAGAAGTTAGGCGAAATAGCTTTCGAGTGTGAGAAATGTAAATGAAGTATTATCTACATCTGAAGAGTAGAATCCATCATCTATATATGAGTAAATGTTAGAGGGAACATCCTCTGCTAGTGAAATATAGGTGGAATATCATCTAAGCATGAAAGCAGACAAAAGGGTTATCGTCTAAGTGTAAACAGAGACGATGTAGTAAACTTAGATGATGTAGTAAACTTGACGGTGTAGAGAACTTGGACGATGAACAATGTAAAATGTAGACGATGTGGAATTGGACAAAGCTAACTTAGGCAATGGAAATTGTGGGTGGATTTAGTTCCTTTATTTGCATGGATTCTGAGGATTATTGTCTCTCTCTTTCTATAAATTATTGGAGCATTATAGAAAACTGATTCCGTGTTATAAGGATGAATCTGACTACTGCCGTACGCAAGAAGGCAAGAAGGTGTCGACTGACAAATAGAAGAAAGGAAACACAAGATGAAAAGAGTGCATGTTATTTTGATAAATAGGGAAATAACCGACTGGCAGTAGGAGTTCAAAGACTACAAGAATTCAAAGACATCAAGAATTCCAGAGACGGAAGGAGTCCAGAATGGAAGTAGGACACCAAAGCTTATTTAAAGATAGCCAGGCTGCGAGAGAAGAAGGTGGTGCATGTCATAGCAAGGGAAGACAAAGGGACGGAGACGAAGACTTTTCTTTTTCTTTCTTTTTCTTCTTTCTTTTAGGTTTCAAATTTTTTCCTAACATACTTTTTAGTTTCTTTCTTGTAGATAGATAGCAGAGGAGGAGTTCTTTCTACTGGTAAATGGAAGTGGTTCCGTTAAGTAGTTCAGGGTTAGATAGAGAGAACTTCAAAGTCGGAGGAGTTCCGGTGAAGTTCTAATCGATGTCTGGATGGGCCGTGCCACAATTTTAGAGTTTTGGTTCTAGTTTTCTTTGCGCTTTCCATTGTAATAGACAGCTTCATTATTACATTATTTTATATTCAAGCTTACCACTCAGTTAATTTCGTGCTAGTTAATTTTCCTACAACTTTTATTTATCGTTGTTTGCCTTTCTTTTACGAGAGAATCAAAGCACTCAACCTGAAACCGTAACCTCACAATGGATTCGACTTGAACTCGCCATTGCTCTATTTCTTTCTTAGGTTGGCTGCAATTCAAAATTTAAACTAGATGTCACAGTGCTTGACCACACACTCGTGCTCCTACCAAGTTTTTGGCACTGTTGCCGAGAAGGCACGACAAGCTTTAAGTTTGATCCTTAGTTTTTTTATCATTTCTACCTTTTTTATATTTGTCTCTTTGCCTTTCTTTTTGTCGTGGGAGTCACTGTGTCAACTTGCTTTGGTTTTGGTGCGATCTTTCCCGACATTAAACTTAATTTTTCTTCAGTTATATGATTCTCTTTTCCACATTAAAAATAAAATAAAAAATTATCATTTTACATACCGATGATTGATAAGTCTTGATAAGTGAATGTATGCATGAGAGAGGATCTCTCTATCCTAACTTAGTTGAACCAATCCCTGAGATTAAGAGATTGCTTCACATCAAATCTGGACTCCCACTCATGGCAGAACATCATAAGGATCACCCCAAGCAGATGAAGGAATACTTTATTCCTTCCGTTTATAATCCTTCAACTTGCATCCAATTGCCTATTATTCTGGTGAATCAATATGAGATCAATTCTAGTACTATAACATCCTAAAATTTTAAGAACTTAATTACATGAAATTTCATAATAAAAAACTCAAGATATAGTTATTTATATTTATACGTATCAAACTTCCCTTCCTGAACCCATTAGATGAACCACTTAGATGATACCAAAGACTTAGATGATGTTCCGTCTAAAATTTAAGGAGGTTAGACGTTGTTTTGTCTAGCGTTGAAGGAAGTAGACGATGGAAGTTGGAGGAAGTAGATGGTGTTCCACCTAAGCTAAGGGATTAGACGATATAGCACTTTAAGTGGAGAAGTTAGATGAAGGAAACTTTGAAGGACTGAAAGTAGACGATGGTAGTTAGACGAAAGAGTTAGACGAAGTAGCACCTATGTGAAGTTAGAGTTAAACGATGCAAGTAGATGATGTAGCATCTACATGTGCAAGGTAGATAATGTAACACCTAAATGGAAGAATTAGACAATAAACAATACGTGATTCGGCAATAGAGTTGCATGATTAATAGTAAGTAGCTAGACGATAGATTCAGATGATGAACAATAACCAGTTAGATTATGGGAGTTAGGCGGAAGAAAATTAGACGATGAAACATCTAAATGAAGGAACTAAGAAGATACGAATCAACAGTAAATGATGCTTTGTTCTCAAAAGTTGGACGATGGGCGTAGATAGTGGAAGGTAAATTTAATAATAGACTCAAGGCTATGGAAATAAGAGCGATGGATTTAAATAACACAAGAATTAGATCATGCAGGATCTCCCAGAGATTTAGACAATATGACTGAGTATTAAGTGTGTGTCAGGGTGTGGACGACCTGTCAAGAGTGAAAAGGGATGTACCCTTAGTATGGGGGTGTTTAGCAGGCCGTTTGGTGGACATATTGTATAGAAAGGGTCTGACGAGTGTATGGAGGAGCGGTAGATAGAGAAGGATGGATGATGTGTACCCAACATACAGAGGTCAAGGCATGGGAGTAAAGATCCTATATAGAGTCTTCTTTTTCTTTTTTTTCCCTTCTACCTCTCTCATTCCTCTTGTTCCCCTTACCCTCCGAAGCATGTACACTCAAACCATCTTTGAGTTCTTTCTGCTCTTCTGAGTGATTCCTGAGAGCTCTTATGGATTCCTCATCTCAGTGAGACTTGTTTTGCACGGGTAAGTATTCAATAGACCTCTAGATCCAATTCTAACTCTTTAACTTCAACCTTCTCTACAGTCATCTAAGATTAGTTTGGTGTTCTTCTCTTCTATTCCATTCATTCTTTAGGAGTGGGACTTAGAAGGGTAAGACTGGAAGCGCATAGGAGGGGCTCTTTGACTTCATACGTTTTCACTCTTTTATGTTAAGAAGTTTGAAAACCATATGATCATGATGTGAAGATGAACTTCCATGGTCTGGATAATCGTTGAGGACCATTCTATGTCGATTCAAGATTCTTACACAGAAGATGGTGTATACTTGGAAGAAAATATAAAGAGGTCCACGAGGAAGATTTGAAGATAGGTAACAATAATTTCACCGAAGAAAGCATACTTACCTTGGAAGATAAGGCAGTTTCTTGCCACTTGTATATACGAAGACAATACTCCGTGGGGAAAAGATCTCTCTCTCTCTCTCTCTCTCTCTCTCTCTCTCTCTCTCTCTCACACACACACACACACACACACACACACACACACACACACACATTTATACATAGACGTATCCCACTCTCACCTTCCATAGGTGTTGTTGACTTAGATAATGTATGTAAACTACAAGTGGGTTTGAAATAGAGGACCCCAAGTGTGTCGACTAGTAAGAACCTTGTCTCATGATAGAGAGCTCCCAAGTTACTCCCCGCGGGGTAGAGGGGCGTTTACCTAACTTATATTTAATCCTCAAGGGATGTGAGCCCAAAGTTTACTAGCTTTGGGGGAAAAGGATACATGTGAGTTGGGTATCACTGGATTTGAATCCAGGTCTCTCACACTCCGTATAGACCAAAGTACCACTATGCTAGGTTCCGTCGTCAAAAAACAAAAAGATGGGTTTGAAATATGGATGCCTAGTGGAAGATGTCATAACTGGCATGTCAATACAGTGTAGGGCATGGAAATCTATTTACTTTAATCCTGCAAGAGAAGACTTCCTAAGAGTGGCTCCTGTGACTGTAACGACCCGGGATCTGAGTACCGGAAAGGAACCGACGCGTCTCGAATCTCGACTCGCCACCCACGAGTCCGAAGACTCGGAAGGGTTAAAGGGATGGTGTGGGAGTACAAGAGAAGCTGAAATAACCGCAGAGATAGCACAATTAATCTAAAATAAAATTCACTGAATAAGATAAATAAATAAACTGCTACAAGGTCCAGTGTATCTCATGTCCAAATTAAGTACAGTCAACAGAAAGAAAAGTATAAGTACACGGGACATACCCCGGCTCTGGCAAACTGGCGACTAACCCTGGCTAGAGGAACCACGCTAAAACTCTGATGCGCCTCTCGATGACCCCGCCTTACCTGAAAAGTAAGGGTGAGCCTCATTTCATTGGCCCAGGAGGGATCCCTCGGACCCCCACCTCGTACGAAAGAAGCAAGGCGAAAAACACAAGCGAGCATGGAAAGTAACGCTACCTAACAAAAGTACGGTAGAATCAACAAGTAATAATAAATAAACAGAAAAGCTCTCTACGACTAACCGTATCACGCCAACCGACCTCAAATCGACGGAAAAATGAGTCCGTACCTGCCCGGAGACAGGAGCACCACCCACTAGAAGTAAAGCCCGATGCGTTCCCAGACGTCTTACACCACGCCTCAAGTGTCTCCCTACAACACTCCAGGCAGAGACTGAGACACACAACAGTAACCAAGAACTCAAAACAAGGACTAGCTGGGGTCGCGCTCGTCTGCGCGTGTCCTCTGCCCCCAACTACGCGTGCACACACAGACCAACAGCTCTAGGTCGGGTCCTCTAGCCGATTTTCCCCCAAGTCGAACTCGGGATGCAAAGGCAAGGGGCCCTACGGAAATTGGCCTAAAAATCGTCTCTCTCGGGTAAGCCGCTCCACCACTCCCGGGTGGGTCAGCACACGCGTACCGTAAGAAGGCTACGACTAGTGGACGTGTCACCAGAGGTAAGACTCAACTTACGGAAAACACCGATCGAAAGGAAACCGAGTGACGGTCCTCGCAGGACTGCCCCTCAGCCTTGCGGTCGCTCTCTGGACCGCAAGGGGCCTAGCGGTCCTCTTCTGGACCGTAAGGAGGAGCCAAGCGGTCCTCTACTCGACTGCAAGGGAATGGGCCACGAGGGGCCAAACGGTCTATCGCCAGGCCGCCAACCCCAGCCTAGCGGTCCTCCTTGGACCGCAAGGCAGCCATAAACGGTCGTCACCACGACCGCTAGGCAGCACGTGACCCCCAACGGTCTGAATCACGCACCCCGAGGGTGCTCGGTCAAACGGGAAAACGGTCGTCTGACGACCGCTAACCCAAGGGTAGCGGTCTATCGCGCGACCGCCACCCTGACCCTAGCGGTCTCAGGATGACTGCTAAGGCCTACCGACATTCAAAAACCTCCTAGCGGTCTCCCTGAGACTGCCAAAGGGAGCCTAACGGTTACTGCAATGATCGCTAGGTCATCCCGAGCGCGAAATCGGCGGGAAACCCCAAAAACTCCCATCCACACCCCGATCATCACCCGATGATAAGGAAACAAAGGGGAATCCTTCCCCAACCCTCCTAGCATGCATCTAGACCCTTAGATCGGTCAAAAACCTCACGGAACGAGAGATCCGGCGCTCAACTCCAAAACATGGATTTTAAACCTCCCGGCTCAAAAACGTCACTCTCGACCTCCCCACGGCCTACAAATCAAGGGGAAAGCAGTAAAGAGGGCAAGGATCTGTCCCCCTACCTCAAAGAAGCTCGAAATCCTCCGATTCAATGCCGATCCCCAAATCTCGGCCGACAAGAACACCGCGCCCCACATCGCGAAGAGGGCACTGTCTCGATCACCTCGCCGTCGTCGTCGTCACCGCGCCGCAGCCTTGGTCCGCCACCCGTCGCCGGAGGAGGAGGAGGTGTAGACACGCCAAAATCGATGCTACGTTGAGTAAATCTCATGTCTCCATATGACGCCCCAAAGTGGACTTCAATATTGGCTTAAATATGAAGTTTTTCTAATTTCTCCATATTTAATTTCTCCATATTTAATTGTGATTTCTTGGCTTTTTGCTTTAATAATTAAAATTAACGCCTGTGGGGAGGGCCTCATTTAATTGACGACCTAATTAGGGGCATTTTTCTTAAATAAACGACTGTCCAAACGGTCTTCGATTCCTGGATTTTACAAATTCTAACGAAAATAAAACTCAAGGTAATTGACGTCCTATTGAGGGGCGTTGATTATTTAGCGCCCGTTCAAACATGCGTCATTTGATAATTTTAAATAAGAAAAGTCCTTTATTTCTATAATTAAATTTAGGAATTGACGACTGTGTGAATGTCGTCATTTCAATTGACGCCCCTAGCTAGGTCGTCATTTTCACTTCTGTCTCCCTTTCGCCTGCTTCTTTCCAGTAGTAATCCTTTCCCCATTTTGCACCTTGTGTTCGATTGGGAAGAGGGTTCCTTATTGAGGATTCATTGCCTTGTTTTAATCCCATTAAGGCAATGATTTTTGGCCCTATAAATACCCCTTGAATCCCTCACGCGCGAGAGAGAATGCAGAAGAAGAAAAGAGAGAAGAGGAGAATAACAAAAAAAAGAAAAGTTAACAAGAGCTAACAACTAAGAGAGTTTTTACAGAAAGAGAGAGTTTCTTCCTTTCGTTTGTAGGAACTCCTTCCAAGGGCATTCCTCCACGGGTGATTCTTCTGCAGGCGGTGTTCTCCCTCCACCAGTAGCAGTTCTTCATCCTGCTACAGCCGCTAAAGCTCTTCCTCTCCCTTTACTGCTGCACACACAGCAGAGGGGGCATCTTCTCTTTGTTATTTTAGTTGTCATCATATCATCATCACATGCACTCTTTCTTTCTAGCTCTCTGCTAGAAACGTTCTCAGTACATCGAGTATCTTGCTTTGCATACCATTGCATTTATTATACCCAACCTTGTTACTCCTCTTAGGGGTTTTAAAACCAAAACACACAAGGTGTGTGTCCATGCTTAATTTGATTGATTTCTATACTTCTAGAGCATTGATACTACACATCTTTGGCTAATCCATATCTTTATTTTGTGTGTTTATGCAAGGGTAATCAAGCTATAAACCCCCTTCATCGGTCGGCCGATAGAAGGAGGAAGGAAGAACCCTTGGCTCACCCGCTCAATACAAGGTACATGCGATCACTCCTTTGATATTTTGAGGTAACCCTTCTGGCGATCACCCTCCTTAGAGCATCCCATGCTCAACCCCTTTCTTTTTCATATCCACATGTTTTAGCATAGTTTCTTTTTATCCCTAATAATAATTAATCATCTTTTTTATCATTCAATTCTCTCTCTTTTAAAGATGTGTATGTGACACGTTCACAAATTGGCGATCACGGTGGGACTCTTTTTGTTTTAGTTTGATTACCCCTCCCTTTGGCGCCCTCACGTGCCCCTCCCTTTGGCGCCCTCGCGTGCCCCTCCTTTGGCGCCCTCGTGTGCCCCTCCTCCTTTTGTGCACCACGTGCACACCTCTCACTGGATTAGCCAATTTGCATATTATCTATATCATTTTAAAGAAATTGATTTCTGTCTGTCATCAAGGTTAACGGTTCTCTGGAACTGAATAACGCCCTTCATACCGCCGTCATTTCCACATACAGCGACCATTCGAATAGGCGTTGTTTCCATTTTTTATTGCCAGCATTTTCATCATTTTATAATTAACGCCCCTCACAGAGGCGTCATTTACAAATATAACGCTTCACACCATGGCGTCATATTTCTAATTACTGCATTTTGACGCCCCTCCCAGAGGCGTCTTTTACTGGTACAACGCCTTGCTGAAAGGCGTTATTTTGATTATCATTGCGTTTATTCACATTTTAAGTTCGGCTACTGCTATCTGACGCCCTTGTGCACAGGCGTCATTTCCACAGGAAGCGCCTCACTTTAAGGCGCTATTTTATTTTGATTGCTATCTGTTTGCACTGTTCACAGTAACTAGCGACTGACACTCAGTCGTCTCTTGTTGATATAGCGACCTTATCCAGGTCGTCATTTTTTTTCTGTCCCCACAGAACCCCTGTTTACTGCTTACTACTATTCGTTCGCTTGACTGATTCTCATATCACCTGCTTGATATTGCCTGCATTAGGCTGCATTTAGGGCATTCGGTTTGGGAGACCTCCTCTCCCCACACTTTTAGGAGTCACACCCCCCTCTTGGTGAAGGAAGGACCCTCCTTTGAGCATTCCATCTCATTGGACCGGAAATTCCTAAACCAAGCTAGCCTCCGTAAGTCCCCGCACATGTGGATTCCCTCAACGGACGCTGGGCAGGTTGTACCATTGAAGCACCCGGAGTATAGTTGACCCATACGTTGGTGAGGAGAGAGAAAGAACCTAGATACCCGGAGATTATACCCAAATTTTCAACCAGGACCCACATTCAAAGGAGAGAGCTTATTATAAAATTCATCCTAATCTTTAAAGAAAACCTTAAAACTTTGGGCTCATTACAACTTGAGTGTTTATTTTGTTTGATAAGGTGATATCTCCTGGGTATACTTGTTTGTTGGAAACTTATTTCTTCTTCCTTAAGCATGAAACTCCGCTCAGGTAAAATCATCAAAATGGCAAACTACAGATATACTTATGATGGTTATGAGGAGGGTCACTCTGACCCGTTTTATGAGGTTCCCTCTCAGGATCATGTCTACCACGAGGGAAACTATATTTCTTCTCCCACTCAAGTCCACATGGTGGACACCACTTCTCTGGAGGTTGAGCCTTCTTCCCAAGCTCAACCTACCACGCAAAATACTTCAGGGGACGTTTCCCCTTCTTTCAACTTCAACGAAGTTCTCAAAGTTCTTGCTCACCTGGATGACTCCCAGCGCCAGGCGGCCCAAGCACCTTTAAAGGGAAAGTTTGTCCCGTCATCTTCTAACCCTCCCCAAGCCATGGGTGGCCACTCTGCTAGTTCTCCCAACGACCAAGTGGTCGCACCTAGGGTGCCCTCGCGCCCATCAACTCCTGTTATGACTACGCCGGCCCAACCGGCAAGTCACTCCATTGCTAGGCCTCAACAACCTCCTGTTCCTCAAATTTTGAGAAGGCCTATGACGAACCAATACTCTTTTCGTCCGGCCTATGGCTAGTATGGAGGAGCAGCTCAAGAAGGTCACTGCATCCAAGGTCGCTCCCGAAATTATGCTTCCCACTCTACCAGTTTTTCACCTACCCCCGTCTGAAATGCCGAATTTTCGACGGTACAATGGAACGGGTAATCCGCACATCCACTTGAAAGACTTCTTATATGAGGCATCATTCTGGCAAGATAACAAGACTTCTCTGGCTTATCTCTTTAGGCGGTCTTTAGATGGCCCGGCACTAAAATGATTTTACTCCCTGGAGCCGGCGGATGCTGGTGATTTTGATGTAGTTCAACGAAAGTTTCTGCAGAAGTACAAGGACCGTGTGGGTCCCTCTTTGTATGTTACTGATCTGGTTGCCGAAAAGATGAAGCCCGAAGAGAACTTCGTCTTGTTTGCTGATAGGTGGAGAGCTATGGCCGAAAAATTAAAGGACACACTGTCGGAAACGTAGCAAATGAAGATGATTATATCAAACTCCACTCCGTAGTTTCGTCATATTTTAGCCATGAATAAGTTGAGCACTATGGAAGAGCTCTATGAAAGAGCTAGATACATACAAACACAGATGAAAGATTCGCCTATTATGGGCATGTTTGAACCAAGGCCAAAGGTAATAAAGAGGAACGTTAATGTCAGAAATACTAGTGCGACCACTGAAGGTACTGTTATTAATGAGCAGGTGAGCGCGTTCGGTAATTCCACACCCTTCCGCCTCCCTCCAAACCAAGGGCCGCCACCACAGCAGTCCGCCTTCCAAAACCAAGTCCACCAGCCAAATAATAACCCTCCTCAGACCTTACGGCCTCTTCCACCTCCTCAACAACAACCCCACTTTGCTCCACAGAATCAACCCGCACAGTACCACCAAGTGCCCCCGCCAGCCAATTATGCACAGCAACAACTGCAACAACCAAGAAGACCATTGGGTCCTCGAAGAGCACAATACCCTCCCTTACTCGAAAGCCTATTAGATATTTTCAATGCCCTCATGGCCGCCAACCTGCTCACCTTGCCTAAAGAAAGAACGATATGGCCGCAACATGTAGACACCTCCCGGTATTGCGTCTTTCATCGGCAGCCGGGGCACAACATCGATCATTGTTTTCACTTCAAGGATTACATACATGATATGAATGATCAAGGTGATATTGATTGGGATGAGATGAGGAGGGTTATTGCTACTCTAAAGGCTCAAAGGTCTCCTCGGCAACCATCGACTCAGCAGCACACGCAACAAGGTCAGCAACAACATGTTCCCCAGCAACAGCAGGCTCCTACACCCCAGCCAAATATGGGGATTGTCAATAATCCGCTACTGGAGCACCCGGTTCAAAATCAACAAGTAAACCTTGTCACCTCAATCCATGAAGTGGAGAGAGGGCAGGTTTGGCATAAGGAAAACGCCTCTGTCGGGGCCATTAATCAAAACTCCAGTCAACCACAACCACCACAATTGCTAAGAAGGCTTCAACCTGTACCCTCTTCCCAAATGCCACGCCCCCTTATACATTCCAACACTCCAGGGCCATTCAACCCTAACCCTATTCCTTCACGGCTTCTTCTTTTACGCCAACCCACGAATTCTCCTTCACCCCAAAACCCCCCACCAAATAGACCTCTCCTTATCCGCCTCTCGCCGGCAACCGTCACACCTCCTGTTTCGCCATAATCTACCCCGGCCACCACCATCATGCTTCCAAGGCCCCTCCTTGTCACTCGACCCCCGTCACCGTGTTTCGATAACCCCCCGCCGGCAAAGCCTCTTATAAGAACCCCTCCTCCTGTCAATCCTGCACCAGCACCCAACACGCCCTACACCATTCCCTCTACCTCCTCTACCCCTTTACCCACTCTAAGCCCGATAGAGGCTCTGAAAACAATGGTGCTCCGTAGTGGACGGATGTTCCATCGAGTGTTTCCCCAGCGGGAGCAGGAGCCGATACAAGAACAAGGAGAACATGAACAAGAGTCTGCACCGGGCACGGAGTATGACTTACTAAAGCATTTGGACAGAACACCGGCCCGAATTTTTATTCTGGAATTGATCAAAAGATCTACTGCACATCAGCAGGCTTTGAAGCAATATCTGCAGAAAGTAATGGTAAACGAAGATATCCCAGTTGAACAGGTCACTACAGTGTTAAGTCCAGCCAGCAATCAACCGGCCATCACTTTCTACGAACATGAATTGGCTCCGCAGCCAGCCAGAAAATATGCACTGTGCATTACTATTGACATTAACAAGGTGGCAGTGAAACAATGTTTGGTGGATACTAGGGCATCCATTAATGTTTTGCCACCAAGTTCTTTGAAAATGTGTGGCATTCCAGAGAGTCAAATCCGACCATCTACAATCACTGTCGCAGCCTATGACAACACCAAGAAGCTGCCTTTAGGAATGATCACTTTAAAAGTTGGTTTGGGTCCAGTCTCGGTCACAATGAATTTTCATATTCTGGACATGGACCCGACGTTCAATGGCATTCTGGGTCGCCCTTACATTCAAGAGCTTGATGCTGTGCCTTCAACAAATCATCAATGCATAAAATTTCTGCACAAAGGGCGCATTATTAAAGTCACTAGTATGCCCATTCTGTCGATAGAAGATATACATTCCGCAACATCGGTGCCTTCTGTGTGGCCTTCCAATAGGCCTTTGCTCTCAGTTTTGGATGTTGCCGATCTGCGGCAAGACTTGGTAAGGCCGTCTCCCTCAACCCCTCCTACCACCCAAATGTCACCACAACCATCCAAAGGCAAGAAGAAAAAGGGTTTGATGAACACACCAGGATGGAACATTATGATGAAAATGGGGTATAGAACTGGTAAAGGCCTGGGTGTTAATCTTCAGGGGCGAGTCAAGCCCGTGAGGCATCAAAAGATGATTCCCCGAGGTGGCCTAGGGTACAAAGGACCAAGCCAAGACAAAGATGAGCCATGGGCCGTCATGACTTCCACTCTCAAGACAGATCGGCAGCCCCTTACATGGACCCTACAAACACACTTTATGAAAGGAGGCACTCATAATGATGGGCAAACCACACTAGTCACTTCCATGATGGATTGTCAAGATGTACATGCACGGCAGTTTGCCCGCCACCTAGCCCCGTTCGTTACATATAAAGCTCTAGAGTCCTTACGGCCAGATAAAAGAAGAAAGATGGATGACCCCGAATGTGACTGGTATAGATGGTTCGACATGAACGATATCACTATTGCTCTAAGCCGATTGTTTATGCCAACTGATCCGGAATGGCCGCCGCTAATTCATGAATTAATTGAAAAGCCAGCAGTGATCACGGATAAGAGGCAGCTTCTGAGTAATTACACAGATACCGGGGAGTCTGATGTGCCGTTCGAGGAAGGCTACAACGTGGATAGGCTGTGGGCCGGTCTTTTCTCTATTAAATCCATTCATCCAACATTTGTTGTCCGTTTGTTTAATCAAATGCTTTGCTCAGATGCCCCTAGACCACCTGCGGTCTTGATAACCTTTTCTCCAAATTCACTTCAAGTTTCTCCTCCGATTCCTCCCTTGCTCCTCGAGCAATTCTCTAAACTCTCCATCACACCCCCGCGTGGGTCATCATTTACTCAATCTTTCATCAATCTGTCAACCTTAACACCACCTCCTATTCCTCCCTCTCATTGCCTTCTTCTTGAAAATGAAAATGAAAAAAAAATGCCAAAATTCAAACTTTCCAATCTTTCATCTCCATTGAGGAGACCTCCTATCTTCTTCATGAGTGTGTCCCGACCCAGGGGCCGCTCTTCCAGGATTCATTAGGGGACCTTCCCTACCCCTCCGGTGAGAGGTCTTCATCTGTATCTCCTTCTGTACCCATCTTTTCCTCACCTCCTTCATCTTTGACGAATTCTAGTGATCAGGCTAGTTGCTCTTACTCTTCTAATTTTAAGACTCATGGGGTAGCTTCGCATAAGAGATCCAAGGGTAAGCAGATTCCCCGTAGATTCTTGTTAGAATTAGCTAGAAGGTGCCGGGCATGCTTAGCTCTTCCCGAATTTCTGGAGAATCCGATTATCCTGCCAGAAACTGAATATGAAGATACTTGTGTTTTTAATGAGGGTTTTGGTGTTTATGAGATCATGAATGATGAAGACCATATTGAAGAGGGGAATGAAGGTTACGAAGAATATGAGGACGAGGCTGATGCTTTTGCTAGTGGCATGAGAAGATTCGATGAGCCATCAGCCTCAGTAGAAGAGCCTACCAAAGAAATAAATCTGGGTACTAAGAAATACCCTAGGATTGTCCTCATTAGTAAGAACTTGCCGCCCTCCGAAGAGGAGGCGCTTATTTTGGTTCTTCAAGAATATAAGGACACGTTCGCGTGGAGTTATGAAGATATGCCGGGACTAGACCCTGCGCTTGTTGAACATCGACTTACGCTTAAGCCAGGGTCCATTCCGGTCAAACAGCGGTTGAGACGTTTCCACCCTAATATGGCATTAAAAATGAAAGAAGAGGTCGATAAGCTTCATAAGGCTAGATTTGTTAGAGTGGTCCTCTATCCCAATTGGGTGGCTAATATCGTCCCAGTCATGAAGAAAGATGGAAAGGTGCGGATTTGTATAGACTTTCGGGACCTCAACCGCGCGTGTCCTAAAGATGACTTCCCCCTCCCTCATATTGATGTCTTGATTGACAATACGGCAGGATATGAGACTCTCTCCTTTATGGATGGCTTTTCAGGTTACAATCAAATCCGCCTGGCCGAGGAGGATCAAGAGAAAACATCGTTCACTACACCATGGGGAACTTATTACTATGTAGTCATGCCCTTTGGACTTAAGAATGCTGGAGCCACCTATCAAAGGGCTATGATGGCAATTTTTCATGATATGATCCACATTTATATAGAGGTGTACGTTGACGACTTGGTAGTAAAATCAAGAACAAGGATTGAGCATCCCGGGGTTCTAACCAAAGTCTTGCAAAGAGCACGGGAGTATCAGCTAAAAATGAATCCCAAGAAGTGCGTGTTTGGTGTTTCATCAGGGAAGTTGCTTGGGTTCATCGTAAGTAAGAGGGGTATCGAGATTGATCCCAACAAGGCGAAGGCCATAAGGGAAATGCCTCCTCCCAAGAATTTGAAAGAAGTCCGAGGGTTGATCGGGATGTTACAATTCATTCGTCGATTTGTCTCCCAGCATTTACAAAGATGTAGGCCGTTCTACGAGCTTACTAAGCCGGGAGTCAAGTTTCTTTGGGATGACAAATGTCAGGCAGCTTTTCACGGATTGAAGGATTATCTCTCAAATCCTCCTGTCCTGAGGCCGCCAGTTCCAAGCGAACCACTTGTTCTCTATATTTCCGTCCTGGATGACTCTGTAGGCGCTGTCCTAGCCCAAGTTGATGAAGAAGGGAAAGAAAGAGCAGCCTACTACTTGTCAAAGCTTCTCAACCCCTGTGAGCAGAGGTACTCAGCCATAGAAAAGACTTGTGCTACCTTAGTCTGGGTAGTTCAGAAACTCAAGCATTATTTCTTAACTCACGAAATTCATCTCATTGCCCGTATGAATCCAATCAAGTTTCTTCTTGAAAAATCCATTCTCACCGACCGATTAGCACGATGGCAAAGTTTCCTTTCTCAATTCGATATTATCTACATTCAGCAAAAAGTGATTAAAGGCTATGCCATAGCAAAACATCTTGCTCATCACCCTCTCCCTATATTTGACCCTATTCGCTCAGAGTTTCCAGATGAGGAACTAACGTCCGTCAATCAATCCGATTCGATGTGGACGTTACATTTTGATGGAGCTTTGAATTCAAAAGGAAAAGGGATTGGCATTGTTCTTCTATCACCGGAGGGTATCACTATTCCGCTCGCCTCTCAGCTTGCATTTCCAGTTACAAATAATATAGCTGAGTATGAGGCTCTTATAGCCGGACTGGAGGCCACTCATCAATTTGGTGTTACCCAATTGCGGATTGTAGGTGATAGTCAGCTTATTCTTCGTAAAGTACTCACCAAGTGCCGTACGCTCAATCCTAAACTCAAACCCTATCAAAAATTGACTTCTGCTTATACCAAGCTTTTCACCAAATTAATCTTCGTTCACGTTCCTCGTGAACATAACATTTTAGCTGATGCTCTCGCTTCTCTTGCATCTTCTCTGATTTTCCTTCCCGAAAGGGATTCCCATTCTATCATTGTTCACAAGCGGCTCACTCCAGCTATTAAGGATCCAGCTTTCCTCAGTGTTAAGGAGGAGGTGCTTAGAAGGTTAAGCAAGGTGGAATCATTGAGAATAAGGAGGTCATGCTATTGGATTTAGAAGAAGAATTGGATGATGAAGAAAAGCCATGGTATTACGAGATTGCTAAGTATTGCCAGGATCAATCCTATCCCGAGGAGGCCACGACTGAAGAAAAGAAAGCCATTCGAAGAGTTGCTCAGCGATACACCCTGATTGGAGGTATACTCTACAGAAGAGGTCTCACCGGAGTTTTATTAAGGTGCCTAGATGATGATGAATCTTGGAAGGTCATGGAAGATGCGCATTCAGGAGTGTGTGGTGGTCATGTCAATAGCCAGATGCTTGCTAAAAAATCCTTAGGCTAGGTTTCTATTGGCCCACTCTAGAAGAGGATTGTTCCATCTATGTTCGAAGGTGTGTTAAGTGCCAACTACACGTCGATAAAATTCACTCTCCTGCTTCTTCACTCCATCCTATGTCCTCCCCATGGCCTTTCTCCATGTGGGCTTTCGACATCATTGGACCCCTTGGTGATCCGAACCTCCTCACAAAACCAAAGTCATTTATACTCACGGCCACGGAGTACTTCACCAAGTGGGCGGAAGCGGAAGCTTACGTAGAAATAAAAGCGTCGACCGTCTGCAAATTTATAATGAAGAACATCATCGCAAGGTTCGGCATCCCAAGTCCCATCGTCACCGACAATGGGCCACAATTCATCTCTCAGGAGCTTCAGGACCTCTGCAACAGGTATAACATTGCATTACATCATTCATCTCCTTACTATCCGTAGGGCAATGGCCAAGCAGAGGCAACTAACAAAACTTTGATCAAGATTATTAAGAAAACATGTGAGGCTACTAAATTTGCAGATTGGCTAGAAAAATTGGTTGAAGCTCTTTGGGCCTATCGCACTTCTATTCGTACCCCTACTGGGTAAACCCCTTTCGCCCTTACTTATGGAATGGAGGCGGTAGTCCCTTACGGGATTCTTATCCCTTCCCTTAGAGTACAATTGGATAAAGAGCTCCCCATTGATGAGCGTCGCGAATCTCTCCTTGCTCAGTTGGAACTCCTAGACGAGAAGCGTTTGGCCGCCGCCGAGCATGCACGTATTTATCAAAACAGGCTTTCACGTTTTTATCAAAAGAAAGTAATTGAGAGAAAATTTAAAATCGGCGAAATGGTAATTAAAAGAATCTTCGTAAAACCCGGAGGGCCTCGTTCAAAGCTTCAACCTAACTGGGAAGGGCCCTTCGTCATAAAAGATGTTTATCCTGGCAACGCTTACAAATTAATTAATGCTGAAGGTGAAGAGCTGGCTCACTCATGGAATGGTCTTTACTTGAAGAAATACAAAAAGAAAAAAAAAAGAAAAAAGTCGGAAAGAGAAGATCAAAAATAACAAAACAACAAAACAAAAATAAAAAATTCTGCAGACTAGCACGGTACATAGGCCGCGAGCCCGAAAAATCAAAATCCTTAATTCATTCTTCAGTCTTGAGGGTTTAACTTTGGGGTCAACTCCCCCACACACTACACGCTTTACTTTTAAACTCGAGCGGCCCGGAATTCGAGGAAAGTCAGATCCAAACTAAGAGTGTATGAACCTTACCTATTCTCTCCTCTTCGGCTCACGAGAGGGAGTACGAGTCAGGGAATACTAACCAAACCTGTCTGCTGCCCTAGTAGGTGGAAGTCAGGGCCCAAAAGAGAACAAGAAGCTTAAAGCCCAAGTACAATTAGGTCTCTATCTGTTTGAAGAAAAGAAAAAAGAAAGTCGAAACAAAGGAAAAGCATGTCAAGAGGGCAAAGTTCCCGCAGGGAAAACCCTGGTCGTAAGCATGTATGAATAAGGGTAAAAAGAGCAACAAAATTTCCCTAAGCCAAAGATCGAATCCCAACGGGCATTAGGGTAGGGGAGGAAAGTTTCCCCATTCTCATAAACCTCCCGTGAACTTCCTTAACTTATTCTTCCCTTCTCCCTCCTTGGTAGGTTAATTACAAGCTCAGAGCATGGCGAAGACCGACTAAGAAGGATGGGCCGCGAGAGAACATGAGTAAAAGCACAAGTATTTAAGCACGTTGACCCTTTGTTAAATCTTTTAAAAAAGATTAATGAATTCAAGACGGTGATTGTGTAAGGTTTAAGTCCCTTATACTGTGCCCAGTCTCATTAAAAGAAGTAAAAAAAATTGTTTTCCTTAAAAATAACGCCCTCTGGGCAGGCGTCATTTTCATGAGCCGCGACTCTTCTAGGGTCGTCATTTCCAAAAAAACCAACAAAAATAACAAAAAAATAAAAAAAATAATTGATCTTTTAATTCACGCTCTTTATAGGAGCGTCATTTAATAAATTCACGGCTTTGTCGATGTCGTCATTTTTCATGATAAAAAAATTAAAAAATGATTTTCTAAATAAACGCCTCCCACTTCGGCGTCAATTCCACAATCAGCGCCCGTTTGCGGGGGCGTCATTTTTAAACTATAAAAAAAAGAGAGAATAATAGAAAATCAAGTCTGCTGCTGCTCATCTCATATGCTTGATTGCATCTCTGTGTGGACATCTTTTTATTAAGTTGACATCTGCTTGCTTGCATGCTGTATTTCCCTATATATTTTTATTATCCACCTTTATTAATTAGAGGCTTGGCCCCTTGACCCGTCAACAAGGTCAAAGAAGAGACAACCCCTTGCTTATTGAGCAAGAGGCCAAGCCGGACAGATGGATTAATCTGTTTGTTTAAGTATGAACTACAGACGCAGGGCAAGATGGAAGACAAAGAAAGGAAGAGACAAGGCAAGTACACAAGTCCACAAGTGCTCAAAGTAACTCAGGTAACAAAAATTTCAATTTCATATATATATCAATATATATCTGAGTACAGGTATCCAGTGCCTCTCTTGCGGGCGTCAGTTTCAGTCCGATTCCAAGTGTAATGGTACTTTTAATTAACGCCCCAATGACCGTCGTCATTTATTGTTTTGACGCCACTGCATAGGGTCGTCTTTTCCTGAGCTTACACTTTTGAATTGCTTTACATCATGATGATTGTTGATGAACTTAAGTGCTATTTTATCTTGATGAAGTTTATTATGTCATGCACTTATGATCATACTTTGAGCTTATTGAGCTTATGATCTTTATTAAGCTGATGATTCTTTACTGAGCTAATAATTTTTTAGCATAGAAAAGCGCAAGTTATGCAGGTCTTGAAACGATTGGATTTCTTCCGCTGGTAACACCATTCCATCCTTGTATCTCTCCTGTACGCATTGTTACTATGTGATATCTACGCTATTATAGCATATCAAGGACCTTGTGGTTCTGATGAACCTGGAATTTGAGTTCCCCTCTATTAAAAAATAGTGATAATTCCAGGGGAGTCTTGATTACACGGATAGGCCGTTGAGACATCTAAGGTTTGGGACGACGGTTCCACTTTCTGAGTTGATGTGTGGACAAACGGGCTTCGGCTTAGTGTCAGCTTAGAGATCTGGATTCCTGATCAAACCTCGATAGTTTAGCAATATTATCCTTGATTATCTTCTATTTTAGTTTGTTTTAATTTTTCTTTTAGTCCAGCATGCATCATGTAAAACTTTGAGCTCTAATGATGAAAATCCTCATATTACACCAATAATGAAGGCCACCCGCTCTTAATGGAGTTGACATGAGATATTCCATTCCAAATCAAGTACTTTATTCTCCTTGAAGTCGCTCAGGCTGGTTCCTTGAAAAGCATTCATTTGCTGGGTCTTTATCTCAATTCATTTTATTTTCTGCAAATCCACCTTGGTTGTAGCACGTCCACATTGGCTGGTAATCGCTCTCCAATGGTGTCTTTCCTTCCGTGCCCTCGCGCACATTTTGTTCTTTAAGATTAGTCCCTTCATCCAGCTAATCATTGCTTCCTTGTAATCATCCAAAGTTGTTTCATTTAGAATTCTGGAAAGATTTCCAACGCTTAGTGTCGGGGCGTGTCACATCACACATTGGCATCTACTTATCAGTTCGTTCTCACTTCATTCCGCTCGTTACACTTTCACTTCATTTCGTTTCACTCCCTTGCAAAGCAGACGCCAAGGCGGGGCAGGTGTAGACATGCCAAAATCGATGCTACGTTGAGTAAATCTCATGTCACGATATGATGCCCCAAAGTGGACTTTAATATTGGCTTAAATATGAAGTTTTTCTAATTTCTCCATATTTAATTATGATTTCTTGACTTTTTCCTTTAATAATTAAAATTAACGCCTGTGGGGAGGGCATCATTTAATTGACGACCTAATTAGAGGCGTTTTTCTTAAATAAACGATTGTCCAAACGGTCATCGATTCCTGGATTTTATAAATTCTAACGAAAATAAAACTCAAGGTAATTGACGTCCTATTGAGGGGCGTTGATTATTTAACGCCCGTTCAAACAGGCGTCATTTGACAATTTTAAATAAGGAAAGTCCTTTATTTCTATAATTAAATTCAGGAATTGACGACTGTGTGAATGTCGTCATTTCAATTGACGCCCCTAGCTAGGTCGTCATTTTCACTTCCGACTCCCTTTCGCCTGCTTCTTTCCAGTAGTAATCCTTTCCCCATTTTGCACCTTGTGTTCGATTGGGAAGAGGGTTCCTTATTGAGGATTCATTGCCTTGTTTTAATCCCATTAAGGCAAGGATTTTTGGCCCTATAAATACCCCTTGAATCCCTCACGCGCGAGAGAGAGAACGCAGAAGAAGAGAAGAGAGAAGAGGAGAAGAACAAAAAAAAGAAAAGTTAACAAGAGCTAACAACTGAGAGAGTTTTTACAGAAAGAGAGTTTCTTCCTTTCGTTTGCAGGAACTCCTTCCAAGGGCATTCCTCCACGGGTGATTCTTCTACAGGCGGTGTTCTCCCTCCACCAGTAGCAGTTCTTCATCCTGCTACAGTCGCTAAAGCTCTTCCTCTCCCTTTACTGCTGCACACACAGCAGAGGGGGCATCTTCTCTTTGTTATTTTAGTTGTCATCATATCATCATCACATGCACTCTTTCTTTCTAGCTCTCTGCTAGAAACGTTCTCAGTACATCGAGTATCTTGCTTTGCATACCATTGCATTTATTATACCCAACCTTGTTACTCCTCTTAGGGGTTTTAAAACCAAAACACACAAGGTGTGTGTCCATGCTTAATTTGATTTATTTCTATACTTCTAGAGCATTGATACTACACATCTTTGGCTAATCCATATCTTTATTTTGTGTGTTTATGCAAGGGTAATCAAGCTATAAACCCCCTTCATCGGCCGGCCGATAGAAGGAGGAAGGAAGAACCCCCAATCTCACCCGCTCAATACAAGGTACATGCGATCACTCCTTTGATATTTTGAGGTAACCCCTCTGGCGATCACCCTCCTTAGAGTATCACATGCTCAACCCCTTTCTTTTTCATATCCACATGTTTTAGCATAGTTTCTTTTTATCCCTAATAATAATTAATCATCTTTTTTATCATTCAATTCTCTCTCTTTTAAAGATGTGTATGTGACACGTTCACAGGAGGGAGCGTCGCGAGCTCGAACGGGGAGAGAGGAAGCAACGGTCGGCCGCGGCTCACGGGGGAGAAGAAAGAAGAAGAAAGAAGAAGAAGAAGAAAGAAAGAAAAAGGAAAGAGAAAAAGGGTTATATATAAAAAATCTAGAAAAGGCAAAAAATTAGAAAAATTAGAAAAAAAATCATTTCCGCGATCCTCGGAACATGCTCAACGCACTGGTACAGTCCTAGAGGAGGAGAACGCAACGGTTCGTCCGCTATGGCGTTCCGCAGGTTCGTGAGGGAAAAATACGTGTAAACCATAAAACAAGCTCTGGGACCCCCGAAAGTGATCTGAAACTCACGGATCCAGATCCGAAAAACCCGGGACATTACAGCCCTCCCCCTTAAACAAATTTCATCCCCGAAATTAAGGACAAGGCACAGTGATAAGGGAGAAGACTCACCCGAACAAATAAGGATACTGCTGTCGTATCTCATCCTCACGCTCCCACGACGCCTCACCACCGGAGTGACGTTGCCAGACTACCTTAACCAGAGGGATAGCCTTGCTCCGCAGGCGCTGCTCACGCCGATCCTCGATGCGGATAGGGTACTCCGGAAGGGACAAGTCTGGGGTCACCTCGGGCCAAACGGCATCCTCCATAACGTGGGAGTCATCGAGCATGTACCTCCATAGCATAGACACATGGAACACATCATGCACAGAAGATAGTTCCGGGGGTAACTGCAACCGATAAGTAACTTCACCAATACGCTCGACAATAAGAAAAGGACCAATATAGCAGGGACTCAACTTCCCATGCCTGCCGAAGCGCATTACACCCTTCATGGGAGAAACACGCAAAAATACCCGATCTCCCACAGCAAAGCTGAGGGGCTGCCTTCTCCGATCGGCATAGCTTTTCTGTCGGCTCTGCGCTGCCAACATCTTCTGCCGAACCAGATGCACCACCTCAATACACTGATGTACTAAATCCGGTCCTGTCAGGACACGCTCTCCCACCTCGAACCAATCAAGCGGAGTCCGACAAGGTCACCCGTACAACACCTCATAAGGAGACATACCAATGCTCAAATGATAGCCATTGTTGTAGGCAAACTCCACTAACGGTAAATGGTGGATCCAACTCCCTTGCCACTCCAGGCAACACGACCTCAACATATCTTCCAAAGTCTGGATGGTCCTCTCAGATTGACCGTCCGACTGAGGATGGTACACCGAGTTAAAGGCCAACTCCGTGCCTAGAGCTCTCTGGAAACTCCTCTAGAATCTCGAAGTGAAGCGAGGATCACGATCGGACATAATGGAGATGGGAACTCCATGCAACGGAATGATCCGCTCCACATACAAACGGGCCAAACGATGCACCTTCCAACTGACCTTGATCGGCAACAACCGAGCCGTCTTCGTCAGTCTATTCACTAGTAACCAGATACTATCAAGCCCACTGGATGTCCTCGGCAACCCAACCACGAAATCGGTGGTCACCTGGTCCCACTTCCACTCAGGAATCTCCAAAGGCTGAAGTGTTCCACCCGGTCGTTGGTGTTCTTCCTTCACTTGCTGACATACCAAACACTTGGTCACAAACTCTACAACATCTCTCTTCATCCCAGGCCACCAAAACTGCATCTTCAGGTTCTGGTACATTTTTGCCAATCCGGGGTGCACAGCATACCGGCTCCCATGAGCCTCCCGCAATACCGTACACCTCACCTACTCCTCGGCTGGGACGTACAACCTACCTCTGAACCTCGCAGCTCCATCCTCACCAAACTCCACCTTGGCCATCGACAAAATTCGAGGTAGCTCGGGGTCCGCACGCTGAGCCTCAATTACTTGACGACGAATGGTTGGCGTGACAGTCACGCTCGCGAGAACAGTCGAACCCTGATCCTGAGGGATCTTGAGCCTAAAAGTCATGGCCGGTACCTGCTCCCATAACCTCAACTTCTTCAACAACATCTGACTGACCACTACCTTCCTACTCAAAGCGTCAGCCACGACATTCATCCTGCCAGGCTGATATGACAGAGTAAAATCATAATCCTTCATGCACTCCATCCACCTCCTCTGCCTGAGGTTAAGATCCTTCTGGGTAAACACATACTTCAAACTCTGATGGTCAGTAAACATCTCGAACTTCTCGCCGTACAGATAGTGCCTCCAGATCTTCAGAGTGAAAATCACCACCGCCAACTCAAGATCATGAGTAGGGTAGTTCTCCTCATGTGGCTTCAACTGCCGAGATGCATATGCCACAACCCTACCATGCTGCATCAGCACGGCACCCAAACCTACCTTGGAAGCGTCTGTACATACCACGAAACCTCCCAATCTCGAAGGTAACACCAACACCGGAGCGGTAGTGAGCAATCTCTTCAGCTCCATGAAGCTCTGCTCACACTCCTCCGTCCAGACGAACGGCACATCCTTCTGCATAAGTCTGGTCATCGGGGCCGTAATACGAGAAAAATGCTAGATAAATCTCTTATAATAGCCTGCAAGTCCCAAGAAGCTCCGAATCTCCGTGATAGAACTCGGCCTCGTCCACTGCACCACAGCCTCGACCTTGGCCGGGTCCACGGAAACACCATCACCAGAAATCAGATGCCCCAGAAAGTGCACCTCATGAAGCCAGAACTCGCACTTGCTGAGCTTGGCATACAGCTGGTGACCTCGCAAGGTCTGCAACACCACCCTCAAATGATGCACATGCTCCTCAACAGACCGCGAATACACAAGGATGTCATCCACGAACATGACCACGAACTGGTCTAGATACGGACGGAACACCCTATGCATTAAATCCATTAATGCCGCAGGGGCGTTGGTGAGCCCAAACGGCATCACCAGGAACTCATAATGCTCATATCTTGAGCAGAATGCAGTCTTCTCGACATCAGACTCTCGAATCCGTAGCTTGTAATAACCCGATCTCAAATCGATCCGCGAAAACACTCGGGCAGACTGAAGCTGATCAAACAAGTCATCAATCCGAGACAACAGATACTTGTTCTTAATAGTCGCCTAGTTCAACTATCGGTAGTAGATGCACAGCCTCAAACTACCATCCTTCTTCTTCACAAACAACACCGGCGCACCCCAAGGGGAAAAGCTAGGACAAATGTACCCCTTGGCAAGTAACTCCTGCAATTGCGCCTTCAGTTCTCTCAACTCCTCTGGTGCCATCCGGTAAGGGGGCTTCGACATAGGCGCCGTACCTGGTACCACCTCAATCACGAAATCAATCTCTCGCTGCGGTGGCAACCCTGACAACTCCTCGAAAAAACATTGGAAAACTCACATATGATCGGAATATCCTCCACATCTGGACACTATCGATCCACCAAAACCACAGAAGCAAGAAAACCTTGACACCCCGCATCAAGCAATCTACGAGCCTTAATGGCCGAAATAAGAAAACGGGAGGAGGAAGATCGGATACCTTGGAAATAGAAGGTGGGTCCACGAAGTTACCGGAAGTAGACCCTCTTTGAGCCGCAATCCACCATGGCATTATGGGCCTCGAGCCAATCCATGCCCAAGATCACATCAAAGTCCTGAAGCGGCAGTGCATAAAGCCTGGCCGATAAGTTCCTCCCATCCACCCACACAGGCACCTTCTCAAGGAAATACGGGGTGAGCATGAAATCATTGGTAGGCAACTCCACTGCCAGATCACAAGCACCTCAATAGCCGACTCCTCGACACTCTGAGCAAGATCCTCTGAAATGAACGAATGGGACGCACCAAAATCAAACAAAACTCAAGCCGCACAACCCATAATCGGAATAGTACCTTCCACCAACTACGACGCCTCAGCCTCTGCTCTGGTCATGTGAGTAACTCTGTCTCGGGATCTCTGCCTCCCTACGGTAGCTGACCGAGTCAACTGAGGAAACTGACCCTGCTGCTGGTACTACTGCGGCTGTGGTGGTAAGTTCTGGGGCTGAAACTGCTGCTGCTGCTGGAACTTGTACGACTGACGCGGTCCCTGCGGACAGTCACGTGCCATGTGCCCTGGCTGGTCGCACCTGAAGCAAACTACGGGCGACGAGCACTGCCTGCTTGGATGAGAATCGCCGCACCAAGGACACCCGCCCCGAGAACCACTCACTGAACCCTGGCGCTGGAATGGAGTAGGCTGTTGAACACTACTCACTAACTGCTGCCTCGACTCCCTGCGATCCTGACACCTCCTGATAAACCCAGCTTCCTTGAATAGCTTCTTGAGGTTCGATCCAATGGACGACAAATCTGCCGCTGACGCCACAGACGGAGATGTCCCTGAACCACCTGCTGAAAGCTGGACAGTACTCTGCTGCTGCACGACCGTCGGCTGACTAAAACTCGTCTGCGTCTGACCTGCACTACCCTGACCTCGAGTCTTTTGTAAATCTCTCTCCAATGCCGCCGCTGCTCTGCAAGCCGCATCCAGGTTGGTCAAGCCCGACGCAAGCAAGGGATGCCTCACCTCTGGCCTCAAACCCCCAACAAACTGCTCGGTCCGCACTACCTCATCTGCCACAATGTGTGGTGCAAAACGGCCCAGATCAATAAACCTGGATCTATACTGTATCACGGTTATGTCACCCTGGACCAGTTCTAGAAACTCGCGTAGCTTTTACGACCTGAGGAAGGATGGACAAAAAGCACGCTCGAAAGCCGGGACAAACTCCTGCCACAGGATCTGTCGAAGAGGACGGGACTGAAAAACTGCCCCCCACTCTGACGTCCACCAAGTCCGGGCTGGCCCCTGCAATCGATGCGTAGCCAACACCACCTTCTCCTCCTCGGGACACTCCATCGAACTGAACACTCGCTCCAAGTCATCTAGCCACTCCCTGGCCACCTCTGGATCTGGTTGCCCGCTGAAAAGAGATGGCTGGAACTGCAAGAAATCCCTCAGTACGTGACCAGGACCACCTCGAGATGACGAACCCTCGCCAGCATCACCGCCCTACTGCTGAAGAACATACTGACACATGCCCCGGAAGAACTCCTCTGGTCCGGGAACTCTCGCCTCTCCAGCTGCATCATCCGGAAGCACTGCTCTACTCTGCCCTTCCTGGCCCCCACCCAACTCTCCCTGCTGGGAACGAGTCGCTCACCTGGGCGCCATAACTCCCATGTTAACAGAAACAAACAGCAGAATTAATAAAACACACGAGGCCCTAAGCCAGTCGCCAACTGTACAAGGCATTCATTGACCTTCTGGACCACTGCAATCATCTCATATTCTTGTATACCTCCACAACCTATGCTCTGTTACCAACTGTAACGACCCAGAATCTGAGTACCGGAAAGGAACCGGCGCGTCTCGAATCTCGGCCCGCCACCCACAAGTCCGAAGACTCAGAAGGGTTAAAGGGATGGTGTGGGAGTACAAGAGAAGCTGAAATAACCGCAGAGATAACACAATTAATCTAAAATAAAATGCATCGAATAAAATAAATAAAGAAATTGCTACAAGGTCCAGTGTATCTCATGTCCAAATTAAGTACAGTCAACAGAAAGAAAAGTACAAGTACACAAGACATATACCGGCTCTGGCAAACTGACGACTAACTCTGGCTAGAGGAACCACGCTAAAACTCCGATGCGCCTCTCGACGACCCCGCCTCACCTGAAAAGCAGGGGTGAGCCTCATTTCATTGGCCCAGTAGGGATCCCTCGGACCCCCACCTCGCACGAAAGAAGCAAGGCAAAAAAACACAAGCGAGCACGAAAAGTAACGCTACCTAACAAAAGTACGGTAGAATCAACAAGCAATAATAAATAAACAGAAAAGATCTCTACGACTAACCGTATCACGCCAACCGA
Organism: Amorphophallus konjac; assembly: GCA_022559845.1. Lineage (NCBI taxonomy): Eukaryota > Viridiplantae > Streptophyta > Magnoliopsida > Alismatales > Araceae > Amorphophallus > Amorphophallus konjac. The sequence continues at coordinate 82,713,750 of CM040122.1, read as the reverse complement.
CCTCAAATCGGCGAAAAAATGAGTCCGTACCTGCCCGGAGACAGGAGCACCACCTACTAGAAGCAAAGCCGGATGCGTCCCCAGACGTCTTACACCGCGCCTTAAGTGTCTCCCTACAACGCCCCAGGTGGAGACTGAGACACACAACAGTAACCTAGAACTCAAAACAAGGACTAGCTGGGGTCGCACTCGTTAGCGCGTGTCCTCTGCCCCCAACTACGCGTGCACACACAGACCAACTACTCTAGGTCGGGTCCTCTAGCCAGTTTTCCCCCCAGCCGGACTTGGGCTGCAAAGGCAAGGGGCCCTACGGAAACCGGCCTAAAAGCTGTCTCTCTCGGGTAAGCCGCTACACCACTCCCGGGTGGGTCAGCACACGCGTGCCGTAAGAAGGCTACAACTAGTGGACGTGTCACCGGAGGTAAGACTCAACTCACGGAAACCACCGATCGAAAGGAAACCGAGTGGCGGTCCTCGCAGGACTGCCCCTCAGCCTTGCGGTCGCTCTCTGGACCACAAGGGGCCTAGCAATCCTCTTTTGGACCGCAAGGAGGAGCCAAGCGGTCCTCTACTAGACCGCAAGGGAATGGGCCACGAGGGGCCAAACGGTCTATCGCCAGACCGCCAACCCCAGCCTAGCGGTCCTCCTTGAACCGCAAGGCAACCATAAACGGTCGTCACCACGACCGCTAGGCAGCACGTGACCCCTAACGGTCAGAATCACGCACCCCGAGGGTGCTCGGTCAAACGGGAAAATAGTCGTCTGACGACCACTAACCCAAGGGTAGTGGTCTATCGCGCGACCGCCACCCTGACCCTAGCGGTCTCAGGATGGCCGCTAAGGCCTACCGACATTCAAAAACCTCCTAGCGGTCTCCCTGAGACCGCCAAAGGGAGCCTAGCGATTACTGCAACGACCACTAGGTCGTCCCGAGCGCGAAACCGGCGGGAAACCCTAAAAACTCCCATCCACGTCCCGATCATCACCCGATGATGGGGTAACAAAGGGGAATCCTTCCCCAACCCTCCTAGCATGCATCTAGACCCTTCGATCAGTCAAAAACCTCACGGAACGAGAGATCCAGCGCTCAACCCCAAAACATGGATTTTAACTCTCCCGGCTAAAAAACGTCCCTCTCGACCTCCCCACGGCCTACAAATCAAGGGGAAAGTAGTAAAGAGGGCAATGATCCATCCCCCTACTTCAAAGAAGCTCGAAATCCTCTGATTCAACGCCGATCCCCAAATCTTGGCCGGCAAGAACACCGCGCCCCACGCCGCGAAGAGGGCACTGTCTCGATCACCTCGCCGCCGCCGTCGTCACCGCGCTGCCGCCTTGGTCCACCACCCATCGCCGGAGGAGGAGGGAGCGTCGCGAGCTCGAACGGGGAGAGAGGAAGCAACGGTCGGCCGCGGCTCACGGGGGAGAAGAAAGAAGAAGAAGAAAGAAAGAAAAATAAAAAAGGTTATATATAGAAAATTCAAAAAATGCTAAAAATACGAAAAATTAGGAAAAATTATTTCCGCGATCCTCGGAACACGCTCAACGCACTGGTATAGTCCCGGAGGAGGAGAACGCAACAGTTCGCCCGCTATGGCGTTTCGCAGGTTCGTAAGGGAAAAATACGTGTAAATCATAAAACAAGTTCCGGGACCCCCGAAAATGATTCGAAACTCACGGATCTAGATGCGAAAAAAATGACCAAAAAACCCAAGACATTACAGTGACACTGGAACAAAAACTTGTGTAACACAACAGATGGGCATGAGATTTTCAGATATTCTTCTCAAAGTATTTGCCCCCTTCCTTCGTGGACATGGAACTATACACTTGGCCTCTTAGTTGGCTTACAGCATATATTGCTTGTGGGCTCTAAACTCTGTGCCAACACTATACTATGTCATTGTCCCATCTCTATGTGTCCTCGACAGCACCCTTAGTTCCAAAGGTATATGACATTATACACTAATAACACCCATCATCCCCCAATAAGCAAACTCAAGCACACAATTCTACTGACTTAACAAATCAACTTGTGGTTGACTGGTCTCAAGCATTTGGTCCATGCCATTTGTGTATGTGATCCTCGCTGCATTCACATATAGCATAAATTATTAAGCACCTGGATTGTTGAACATGTGATGATTTTCATTAATCATGGATTATTCAAAGTATAATTTGTTAGCATAAATCATATACTTAGTGAATAAAAGTATAAATGACTTCATGTTCTCTAATCCGACACTTTTTAAACTAGACCATTTTTCAAACCTTTTGGACAAGAGAATGAATCATAAAAAACCTCTTTAGAGTGATGGATTGTAACTCCTCACTTGATGAAAGCAACGTATAAGTACCTGGAGTGCAAAAATGGGAGAATAAATCAACAATATGGTATAACCAAGAAGATGGAAAGTAGAATCCATTGTTCACCCCGTTGAGGCAAAGCTGTAACTGTAGCTACAGAGTTGTACCCACTTCTCTAGGTTTTACCCAAGTAATTCAATTTCAAAGAAATATGAAGGATGAAATGAAGATGGCCTACACCTTGTCGTAGTACCTAATCCAACCAAAGAGAATTGCATATGAATCTTTGTGCCTAGAAAAGACCCTCGTGAAACGAGAGAGAGAGAGAGAGAGAGAGAGAGAGAGAGAGAGAGAGAGAGAGAGAGAGAGAGAGAGAGAGAGAGAGAGAGAGAGAGAGAGAGACTTTCTTATAATTAGGAAGTTTTTTCTTGTGAAACATGACATTCCAAAATGGACGTATTGTCTCCTTTTACGTCTAAGGTAATTAGAGTTTTGTCATTTTTGTTGATAAGAGAATCCTAAAAGAGAAGATTTAGATCTTACTTATAAGTAGATATCCATCTTTATAATTTTTAATATGAAATTTTATAGTCCTCTTTTTTAAGTCTCCACACTAATCCTCCAATAAAAGTGGACTTGCATTTATTGGATTAAGAGTTCTCACAGACGGCGTCATAATATAGACGTACAAATTTGGATATCTCTTTTGAGACCCGCTACATTCGGGGGCAACTAAATTTTATGTTTTTACTGGTAAAAAAATCTCAAAAGAGAAAATTTAGACCTTACTTATGAACACATATTCATCTTTGTAATTTTTGATATGGGATCTCATGATCTTCCTTTTTAAGCCTCCACAATAAACAACTTATTTCTTATAATTAGGAAGCCTTCCCCCATGACAAGGGATTAGTGAATGTGATGTCCCTGATAAGCAACTTATTAACTTATTAAAAGCTTAGTTCATGTGGGATAAGCCTTCTACCCCTTGCAAGAATTCCTCTAGCACATCATGGAAGGAGATTCGTATTCCTTGCATCTATCATCTGAGAGAAGTCTGCATACCCACTGAACTCAAGCTTCCTAGTTATTTTCAAGAAACAGATGGTAACTCCATTAGTTGACCCAGAAAAGGATATCTGGTCCTTCACAAGCCACATCGATGAAACACGTCCCTCCATATGTTGACCCTTTTCCCCTCTCCTTGTGCCCCTCCCCTCTTGTTTTCCTTCTTGCACCCTTCCCCCTCTATTCCACCCTGTTCACCCATCTCCAACCCCTCTCTTCCTCCAGCGCCAAAAAAGATTTCAAAATAAATCATGCAAATCACTTTACATTTTCTTGATTTTCTGCAATTTCGGGTTGCCCGGTGAATTTGAGTATATTCTCAATAAGAGATGAATTAAATATTTCATTGGATATCGAGTGCTGACTTGAGACGCAAAAGAAACTGGCCCTCCAATATACACCTTATATGTACTGGAGTAGTGCAGCACTCAACTACTTTGAGCCAAGCATGATACTACAGTAGTACAGCATGAGTAATTGACACCAAAAGTGATGTAATTGAATCAAAGAAGAAAAGGGAAAACAGGAAAAGAAAACTGTGCAACGAAAAGCCCAAAACCCCCTCAAAGAGAGAGAGAGAGAGAGGGAGCCTCAACTAAAAGGGGGAAAACTAACTGAAACTAAAAATACAGATGGAATACGGTTGAGAAGTCCGGCTCAGGCCCAGTCACACCTCAAAGGCTCAAACTAACCCCACCCAACAAGTTACAACTTACAAGGTGATCCAGGTAGGATGGACACAAAAGGGACATCCCAAAATCCCATGTCCTGCCGCCCGTACTCGAGAATGCCCCAGAATGGGATGACATCCCAGTAAGAACATGGAAAACCCCATTCTACACCATGCAGCAAACCCACACATACACCCAGTGGCCACTGAAGCAACTATGCCTTCACAAAAAGATCATATCTTGATCATCCAGAGCAACTGTTTTGGTTGGACTCCTATAAATTACTACAATCCTTACCTAATGATATGCAGATGGTACGGCAAAAGTCACCTCAGAATCAATGTGAAATCAAATGTCAAGCGTACCCAAGAGCAACAAGGTAAATTTCATGCCCCCTGATAAGAGACCAATTTTTGACAAGGCTTAATTAATTTATATTCTATTGCGATGGATAATGCCATCTCTCCATCAAGATTAAAAGAAAAAGTCAAATTTGGGTATGAAGTAATACTGTCACAAAACATTACTCCAATGGAGCATTGTTGGTACCTAATCGGCTAGGCTACCTATGGGCTGGGGCAGTGCTGGGACAACCCAGCCCAGACCAAGCCGGTTGCTGGCTTTCTAAAGCCCATCCCAACTCGGACATTTAAGTCAGGGCCTCAGGGCAGACATGAATGCTTTAAAAAACCATCTGCTCCGGGTTGACAAACTCAGCCTTACCGGGCCTATGTGAACAAGAGTCCGACCAGCTGCACCTCTGGTGATGCAAGTAACCACAAAAAGGGGGGGAAAAAAAGATTCCAAAACAAGTCAAGTCGGTCTCAATCTGACTGATTTACCAAACAAATAAGGCCGGTCCGTAGAAAGAATTAACACACCCTACATGTCCGCACCATTTGACCGATGATCGGTTAGTTGAAAAAAATTTAAAAAAAATATAAACAGCGGTTGTCATTGTTGGCCTAAAATAATGGGCTAACCACTAAGGGCCCATTTAGGGTGCCCAATCTTTATTATTTTCTTTTTAGGTGTCCGATCTTCGGTCGGACAGTGCAGACACGTAGGTCAGGTTGAGATCGACCTTCCTTTTTCTTTCGATTTTTTTTTTGTTTGTTGGCTGCAGTGCAGGGCAACACAGCAAGCTGCTGCACCACCCGTGGTGCAGCAGGAAAAACTCTGTGAGCAAAGGACATTCAATCAAAAGCTAAAATGGGCCCACCCAGCCACATTATCAGCCAATCTGGGCTATGGGCAGGGGACTATAAAAGTGGCACCAGCCCCCCCTCCTATATTTTCTCCATTTGGGCCCATCAAGCTTACCAGGCCCAAGTTTAGACTGGCTCACTTTTACACCCAAATTTTGGCTTATCGTGTCTGATAGAGATCCCCGTTTTACTTCTCATTTTTGGAAGGGATTACAACATTCATTGGGAACAAGGCTCAACTTTAGTACTGCTTTTCACCCACAAACGGATGGTCAGACCGAGCGAACTAATCAAGTTGTTGAAGATATGCTGAGAGCATGCATTATTGACTTTGGAGGAAGCTGGCATGACCACTTACCTTTAGTTGAATTTGCATATAATAATAGCTACCAAGCTAGTATCCAAATGGCACCTTTCGAAGCCTTATACGGAAGGAGTTGCCGATCTCCCATATGTTGGAACGAAGTTGGAGAAAAATAACTATTAGGTCCAGACATGGTAAGGGATACAACCGAGAAGATACAAGTAATCAAAGAAAGATTACAAGTTGCTCAGACAAGGCAAAAGGCTTATGCTGATACCAGGAAAAGAGATCTTGAATTCCAGGTTGGAGATCATGTATTTCTTAAAATATCCCCTGGATGTGGCATACGAAGATTTGGTGTTAAGGGCAAGCTTACGCCAAGATTCATCGGACCATTTGAGGTACTCGAAAGAGTTGGTGAGGTTGCTTATCGCATCGCGTTGCCTCCTCAGTTGTCCGAGGTACACAATGTATTTCACATATCTATGTTGAAGAAGTATGTGCACGATCCGTCACATATTATTGAGCATGGAGATCTGATGATCCAGAAAGATCTCACATATGAACAGAGGCCCTTGAAGATATTAGATCGAGAAATACGAGCTCTAAGGAATAAGGTTATTCCCATGCTCAAGGTGCAATGGAATAAGAATCCTGAACGCGAAGCGACATGGGAGACCGAGGAATCTATGAAGAAACGATTTCCCGAGTTATTCTAAGAGGTATATGTCCTACACTCTCCGCGTGTATAATTATATATATATTGAATTTGGGGACCAAATTCTTTTAAGTGGGGGAGGGTGTAGCAACCCTAATAAATGAATAATTGAAATGAATTAAAACATATATATTACAGAAGTAATATATAAAAGGAATAGGGTTAATTGGACGAAATAAAACAAAATTAAAAATAACGCCTCTTATTAAGGCGTTAATTTATAAAGAAACGCCTCTATCCATGGCGTGAATAAAGAAAGGACGCCCACATCTGCGGTCGTCAGTTCTCACGCGACCAAATGGGTAAGTAAAATAAACGCCCCTATCTTGGGCGTGTTTTAAAATACGAAACGCCCTTTATCAAGGCGCTTTTTAAGAAACGCCCTTATGCAAGGCGTCAATTAAATAATACACGCCCTTACCAAAGTCGTTAATTCCATTCGGAACCGTTCGAACCCAGAACTTATCCAGGGTAAGTGATAACTATGAGAAAGAGTTCGAATGTGGTAATAACTCAATCTTGGAAATATTACTTCCAATCAAACACTAACTATTGTTAGGATTCCCAAAATCCTATAAAATCTCTCGTTTGACAAACCCTAAACCTATTTGATCCAAGCCTCTGCGACGGTAAGTGAAGAACAGAACTGTTCTTCTTTCCTTTCTTCTGTTTCGAGTATATGAAGAACTAACGTTCTTCATCTCCTTCTCTTCTTATAGGTTGAAGAAGCCTGGACTACGTGGAGAACAAGGGTAAGTTCTTCTATCTTCCATCTTCAGCCAAAGCATTATAAAGAAATTTCTAACATCTCTTCATATTCCCCTGTAGGAAAGCTCTAGTGATTTACCGAAGAACAAAGGTTCTTTGACAGAACAACTCCATCCTCCGTCAAGCCCTGCCTGCTGCTATTTGCTGCTGTTAGAAGCTTCAGAGTCTAGTATTCTTCACGTTTCTCCATCAGATAATCCTCATAAGGTAGGATTTTCTCAAGTCACTGTAGCCCAAACTAAATTGATACAGTACAATAATTATCATGCATATACATGGTTTGGTTTACTATAGTTTCTGAACGACTTTCTGTTAATTTCTGGAAAGAAACGTCCTTAGCAAGGGCGTGACTATGAAATACACGCCCCAGACTAGGCGCTACTTTACAAGTCACGACCCTGCCAAGGTCGTCAATTTTGGATTTGACGCCCTGCACACAGGCGTTAATTTCATTTAATCATTAATCACCCATGTTAAGAATTGAGTATCTATGAAATAATGATCTTACAATGATGCATGATCACATGTCTTCAAACTTGCTAATTTTATTGTCATGACCATACATTCGTTCTCCATGAATTCTATTATCCTGAAATTATTACTGCCCATGAAAATTCATGGTATCTCTTGAATTCACGACCTAGGCTAGGTCGTTTTCCATATGTAAACGCCCCATCATAGGGCGTGAATTAAAAATAAACGCCCCTTACTAGGGCGCGTATCTGTTAAAATCCTGGAATATATATTCTGTGAAAATAAGAATTTAATGATTAACGCCCCTGACAAGGGCGCGTTTTTGATAATTCCTGAAAATTAATTGTATTCTGTCAAATATGTAAACAATAAGACGCCTTCTGGTGTAGTCGTCAGATCTTGAAGAAACGACCCTGACCAAGGCGTGTTTTAGACAATTCATGAAATTATTGATATTCTGTCAAATATATAAATAAGGAGACGCCTGCTACTGTAGTCGTCAACTCTTGAAGAAACGCCCCTTCCCAAGGCGGCACTATTCTCCACTCCGTGAGTATAGTCCCATGTTTTCATGTTGATTTACCGATCACACTCAACTCTCATTGACATACAAGCTCTCCATTGGACATTCCGTTCCTTTGGACTAGCGAGTTAGTCATAGAGACCTCCGTAAGACTCCTCGTAGCCTTGGATTCCCTCAAGGCCGACTGAGCTGGTTGTACCCTAAAAACCCATTACACGATCCTTGCCATGTCAATCTAAAGAAACATGGTATACCGGCCCTTATGATTATACAAAGAGTATATCATAAGAAATTCTTGATGGGATGATGATATCATGCCATATCGTGTCATTCTTGTAAACCCCAATTCTATGATAAGAATGAGGGTATCTTGCTTGATCTAATGTTCATGTGGACCTCAATTCTATATAAAGAATGTCCATATTGATTTGTCATGGTACCTAAGTTAAGGGAACCATATTCTACCTAGTTTTATCGACATCGTGATTATACCGTTATTATCGCCATTCTATGTCCTTTGTCATACTTTGGACTCTATTCTATCAGAGTTGTCATACGTGTCTACAAGCTTGATTATTGAAATTCTATATTGGCTATATAAACAAGAGTGGATGTCAAAACACATGATAAATGCCTGCGCATATAGGGCCCGATCTGGTCCTGGGAGGAGCACCCGAAAGTACTTGTGCCCATGGGAGTTAAAATGATAAGGTATCTGGCATTATACCGAGTACTTGACTTGCTTGATTGGACATTCCACACACATCTTGTACTTGAATCATACTTGACTTTACATGAAATGCGTGGCCCGAAAAAGGGTAATTTACTTGCTTGATACATGATAGCCAAAGTTCTTGACATGACTTGTTAAACGTACTTGCTTGAATACCTTGAGTACACTTGTTATCTTGTTGGAAGTTCATGATTAAGTTCATCTTATTTCTTTGATATTACCTTCTCTCTATCTTGTCGTTTTATGCGAGCATGCATAGCTTTATTGCATTCATGAAAGATGTAATTACTTAAACCACTTGCTAGTACTTGAGATATAATTTCCTACTGAGCGTTCGCTCATTCCGTTTGTCCCTTTCTACTTTTCAGGTAAGTCCGACGACGATGGAAGTCAATCGGATGGGAATGGTCAAGAGTGAAAGTGATAGAGCTTCTACAAGTGTCGTCTAGTCTTTTCTATAGTTTCTTGAGTCAACTATGTATTCTTTTCCTTTTTATTAAACCGAGTATTGGATTTGTAATAGTCTATCCATTATGAAATAAAGGATTGGGTTATCTTGCTATTTTGCGCATCTCTGTCTTTGAGTCGAATACACGACCACTCTGATTGACATGATTGATATAGACACGTCGCGCATCTCCGGGTATCTTCCGCGCTCGGGGCGTGACAGTCTTTGTGGTATCAGAGCCTAAGGTATTCAATTCCTAGGAAACCCACGTCCAAGGATAGGTTTCAAAACCTTTAACCAAGTGAGAGTGGGTAGAACCAAGGGTTAAATGATCAATGAGTCCTTTATAAGATCATAGTGATATAATACTAACATAGCTATCGTAATTGTAGGATAATGGCTGCCGAACGTGCTCAATGGCGCAACATGCAGCGTACCCTTCAAGGGATGACCCAAGTGCTACAACAGGTAGCACAAGGTGGTGCTCCACGAGCTGGAAGCTTACACCAAGCATTCAAGAATATGAATCCCCCGAAGTTCATGGGATCGACCGATCCAGACGATGCCGAGCATTGGGTTCGGGAGATTGAACGTATATTCCGTGTTATGCAATGCACGGATCAGGACAAAGTCTTATTAGCTACTTTCCAGTTGGAAAAGGATGCTAGATGCTGGTGGGAGTCGATTGAAGCTACAATTGACCCAACTCAAGTTACATGGGGAGAATTCGTTGAATATTTCAATGCCAAATATTTCTCTGATAGGGTCCAGGAAAAGAAGGCCGCCGAATTTGCCACATTAAAGCAAAGATCTTTATCGGTGGCTGATTATGAAGCACAGTTCTCTAGACTGTCTAGATATGCTAAGCATTTAATTAGCACGGAAAAGATGAAAACCCGTAGATTTCTTAATGGGCTTAGGCCCCACTACATTACTCAACTGGCGCCTATGGATATTCAAGTTTATACTGAAATAGTGCGCCGAGCTCAGTTGCTTGAAGATGCCACGGAACTATCTGATAGGATCCGTGGGAAAGACAAAAAGGAGCAAGTCACAAGTTCGGGTTCTTTTAAACCCAACTTTAAGAAGAGGCCCAATAATGGAGGTTCTTCCTCTCAAGAGCAGAAGTTCAAGAAATCCAAGCCTTTCTCTATCACCACTACACCTTCAAACGTAGTATGCAAGCATTGTGACAAGGCTGGTCATAAAACAGAAGAATGCTGGAGGAAATTAGGAGCATGTCTCCGTTGTGGGAGTCGTGAACATCGGATTCCCGATTGTCCATTAATGAATGACCAAGACGGTGAGGGTAAACGCCCAGTGACAAGGAACGCGCGTCTTCATGCAATCCAAGAGACCGAACCAGAAGAAGAAGGCGGATTGGTGGAAGGTACATTAAAAATTTGTTCCAAATATGCACATGTCTTATTTGATACGGGTGCATCGCATTCCATTATTTCCAAGAAGTTTGCTGACCCATTACCTCTAGAACCAGAATGGATGAAGTTAATATTGTCTACTCCTCTCGGAAACGAGACGGATATCACACATCATTATCAAAACTGTGAGGTATTGGTTCGAGGAAAGAATTTACCTATTGATCTTATCTGCTTAGATCTAAAAGAGTATGATGTTATACTAGGAGCAGATTGGTTATCCAAATACCAGGCAACGGTTGATTGCCGTGATAGCAAAATTGTTTTCAAGGAATTTCCGGAACTGACTTATACTAGTCCTAAGAGTCGAAGCAAATCCCCTCTTATCTCGGCTCTTCGAGCAAGCAAGCTCGTCAAGAAAGGAAGTGTATCCTTCCTTGCTTTTGTCACTATTAAAGAAGCTAAGGAAACCAAGATAGAAGACGTTCAAGTAGTACGAGAATTCCCAGACGTATTTCCAGAAGATTTGCCGGGATTACCCCCTCAAAGAGAAGTGGCCTTCACCATTGACTTAGTCCCTGGTGCTGGTCCTGTTTCAAAGGCACCATATAGAATGTCCCCTGCAGAACTAAAAGAATTAAAGAAGCAATTGATGGAATTGATTCAAAAAGGGTTCATTAGACCAAGTACTTCCCCGTGGGGAGCCCCAGTCCTATTTGTAAGGAAGAAGGATGGATCCATGAGATTGTGTATCGACTATCGACAGTTGAATCATCTTACTATCAAGAACAAGTATCCACTGCCGAGAATCGATGAATTATTTGATCAGATTTCTGGATCCAAACATTTCTCCAAGATTGATCTCAGGTCTGGTTATCATCAATTGAGGATTAAAGACGAAGATATTCATAAAACTGCGTTCAGAAGCAGGTATGGCCACTATGAATTTGTTGTTATGCCTTTTGGACTAACAAATGCCCCTGCTGCCTTTATGCAGTTGATGAATAGCATATTCAGGCCTTATCTAGATCAATTTGTGGTGGTTTTCATTGATGATATATTGATATATTCCAAGACTAAGGAAGAACATGAAGAGCATTTGAGGATTGCATTGCAAGTCTTGAGGACAAATCAATTATATGCTAAACTCAGCAAATGCGAGTTCTGGCTTGAAGAAGTGGCTTTTCTGGGACATGTCATATCCAAGGACGGTTTATCTGTAGATCCGTCAAAGGTTGAAGCTGTAAGAAACTGGGAAAGACCCACTAATGCAAGCGAGATCAGAAGTTTCTTAGGTCTTGCAGGCTACTATCGGCGATTCATCAAAGATTTCTCTAAGATCGCCGTGCCCCTTACAAGGTTAACTCGTAAGGAGATCCGATATGAATGGAGTGAGGAATGTGAAAGCAGTTTCCAAACTCTCAAGGATCATCTCACTACAGCTCCGGTCTTAGCCCTGCCAATTGAAGGAGAGAAATTCGAGGTCTACACTGATGCTTCTGGCATTGGCCTCGGATGTGTTCTAATGCAACAAGGGAAGGTCATAGCATACTCTTCTCGTCAACTGAAGAAGCATGAGGAGAATTACCCCGTCCATGACTTGGAACTGGCCGCGGTAGTATTTGCCCTAAAGATATGGAGACACTATCTCTATGGGGTACAGTTCACTGTCTACTCCGATCACAAAAGTCTCAAATATCTATTCTCACAAAAGGAACTAAACATGAGACAAAGACGCTGGCTAGAATATCTCAAGGACTTCGACTTCAATATACAATACCATCCCGGAAAGGGTAATTATGTTGCTGACGCCCTTAGTCGAAAGCCGAGAGCAATGATAGCAAATTGTATGATGCAAGAATGGAGGTTACTTGAACAATTCTCCGAGCTCAATATAAGCTTGGACACGGAATCCAAAATTGTCACACTATCTCATGTAAGCATACAGTCAGATTTGTTATCTGAGATACAAACACTTCAGGATGATGATCCTATATTAGTAGAAATCAAAGGCAGATTAGAAGGACAATCTGATTTTCAACTGACTTCTGATGGAAGATTATCGTTCAAAGATAGAACTTGTATACCCGATTGTCCGGAATTAAAGAAGAAGATCTTAGATGAAGCTCACCGATCCAGGTACACTATTCATCCAGGATCAACCAAAATGTACCAAGATGTAAAGAGGAACTTTTGGTGGCCTAATATGAAAAGAGAAATAGCGGACTATGTATCACGCTGTCTCACATGCCAACAGGTCAAGGCAGAACACCAAAAGCCTGCGGGAAAACTACATCCTCTAGATATTCCTAAGTGGAAATGGGAGGATATTGGTATGGACTTCATCATGGGTTTGTCTAAATCTAAAGGAGGACATGATGGAATCTGGGTTATCATTGACCGATTGACTAAATCGGCACATTTCTTGCCAATCAAAAGCCGATGGTCAATTGATGTGCTAGCTGCACTATACATCAAAGAAATAGTCAGGATACATGGAATTCCTGTCTCAATCGTGTCTGATAGAGATCCCCGTTTTACTTCTCATTTTTGGAAGGGATTACAACATTCATTGGGAACAAGGCTCAACTTTAGTACTGCTTTTCACCCACAAACGGATGGTCAGACCGAGCGAACTAATCAAGTTGTTGAAGATATGCTGAGAGCATGCATTATTGACTTTGGAGGAAGCTGGCATGACCACTTACCTTTAGTTGAATTTGCATATAATAATAGCTACCAAGCTAGTATCCAAATGGCACCTTTCGAAGCCTTATACGGAAGGAGTTGCCGATCTCCCATATGTTGGAACGAAGTTGGAGAAAAACAACTATTAGGTCCAGATATGGTAAGGGATACAACCGAGAAGATACAAGTAATCAAAGAAAGATTACAAATTGCTCAGACAAGGCAAAAGGCTTATGCTGATACCAGGAAAAGAGATCTTGAATTCCAGGTTGGAGATCATGTATTTCTTAAAATATCCCCTGGACGTGGCATACGAAGATTTGGTGTTAAGGGCAAGCTTACGCCAAGATTCATCGGACCATTTGAGGTACTCGAAAGAGTTGGCGAGGTTGCTTATCGCATCGCGTTGCCTCCTCAGTTGTCCGAGGTACACAATGTATTTCACATATCTATGTTGAAGAAGTATGTGCACGATCCGTCACATATTATTGAGCATGGAGATCTGATGATCCAGAAAGATCTCACATATGAACAGAGGCCCTTGAAGATATTAGATCGAGAAATACGAGCTCTAAGGAATAAGGTTATTCCCATGCTCAAGGTGCAATGGAATAAGAATCCTGAACGCGAAGCGACATGGGAGACCGAGGAATCTATGAAGAAACGATTTCCCGAGTTATTCTAAGAGGTATATGTCCTACACTCTCCGCGTGTATAATTATATATATATTGAATTTGGGGACCAAATTCTTTTAAGTGGGGGAGGGTGTAGCAACCCTAATAAATGAATAATTGAAATGAATTAAAACATATATATTACAGAAGTAATATATAAAAGGAATAGGGTTAATTGGACGAAATAAAACAAAATTAAAAATAACGCCTCTTATTAAGGCGTTAATTTATAAAGAAACGCCTCTATCCATGGCGTGAATAAAGAAAGGACGCCCACATCTGCGGTCGTCAGTTCTCACGCGACCAAATGGGTAAGTAAAATAAACGCCCCTATCTTGGGCGTGTTTTAAAACACGAAACGCCCTTTGTCAAGGCGCTTTTTAAGAAACGCCCTTATGCAAGGCGTCAATTAAATAATACACGCCCTTACCAAAGTCGTTAATTCCATTCGGAACCGTTCGAACCCAGAACTTATCCAGGGTAAGTGATAACTATGAGAAAGAGTTCGAATGTGGTAATAACTCAATCTTGAAAATATTACTTCCAATCAAACACTAACTATTGTTAGGATTCCCAAAATCCTATAAAATCTCTCGTTTGACAAACCCTAAACCTATTTGATCCAAGCCTCTGCGACGGTAAGTGAAGAACAGAACTGTTCTTCTTTCCTTTCTTCTGTTTCGAGTATATGAAGAACTAACGTTCTTCATCTCCTTCTCTTCTTATAGGTTGAAGAAGCCTGGACTACGTGGAGAACAAGGGTAAGTTCTTCTATCTTCCATCTTCAGCCAAAGCATTATAAAGAAATTTCTAACATCTCTTCATATTCCCCTGTAGGAAAGCTCTAGTGATTTACCGAAGAACAAAGGTTCTTTGACAGAACAACTCCATCCTCCGTCAAGCCCTGCCTGCTGCTATTTGCTGCTGTTAGAAGCTTCAGAGTCTAGTATTCTTCACGTTTCTCCATCAGATAATCCTCATAAGGTAGGATTTTCTCAAGTCACTGTAGCCCAAACTAAATTGATACAGTACAATAATTATCATGCATATACATGGTTTGGTTTACTATAGTTTCTGAACGACTTTCTGTTAATTTCTGGAAAGAAACGTCCTTAGCAAGGGCGTGACTATGAAATACACGCCCCAGACTAGGGCGCTACTTTACAAGTCACGACCCTGCCAAGGTCGTCAATTTTGGATTTGACGCCCTGCACACAGGCGTTAATTTCATTTAATCATTAATCACCCATGTTAAGAATTGAGTATCTATGAAATAATGATCCAACAATGATGCATGATCACATGTCTTCAAACTTGCTAATTTTATTGTCATGACCATACATTCGTTCTCCATGAATTCTATTATCCTGAAATTATTACTGCCCATGAAAATTCATGGTATCTCTTGAATTCACGACCTAGGCTAGGTCGTTTTCCATATGTAAACGCCCCATCATAGGGCGTGAATTAAAAATAAACGCCCCTTACTAGGGCGCGTATCTGTTAAAATCCTGGAATATATATTCTGTGAAAATAAGAATTTAATGATTAACGCCCCTGACAAGGGCGCGTTTTTGATAATTCCTGAAAATTAATTGTATTCTGTCAAATATGTAAACAATAAGACGCCTTCTGGTGTAGTCGTCAGATCTTGAAGAAACGACCCTGACCAAGGCGTGTTTTAGACAATTCATGAAATTATTGATATTCTGTCAAATATATAAATAAGGAGACGCCTGCTACTGTAGTCGTCAACTCTTGAAGAAACGCCCCTTCCCAAGGCGCGTTTTAGATAAATTATTGAATTATTGAAAATTCTGCAAAACGGACCATATGTAAACGCCCTTCTGTTAGGCGTTAATTACTTGAGAAACGACTTGACCTAAGTCGTTATTTTACTATAAACTGATTTTCATCTGATTTGTTAACCGATGGTTTTATATATTATAATATATATGTATATCGGCACTATTCTCCACTCCGTGAGTATAGTCCCATGTTTTCATGTTGATTTACCGATCACACTCAACTCTCATTGACATACAAGCTCTCCATTGGACATTCCGTTCCTTTGGACTAGCGAGTTAGTCATAGAGACCTCCGTAAGACTCCTCGTAGCCTTGGATTCCCTCAAGGCCGACTGAGCTGGTTGTACCCTAAAAACCCATTACACGATCCTTGCCATGTCAATCTAAAGAAACATGGTATACCGGCCCTTATGATTATACAAA
>CM040122.1:81780147-82097457 GCA_022559845.1 Amorphophallus konjac | reverse complement strand
CCGTCCGCGTTAGTCTCTAAAACTTGCGAATTGTGCTTGCGTTGGTTAAGTCCAAGGAATCTTTGTCTAGTTGCTGCATCCTCTAGGGTGTATCACGTCATTGATGATCATTCATTCTTCAATTGACGTTTTACATACCACATGCCCATAATCATGCACACAAGTTTTGTCAACATTAAAACTAAATCATCAAACTCACCTAGGGTTCCAACAATCTGGTCATCAGTCAAGGCTGCACAACACACAAGAAATAAAAAAATAGGAAGTGAGACATACTGATGGCACTTTCTGTAACAAAATGAGGTGAAAAACCTGAGAAATGAAAGCTTAGCTTGCCACCTACCTAGAGTAAGACTAGTCCCCTCCACAACAGCCTCTATTGGAGTAGGAGAGGGTAATGACCTCTCAGCAATGGAGGCGGCTGCTACGACTGCTCCCACCCCTTCGGCTATCCCAGCCACGGCCGCGGTCTGCTCGTGCTCGACGATCAGCGCCACCGACTCCTGTGGTCCCATACCTATGGCCACCTCAGTCATAGTAGCCTCCTCTATCGGGGCTCCAGGAACCCAAGAATATGAAGCCTCGGCCATCTCCCTAGTATCATCTCCAGGACTAGGGGAGGATCCATCCGAAGTCCCCGAAGAGTCCTCTGAGGTACTGGACGAGGATGATGTTCCTACACATCATCAGGCAAAAAAGAGAACCATGTTGAGCACCTCTTGTTTTGATGATGACAATCTATAACTCATTGTATTTACCCTCAAAGTATGCGATGTGTTAAACTAAACCTTGGTTGGTCATTAATAAGGAAGTCCAATGACATGAATATTAGCTTGCACATGTTAATGTTTAAATGCCAAATGCAGGTACATTGATGGTTAAAGAGATCAGTCAAAGAAGAGGGATGAACCAAATCACCATAAAAAGTGCAGCCTTCAAGATCCCCAATCTGGAGAAGACCTTGCTGGTTGGAGGCAAGAGTCGACACCCAGAGCACTGGGAGTCGACTCTAGAAGCCCAGATAGAACCACCCAGGTTCTGGACAGTCGCAGGTGTCGACACCTGAGGGCTCAAGAGTCGACTTCGAGTCCAGACAGAAACCAAGTTAGTTCTGGCAGGTGCTGAGAGTCGACTCTCAAGGGCTTCTGAGTTGACCAACGCGGAGATGCGAATTGTAAACCCTAAAATGGACCTGTTTCTTGTAAGATCCGATATCCAAGGCTTGGATCCATTATGGCATGCACCTAGAGGGTCTAGATAAGCCAGGAAACGTGGGTCTTTACCAGAGTTTGGTTCTTTTCATGGATATGACTTGGTCTTCTACTTCCTAGCTGAAAAATAGGAGATTTCCCATTGGATTCTCCAACTGAACCAGCAGAAATCGTGGAGTTCTTAAAATTAGAAAGAGATGGCGGGAAGGCAGAAGGAAGGGAGGCAGCAGCGAACTAAAATCAGGGAGGCTGCTGGAAAAAGAGAGCACTGCATCTAGAGTGCGCTGCATCTAGAGAGAGCTACATCTAGAGAGAAAAATCTGCAGGTCGTGAGAAGAAGCATACTTGGAAGAGCTTGTGCGACCCAGATCAAGAAGAAGGAAGAAGCTGCTGGAAAAAGGAAGTGTGCTGCATCTAGAGAGAAGTGTCTGCATCTCGTGGGAAGAAAAGAGAAAGGGGCATGTGCGACCTAGATCAAGAAGAAGAAGGAGAAGAAGAAAACATGGGCAGTAGCAGAAGAAGCGCCAGCAGGAGAAGAGAAGCAGTAGGAGAAGCACTGGAAGCAGCACAAGATCAGCCAAGATCTGAAATCAGAGAAGAAGCTCGGTGAACTCCATCTATAGATCGAGATACCCAATCATCAGGAGAATTCTACACTCGATCTGTATTTATATCTCTATTCAATCTTTCATTATACCTTTCTATTCTGTTAATCAAGCTATTTGTCAGCGGTATGTTAGATCGAGCTGGGTTGCTCGGATCTGAGGTTGATCAAGTTGTGAATCAGTGGAGTGTTCAAGCTGTGACTCAACGGAAGGAAGCCTCACCGGGTTTGGTGAGGGGTGGACGTAGGCAGACTGGATGTCTGGCTGAACCACCTAAAAATCCCTGTCTCCTTTGTGTGATTGTTTGTGACCTCCGCTAGATGCATGCCTAGGACCGTCTATATTTTGCATAGAGTTTTCACTTAGATTTCCGCATAAGCCGCATAGATTAAATAGTTCACATAAGTCTGCAATAGTTTCTATTTTTGGGGGCGGATCTATATTCACCCCCCCTCTAGACCGCCGTTCCACCTACACAACACGTGGTATCAGAGCGGGTTTATCGTTTAAGAGGTCCAACGACCCGGATAGATCAGTGGAATGGATGCCAAAGGATTGTTGGCTGAGGGTCATTCGGTGACTAGGCCACCATATTTTGATGGCACTAACTACTCGTATTGGAAAAATCGGATGCAGGTCTTTCTCAGAGCGCAAGACCATGAAATATGGAGAGTTGTAAGTCATGGGCCACATCAACTTCTTGAAGATGAAGACACCTGGACACGAGAGTAGATAAAGAAGTTAAATCTAAACTGGAGTGCAATGAATATTATGCAGTGCTCGCTTCACCCAACAGAATTTTCAAGAGTTTTCTCATGTGCCACTGCCAAGGAAATGTGGGACCGGTTAGAGGTAATATATGAAGGCACTTCTGAGGTAAGGGAAACTAAAGCCAATATGCTTATTTCCGATTATGAAATGTTCAAAATGGAACCGCATGAATCCATTTCTGAAATGTATGCTAGACTAACACAGTTAACTAATAGTCTAAAAGGTCTAGGGAAAAACTACACTAATAATGAACTTGTGAGGAAAATCCTTAGATCTTTAACTCCTATCTGGCATACCAAAGCTACAGTGATTGAGGATTCTAAAAACTTATCTACTATGACTGTTGATGAGCTGATAGGTTCATTGATGACTTATGAGCTTAACCTGAAGAGAAATGAGGAAGAAACATCAAAGAAGAAGCCATTAGCACTAAAGGCTAAAGAGCACAACAAGGAGTCCTCAGATGATAGTGAGTCATCCGGCACTGAGGAGGACTTGGGTGAGTTTTCCACACTAACCAGAAAATTTGAAAAGTTCTTGAAGAAGGAAGGTAAGAACTTCAAGAATCCAAAGGGTCAGGTAAGGAAGTCATCCAAGTTCAAATCTGAATCATCTGAGAAAAAATCTAACAATCGTGTTTGTTACAATTGCAGCAAGCCCGGACACATCAAAATTGAATGTCCACACAATGAGAAGAAAACACACTCCAAGAGGAAAGACAAGAAGAAAGCCATGATAAGCACCTAGAGTGACGAAGAGGAAAGTGAAGGGAAGAGTTCATCCAGTGAAACCAATGAAGACTTAGGTCTTATGGCAATAGGTCAGTATGAGGTAAGTGAAAACTCTTCTCCATTTGAGCATTTCACCATTGATGATTGGCAAGAAGCATATGGTGAATTGCTTGATAAATGCGATATTGTAAGAAAAGAAAACAAAGCTTTGAAAAAGAAAATAAATACCATGGCTCATGATACAACTTCATCTGAAAATATTGCATGCTTGCAAACTGAGATTTCAAATCTGATGAAACAAGTTCATGATTTAGAGGCTTCCAAGTCTGAACTAAAAGATCTAGAAGATGAGAATGAAAATTTGAGAGATGAAATTGATGAACTGAGAATGAAAATGCAAAATTCAGATTCAAAAGATTTGAAAGATGAAAATGAGAGCTTAAAAAGGGAAATAGATGATCTCAAACTGAAATTGCAAGACTATTACAAGGAAACTAGATTGACCAATGAAAAACATGATGTAATCAAGGAGGTCAACTGTCAACTTCAGAAGGAAATTGAAAAGATTCAAGAAGAACTGAAAGACAAACAAAAATCCTTGGAAAAGTTGATGAAAGGTAGAGAAAACCTAGATGCTGTGTTAGGATCTAGAGTAAACTTTCAAAAGGAAGGATTAGGTTTCAACCCAACAGCCAAAAAGGAATTTAAATTAAAAACTGTCACCTTCATGGCTGAAAAAGACATAAAAGGGGAAAAAACCTCTTGTTGACATGTATGGGTCAGAAAAGATGGCTGATGCAAGCACTTCAACCAAGATCCAAGCAACCATGAGATCAAATGACAAGAAATCAAGTGGGAAGGCCGTGAAACAAGCCGGCCACTTCAAAACAACTAAAGAGGATCTAAGGCAGCAGAAGCTCTATCTAGATGGGTCAGAAAGATCAAAATTCTCAACAAATAGGAACAAACTACCAAGCCAAGTTTCAAGGTCAATCAACCACCATCAAATGAGAGAAAAGCAATTCTGGAAGCAGAGTAGAAGTCGACTCAGACCCCATCCTGAGTCGACCACAGGCAGAAGCAGAAGCTTTCCTGAAGCCTGGCAGAACAGCAGTCGACCAAGAACCCCTCTCCAGTCGACTTGGGGAAGAAACAGAAACGTGAAGAATTCTGGGAATCCAAGAGTCGACTCTCACACCCCTTTAAGTCGACTACCAGGTTTGACAGAAATAAACTTCACACTTTTATTCCTAGAAGAATGATGCTAGGCCATGGCAAAGGTTTCAACCTAATAGGCCAACCTGGATGAGCCAACCTCACTAGTTCTCTGGCCAAAGAAACAAGAATTTTGTAGAGAAGCAAAAATTTGTGAACCGTTCTAATGCTTTTTCCTCTATTGTTGAGAAATTTTCATGCAGGCCTAATGAGAGTTCAACCCGAGCAAGGCAGCTGTGGATACCGAAAGGCATTCTATCATGCCTTGAAGAGTTAAATACTAAAAAGGGACCTAAAACTGCTTGGGTTCCCAAATCTGCAGTCTAATTTTCTTGAAGATGGGCCTTTCAGCCATACATAATAAGGAGCTTCATGAAAATGGTTGTCCAAGGCATGACTAAGGGGGAACAAATGAAATTCTTCTTATGATTGAACAGTAAGGTTTTTGCTCTCTTAATTAGCTGCACAACATGTTGGAATCAGGTAATTCTTCTGAATTGAAATCAGCTTCGTGAAACTGCTGCATTTGTCTATTGACAGATTCCATGATCTTGCTGCAACTATCTTGATTGTAATTGTTAAATGTATGTCATAGTGAGGGGGAGCTGCACATATGGTATAGGTACTCTGCATGAGTCATGCATCCATTATTATATCTGAGTTTGCTTGTGCAGTAGTCATGCATTCATAGCATGGACTCTTGTGGTATATTAAATGGTGATTGGTGGAAGGGCAAGTTAAGCTTGTCTGAAAGCCACACTATGCGTAGAGGACTTACCTCCGCCAAGTACCAAAGGTCCAAAATTCTTTATGAAAGGCTTTGGATAGGTCAATAGATGCATTACATGTCATGAATGCATATGGAGACACCTAATTTGACTGAGGGGAGCTCAGTCCATTTCTATCTTTCTATCCCTGCTGCTCTAAACGTTGTTCATGCATTTGCCCTCATCTTATCAAGAACCTTGCAAAAATTCCTCAATCACTGTCATCAATTGATATCATCATTCTTACATCCTTATTGCAATAATTCCAACCCATTTGATTTCAACACAGGTTCATATTTCAGGGGGAGTAATGGGCAAATACTCTTCTAGTTTCTTAGAGAGCTATTGAAATTGACCCATGGAAATAAGTTAATGGTTTGGGACCTATAAACCTCTGAAATTTGAAATTAAATGCCAATGAAAATTTCAGCCTGTGTTCATATAACTGATTTGAATCAGCCTAATAGAACTTTATCCTCACCTTCTCTTGAGATCGAATTTTTGATAGTAGTAGGATACTCTAGTTGAAAGGTTTTAACTCAGTATTTTTTTAAACTTGTATCTTCAAAAAAAAAGGCCAAAAGGGAATACGCTATAGCCATGAAAAACTTAGCAGAGCAATGATTTGGCTTCTGAGAAACTGCTGCCTCTTTCAAAAATAAAAAAAATCATATTGAATAACGATTGAGGCATGTGTGGCATGATGAGCCGAGTTAACTCTATCTCAAAAGTCAGGCGGAATGGTTAGGCATGTTGAGTAGCTGGGGACTCTGGCGTGTAAAAAGCGTGTGTCTTCGTGTAGAAAGGCATGTGATGAACCTGACCGAAAATGAAAAAAACTGATGAATTATGGTGAAATAGTTGACCCAAGGCAAATATCAAAGCTTGTGCAAGTTTAAACTCTATACTAGTAAAAACCCTTCCTAGAGGTGTCTAATGAAATCAGTTTGACAATCAAAAGAGCTTGGACAGGAACTAGTTTGAAGAGGTTGTTTTAACACTGTTATATGTGCTAGAATGAAATTGCTCTTGATTTTTATCTTCAGATTTGAGGCTTATATGCCTTGAACCATTGGCAACAATAAGGTCTTTAAATTAGCCTTTAAGAAAATTGATGAGTGTCTCAATTTATACCCTCAAGTAAAACTTCTCTTATGGACCATGTTGAAAATCATGAATAGTCTCATTCATGCCAACGTTCCCTCTCATCCCTAATAGCTTCATTCATTTCCTTTTTCTCAATACCTGCCATTGTTCTTGTCTCTACCTCTCTCAACTCCCCAGTCTTGTTTTGATGATGTCAAAGGGGGAGAGAGTGTCAAGTCATTGTGAGAGAGTGATAAATCATTGTATTGCATACAGGGGGAGAGATTGAGGTAAGGGGGAGATATGAAGAGGGAGAGAGTGTAAAGAGCATCAAGTTAGGAGAGATTGATTTAAGGGGGAGAGAGTGCCAAGTCATATGAGTATTGTAGTGTCAAGTGACTTATTCATCATAGATGACTTATCTATCATGAATATTTTTCATTCATAGTTAACAATGACTTATAGTTGCCATCATCAAAAAGGGGGAGAATGTTGAGCACCTCTTGTTTTGATGATGACAATCTATAACTCATTGTATTTACCCTCAAAGTATGAGATGTGTTAAACTAAACCTTGGTTGGTCATTAATAAGGAAGTCCAATGACATGAATATTAGCTTGCACATGTTAATGTTTAAATGCCAAATGCAGGTACATTGATGGTTAAAGAGATCAGTCAAAGAAGAGGGATGAACCAAATCACCATCACAAAGTGCAGCCTTCAAGATCCCCAATCTAGAGAAGACCTTGCTGGTTGGAGGCAAGAGTCGACACCCAGAGCACTGGGAGTCGACTCTGGAAGCCCAAACAGAACCACCCAGGTTCTGGACAGCCACAGGTGTCGACACCTGAGGGCTCAAGAGTCGACGTCGGGTCCAGACAGAAACCAAGTTGGTTCTGGCAAGTGCTGAGAGTCGACTCTCAAGGGCTTCTGAGTCGACCAACGCCGGAGATGCGAATTGTAAACCCTAAAATGGACCAGTTTCTTGTAAGATCCGATACCCAAGGCTTGGATCCATTATGGCACGCACCTAGAGGGTCCAGATAATCCAGGAAACGTGGGTCTTTACCAGAGTTTGGTTCTTTTCATGGATATGACTTGGTCTTCTACTTCCTAGCTGAAAAATAAGAGATTTCCCATTGGATTCTCCACTGAACCAATAGAAATCGTGGGAGTTCTTAAAAATTAGAAAGAGATGGCGGGAAGGCAGAAGGAAGGGAAGTAGCAGCGAACTAAAATCAGGGAGGCTACTGGAAAAAGAGAGCGCTGCATCTAGAGTGCACTGCATTTAGAGAGAGTTGAATCTAGAGAGAAAAATCTGCAGGTCGTGGGAAGAAGCATACTTGGAAGAGCTTGTGCGACCCAGATCAAGAAGAAGGAAGAAGTTGCTGGAAAAAGGAAGTGCGCTGCATCTAGAGCGAAGTGTCTGCATCTCGTGGGAAGAAAAGAGAAAAGGGGCATGTGCGACCTAGATCAAGAAGACGAAGGAGAAGAAGAAAACAAGGGCAGCAGCAGAAGAAGTGCCAGCAGGAGAAGAGCAGCAGCAGGAGAAGCACCGGCAGCA
Source organism: Amorphophallus konjac (assembly GCA_022559845.1). Lineage (NCBI taxonomy): Eukaryota > Viridiplantae > Streptophyta > Magnoliopsida > Alismatales > Araceae > Amorphophallus > Amorphophallus konjac. The sequence goes on along the minus strand of CM040122.1, from coordinate 82,089,507 downwards.
GCACAAGATCAGCCGAGATCTGAAATCAGAGAAGAAGCTCGGTGAACTCCATCTACAGATCGAGATACCCAATCATCAGGAGAATTCTACACTCGATCTGTATTTATATCTCTATTCAATCTTTCATTTTACTTTTATATTCTGTTAATCAAGCTGTTAGTCAGAGGAATGTTCAGATCGAGCTGGGTTGCTCGGATCTGAGGTTGATCAAGCTGTGAGTCAGCGGAGTGTTCAAGCTGAGAGTCAGCGGTGTATTCAAGCTGAGTCTGCAGAAGGAAGCCTCACCGGGTTGGGTGAGGGGTGGACGTAGGCAGACTGGATGTCTGGCCGAACCACCTAAAAATCCATGTCTCCTTTGTGTGATTGTTTGTGACCTCCGCTAGATGCATTCCTAGGACCGTCTATATTTTGCATAGAGTTTTCACTTAGATTTTCGCATAAGCCGCATAGATTAAATAGTTCACATAAGTCTGCAATAGTTTCTGATTTTGGGGGCGGATCTATTCACCCCCCCTCTAGACCGCCGTTCCACCTACACAACAAACCATATTAGTTCGGCAAACAACATCTCTCTACTTAAAGAAAGAGGGTAGCTGTGCAAGCTTTACCAGTCAAATTGCCACTTCTGGAGCTATCCTCCCTGCTGCTAGATTCCTTGGCCCCCTCTGCCCTGGTCGGGGCAGCCAATCCCTCACCCTCTCTGCCTACCCCTAAGGGCGGCATCTCACCCTCCGTCAAAAGGGCTACGACATCTACATAAGGACACAGATTTGTATACAACGAGTAATAGCCAAGTATACTCACCATCCAGAAGAAGTCCAGATAAGTCTTACCATCAGGGGTATTTCCCAAGGAAACACCCTTAATGTCAATGTCCTTAGTTCTCCCTCCTGATGAGCTAGGGACGCCAAAATCTCCACCGGATGCTCCTGCGGCTGTCGGTGGCAACTCATCTTTGGCGGGAGAAGCAGGCACATCTACATAAGAACATGTTACTATGCAGCCAGTATTAACAAGGCAAATTGGCCATAATAAGACAACCAATTACTTACATGAAGGTCCTGATGTGCTGTACATGGCCCAACTCACAGTGTAAGCCAGCAACTCTAACGGTAAAGGCGGGAACAACGACTCTATCGGTGCTACGGATGAGTCACCTCTCATGACCTTGCCATGAAAGGCGGCAACACCCCCAATAATGATTGGCTTTGCATTGAAAGCCGACAGCTCTACATCCGGACCTATGGTGGCAAGCTCCCGAACCATCTAGAGAGCCATTGACCTATCTCTAGCTACACAAGGGAGCCACGCTATCAGTCAATTAGCAGTGGTGAATAAATAGTAAAAGGTGAGAAAGAAAAGTCAGTAGCTCATTTATGGGCAAAGTGGCGCTCACCGGGGCTCTCCCTCATCTCCCCGCTCTCTAGTGAATCTCCAGTGGGAGATAAACAAGTACCCTTCTGCTATATGACAGTCCAAGGATAAAAAAGGAGAACCTACGAAAAAGACATTGTTACTGAGGATTCACTAAAAAGGAAGATCTTCTCCTCAGAAAAATATTTGAAATCAAATATAGAGAGATCTTATATCTGTTCCATCGCTTAGAAAGTACGCAGATCTCTGCAATGCAGTTGCACAAAGCTCTGTAATAGCTACAAGCTCTAGAAAGGTAATTTAGCCATTGTGTCTAACGTTAACCTGAGTATGTCTAATGAGCTTCAGATTAACACCAGGTTCTATCAAACGTTCACCAGGCCATCTGTAATGGACCATCATTCAGAAGAGCTATAAAAGGAGCAAGCCAAGAAACCAAGCAAAGTGTTGCACTAATTAGAGTATATACGCACATATCCATTCAGCCAAGTAGCCAAGCAAGGCCAAGTAAGTGCATCCACGATCACATGTTTTCCAGCAGGCTCATATTGTGTGGGCTGAGAGAAGCTGAAAGCCAACTCTAGTCTCAACCACCGTTGATACTGAGTGCTCAACGTAAAGAAGAAGCTGAATAGGATCTTCACTCCAATATTTCCTTGCTTCTTCTCTTAAAGCTTTTACTTTCCATTCAAGATCGTTGTATCTTACTCCAATTTCTTTGTCATAAACATTTTGTGCTTATTGTACACACCCTGTCTTTTATAGAAGCATATCTATGTAACCTCATTTAAAGGGGTGTTCTTCTCCTTGTGGGGAGAAGGTCTTGCTTGAGGGTAACACAACCAGCAGGAGCTAGGTTGGTATCCTACAAGTCTGGCTAAAGCTAAGGGTCAGCTGGGGTCTATATGAAAAGATGCCCGTGGTGTGGCCGAACATCTGATCAAAAACGGATGGGTCTAGCTAACCCGTAAGTCAGCTGGGGTCCTAATGAGATGATGTCTTTGGTGAGCTGAACACCTTACCAAAAACATCATTTGTATTATTCTCGGTTGGGGGAGATAGTGAAAATCCCAGTAGTTATTAGGTACTAGACGTAGGGCTGATAGAGATCAGCGCCGAAGCAGTATAAATTCTTTCCGTCCCTTGTGTGATTGTTTTTGCTGTTATATTCATGTATATTTAGCTTCTGGTGCATACAAGTTTCCACTATCATTTAAACGATTTGCTTTGATTGTCATTATCGCTTTGGTTAAGTCATATCTTATTGCGATTAATTTTTATAAACCCATTCACCCTGTATGGTTAACAACCGTTTATTGGGTAACAATATGGTTCTATTTATAGGTTTAGGGATCCAAAGAGTCCTAATTCGACCCATTATTCTAGAGAAAATTTTTACTCCGAAAATCTCGAATTATATCTATATCTAGGGCCACCTAGCGCAAGATTAACCCTAATTAAGCTAGGGTTTCACTAGCGATCGATCCTATGTAAGTGGATTAAGGTTAGATTCGATTTTGTTGGCCCAGATAAACGAATGGATAAGAAGGGGGGTTGAATTGTCCCCTTTAAATGCAGTGGTAGTTTTTAACTTTACGCAGTGGAATAAAATAAACTACCAACACGAAGTATGACGAAGGTAAATTTTCGCTCAACACAAGCAAGTTCACTCGAACTCTCCGATCTCACACGAATAGCCTAAACAAACAACGATTGATCTTCCACTGAACACAGATAGCAGACGTAGCGATATGTGATGGTGCAATAAATAAAAATCTGTAAAATAGCATGTGAACGGAGATAGAAGAAATGGACAATCACACAGGCTAACCACATGGAACACGGAGATTTTTAGGTGGTTCGGTCGGACCTATCTGTCCACCTACGTCCACCCCTCACCGAAACCTAGTGAGGCTTCACTAACACGCTACAACTGTAGCAACCACGGGGATGAACCCCAACACCACACACACGCTGCTTCTGCATCAATCCACACACACGGGGCCTGGCCCCAAAACACTGCTAGCGCAGCACGCACGCACACACGTTCGAGGAACTCACCCCACACTCAAGCCTCACACGGAGATGCAACTCCGTACACACACACAAATATTCCGATGTTCAGAAAAGTGAGAAAGATATACAAGATATGCTCACAGTAGTATGTAGATCAAGAAGGACATCACACATAAATGGGTAAAAGATGTAGAATGTTTCCCCTTTGTTCGTGAATGGCCGTTTGAAAGTTTTCCTTGAAGCACAGGTTGGAGGGAGTTGAAACTACAACAAGATGGAGCAGCCGGTCCTCCTTCTTGAAGGTCCGGGCTTATGTCTGCAACTACAGCAGCTCGAACATGATAGATATCTTCAAATGGAAGCTCCAATCGCACCTGTGAACACCAAGGATGATAAGACTCTCAAAGCCCTCTCCTCTCCACCTTGTGGCCGCCCTCTTTCTTCCTTCCTCTGCAAAAGAATAGAAAACGTTAGCCCCTTTCGTTCTCTCCTTTTTTTAAAAACCTGAAATCGCAGGATATATATATCAGCTCATATCAAAGAGTAAAAGATATTAAGACCCATGCAAAAACCTTGTAGAATATGTCTAAGACATATATGAATGCCCTAGGGGTAATAGGGTAAACAACCAAGGCAAATGGATCAAGAAAAGAGGGTTTCGAAACCCATTCCGTAAACCCGCTCAAGACGCACCAGAAGAAGTGTCGACTCTTTGAGTCGACACTTTCTTCAACATATTCTGCCAGCGCCCAAACCAAAGAACACAGGACAAAAGTGTCGACTCATAGAGTCGACACTTTTTTTCAAGTGTTCTGCCTGCATAAAAAAAAAGAACCTAGGGCAAAAGTGTCGACTCACATAGTCGACACTTTCTGCCTGCTTTAACAAAGCAAAACATACAGAAATAAGTGTTGACTCTGTGAGTCGACACTTTCCCTAACAAAAGCCAAAAACTGATTTTAGACCAAATGAGGGCTCATATTTCTTCAATCAAATGCCATGCATTAAAATCAAACAATCATGCAGTGAAACAAAGTATTGACATGTTTTAAACCACATTCCAACAAATGGTTATCTAAATGGGTTAAACACTTGCAAGCCCAAAACAAAACTCATATAAACAATGCATGATACCCTTTAAAAGCTTAAACACCCCAAGAAGTATATGCATGAAAGCATTTTCAAACCACCAAATCCTCAAATAAGAATGCATTCATTTAAACATGAATTTTTGCCATACAAGAAATTCATTCAACCCAAATTCATCAATACTCATGAATTAGGTTAATCACCTTACAAGCTCAAAGACACCATGAATGATATACATGATGCATGGAAGGGGTCGGCGCACTGCAAAGATGCGTTGACGTAATAGAACAAAAACCACAGGAGATGGTTTCTGGAAAATCGGAACAGGTTGACGCACTGCAACTGTGCGTCGACGCGATCTTCTATCACTTGAAAGATTATGAGAAATGGAGTCTTACCAATGGTTCATGAAGGAAATAAATGACATTTACTCCGTGTTTTGGATCCTGGACAGCAGCATGGCATGTTCATTTGAGTTCCAAAAAATCTACCAAAGATTTTAACCCTGCAAATCAATATAATCAACATATAAGTTTCTTAATCATCAATGGACACTTTCCACATCACATGCACACACGATTTGTCATCATTAAAATTAAATCACTAAAATCAACTCGGGGATCCAACAGATTTTAGGCATATTAGCTTAAGTTTTAACTTAATTAACCCAATTAGAATTAGGGATTTAGGGCATTACGAATTTTAGGGATTTATTCCTTCTTTTAAGCCTAATAAGTCTTTAATTATTAACTAATTTTCTAATTACAATTATTACAAATTTTATTTCACTCATACTAATTATATTAAATTATATAAATATCATATTCATTTATTTTTTATTTTCTTAAAAATTCGGGTTGCTACATGTTTGGCCACCGTCCATCATTTGCAGCACCACGATAAGCTCTCTCTCTCTCTCTCTCTCTATACACCCACCGGGGGTGCTGGCACCAGAGGGGAAGACCCCCTTCAGTGCCCTCCCCCTCTCTCTCTACACCCGCTGAGGCTATCAGTGCCAGAGGGGGAGACCCCCTCCGATGCCCTCCCTCCTCTCTTGCCCCCCCTCTCTCTCATGTTGCTGGGGGTAAAACGGTCCAATCGGCTTGATCGTTTAGCCCCATTTTGCTTCGGAGTTAACCCTGGGTTATCCCATTTTAGCCCAGAGTTAACTCCTTTTGGTTTGGCAGGACTAGATTTAGATAATCAGATTAAATGGGAGTTAACTCGAGTTAATCTGGATTAACCTATCCCACCTCCCACCTCTGGAGGTGGGATAAGTTAACCCTCTCTGTAAAAAGACTCATTTGTCCCCACTCCCCCTCACCCCCCTTGCTACACTTGATCTCCCCCTCGCGCATCGCTGCCCCCTCTCCCTCACCTGCCGATCTCCCCCTCACCCACATCGGCCCCTCCCCCTCCGTCTTCGTCCCCTCCCCCTCCAACACTGTCCCCTCCCCCCTCCCCCTCACCTGCCGATCCCCCCTCCCCCTCCGTCGCCATCCCCGCCCCCTCTCCCTTCCAGACCTTCCCCTCTTCCTTCGGCGTCGCCCCCTCCCCCTCCCCTATCGGCGCTGCCCCCTCTCTCTCTCCCTCACTCGCAGACCATGACACACACACACACTCTCTCTCTCTCACACACACATTGTAGGGTTATTTTTGTCATTTTACACAAAGCCCTAGACTTAACTCACTTTTTTACCAAATCACATCTCCTATCTACCAGATTAATCCACTCAATTAATTAACTTGTAAACAAAGTAAATAAGGATAGCCTTAGACTAACTTAATCTACTTATTTTAATCCGGGCTAACTTTAATCCCCAACCTAAGTGGGGCTTAGGGTTTAGGGTTCGTGGTAGCTCTACTAAAATTTGAACTTAGAATGTCAAAGTGCCCAGGTTGAGTCCTAGACAGACTTTGTTAGATTCTGATTTTTTTTAAAACTAAAGGGTCAAAAACTGATTCCCTATGAGAAGTCGCTTATGTGGGGGCAACGATTGGGCAAATAAAAAGTTAGACTATTTTTTAGAAGTTTTATAAATACATCATTATTAAACATGAATTTATAAAAAAATCGCTCTTAAAAATATATTAGTAAGTATATTATTATGTAAAATCATATTATGTAAATATGTTATATTTATTTATAGTTATATCAATTTTTTGTCAAAAACTTATAAAAAATCACACTTAGATGATTTTGTATAGTATTTATGTAATATTTGATTATGATTTTGTATAATATTTATGTAATATTTGATTTTATATAGTGATATATATGTTAATATAATTTTAAAAATAATTTTATTGTAAATTAATTTATAAGAACAATTTATTTGCAAAAAAAATTTCTTACCTGTTTATTCGCTTGAATCGGATGGCTCGGACCGGGATCCAACGGGACACCCTCCCTCCCCATTCTTTTAAGCCCCTCACCAGCTGTTCCTGCTTCTGCCAGCACCGAGTAAGCAGTTCTCTCTCCCCTGCTCTCCGACCGTGGTCGGCCGCTGCCCTCTTCCAAATCCCACCCTCCCCCGCCGCATCCCCAGGACGGGATCGTGGCACTAGCGGAGGAGGAGATGGCGTCCCAGTCCCCGGCGCCGGCCCTGGCGCCGCAGCCGCCGCCGACGCCGCAGCAGCCGCCGACGCCGCCACCGCCGCAGCCGCAGCCGCAGCCGCAGCCGCCGCAGCAGCAGAAGCCCAAGGGGGGCTACGCGGTGGAGCTCTACTTCGACCCTGCCCTGGAGAATCAGGTGCTCAAGGCCTGGAACGTGCTCGCCCGCCGCCAGATCAGCTCGCAACTCATCGAGATCGAGTCCCGCCCCCACATCACCCTCCTATCCTTCCCCCCTGCCCCCGCCGGCGCCGCCTTTCCTCCTCTCTTCGACCCACACCGGCTCCTCCCGGTCCTCCGATCCTTCGCCTCCCGCCACGAGCCCCTCCTCCTCACCCTCTCATTCGTCGGGACTTTCCCTTCGGGCAACGGCGGCGGCAATAATGGCAGTGCGCTGTTCCTCGCCCCGACGCCCTCCGCTGCGCTGCTGAGCCTCCACTCCCAGCTCTGCGAGGTGCTGAGGAAGGACGGGGTGGAGATCGGGGAAGAGTTCCGGCCGGGCGCGTGGGTGCCGCACTGCCCGGTGGCGCAGGACGTGCACAAGAGCAGGATGGCCGAGGCCTTCTGCGTCCTGCGGGACCTGAAGCTGCCCGTGTCGGGGTACGCCATGGACGTCGGGCTGGTGGAGTTCTCGCCGGCTGTGCGTGAGGTCTTCTCCTTTCCTCTGGGGAGTGCGCCGGATGCGTGAGCGGAGGTATGGAGTGCTCATGTAGGGTAGGCATGAGCTATTACCCACTTTGTAGACTTATGTTGTTTCTTTTTTCTTTGATCCATTTTTTTGAACTATCTATCGACACTGGGATGAAGAGAGCACTTGTTTAATTAATGACATGGACTTTGGTCTTCTTCATCCCTTTTCCGGTCTCGTTTTTTACGTTTTTTCTGTATCACTTGTTGTAACAGACCAGACTTTAATTTGAGATCAAACTAGAAAGCAGATCCAAAAAAACAGTTCCTTTTTTATCAGAATGTCACATTGACATGTAGCCGAACTTGTGTTGTGGTGAACTAATGTGGTGAGCTGCACTGAGGCTTTCACTGTGATAGGGGCGGAATCTACTGATAGTGCTAAGTTCTGATAGATCAAGCTCTTATAATTTTAGTTCAGCCTGTTACCGACAAGTTATGGAATTGAGGTGCATCCATATCTGACCATTTAGAATTGACTTAGACGTGCATAATTTCTTGATTTTATTTATGCTTTGGGAAATAATATGTTTTCTGATGTTATAAAATCTTTTTTAACCATGTGTTTGGATCATGAGACACGTAAACATGCAACTTGTCACAGCAAATTTATTTATTTGTGGGTTCCAACAATTGCGTCCCACCAAATACATCTTTTATTATGATTTTAAGTAAAAAGTTTCTGGGCTTGCTATGCCAATCAAAAGAATCTTGTCCTGTTCCCGTGATATGAGTGTTAGATAATAGCTGCAAGAGCTTAAATACAGAGATGGAGACAAGATTTGCTTATGAATGGGAATCTGAGCTCTGATAGCAAACTGGTATGCAAACCTCATAGAGAATGCCCCATGCTTCCCCATCTCCATCTATCCATAACACCATGCTGCACTTAAAAAAAAAACACCATGCTGAGTAGAGATGCTTCCTAAGCAGCCCATCAAAGCCCCCAGTGGGATTATCTCATCATCTGTATGATTCCTCTAATCTTCCCCAAGGAAAGCGACCTCCTCTTCTATTCATTTTGAATGTATGCAGCCAATGAAACTTCTCGGTTTTGAGCTATACAGAGATGGAAACTCCTCTGCTGAACTCTTGTTACCACGTCATTTGTCTCTCCAAACGAAAGTTCTGTGTCCATCAACCAAGGAGACTAAAAGGCATGTATAACAGTATATAAGACATCTCTCACTCACATATATCCTTTCTAAAACTGAGGTAGGCTGCTAGACATTGTGGGGGTCAAATCTCAAAGTTGAACATTCTTGTAATATTTCTGTTGCATACCTTCCATCCAAAGTCTGTTCTCTCTTGTCTGATTTTCCATGACCATTAGCATTAAGGCTGCGTTGAGGTCTTCTTCAATTTTCCTGCCTCCAAGAATCCATTTCTTTATCATTGTAAATCCTAGCCCTACATACATCATGCCACTCTGGTATCCTGCTTCCTACCCACACTCATGCTGGAAGGATTTGCACTAAATCATTTCGAATCTTTTGTCATTGTCTTCAGGACCCTCAATAATCAAAGAAAGTAAATGAGCATACTGCATTGCAGCTTTTTGAAGAATAAAGCGTGTGCATTTAACATCTAGCCAAGCGCCAACATCTAGCGAAGATTTGGTGTGCATTCAAAAGCTTCTTCTGTAGCTTCTTTCCCTTTCTGGACTGGGGACCATATACATTCCCAGACAAAATAAATATCATACAGTGGAACACAAGTGATATAAAATAATGCTTCACTGGCCTGAACTTGTCACATCCTCTACCACATATCCCTTCCGCAGCATCATGGTTCCTCCTGATGCTCCTATTGTAGGAGAAAAACCCTTTAGCCAACCTAATGAAAGACTTCACATTTCTCCCGCATGTCCCACCCACTCTGCACATTTGTTTTACTGAAGAATGAAGATAGCCAATGTCCAACTTGCGCCTTCTAATTGCCTCCTTGACAACCCTCCTCCCCAGCAACATCGGAGATTGGCTTCTGTGGTGGAAGGAGAATGACCTTGTCCAAGGGGAGACTCTGCTGTATAGCCTGTATTCCATCTGCCATGGGATTACACTTTTGTGGTCAATTTGGAAAGCCAGATGTGGACTTACTCTTTCGAGGGAGTGCAGGCCCAGCCTATATCCACTGTTTCTAAGGCGGACATGCTTATCCAGCTTTGGTTTAAGAGGGACTCGAAGCTCTTTTCCAACCCTCGCAAATCACTCCCAAAGCAGGATCATTGGTGTCCTCCGGCTGTAGGGCAAATTGAAGGTCAATGTTGATCCAGGGACCAACCTACACCATGGTGGATCCTTTGGAGCAGTCTGCAGAGATCAGCATGATACTGTGCTTGCGTGCTTTGGCTGTAAAACTATATCTAATGACCCCATGTTAACTGAATCTGAAGCTCACACTTTCAGGTCTGGAATCAGGTTCATGGCTTCTCAACCTGCCCCCACCAGGCCACCATTGTCAAAGGGGATGCGGAGATGATTGTGGAGTTAGTTATGAACCCCAATCTTAAACCTCTGTGGAAGGTGAAGCCTATTATCAACGACTGCAGGCAGCTGGCTAAAATTCATAGGAACATATCTGTTCCCTCCATCTGGCGGTCTGCAACTTCTGTGGCTCATGTGTTGGCTAGCATAAGCGTCTTCAATTCAACCCTCATTGGGACCCTGGCATAGTGTCATCTTGTATTTTGGAACTGGTTCTGAATGATTTGAATCAATAGAATGAGACTAAGTCTCTGTTTCACAAAAAAGAGAGGAAACCCTCCTCCATATGGTCCAGCCCTATCACATTCCATAATAGTATTTTTACCTTGCATGATTGCATGTCACATACTTGATGCCCTCTCCCCCTCCCCATTCCCCTCTGCCTCCCTGATGCGGAACAGAAGCTAGGGTTTGGGATCGAAGGGGAAGAAGAATAGGAGGTGGGAGTGTAGGCTTTGTGCCCTCTCCTACGTAGGGACCACCTAGGGTTTGCCTCTTCTCAAGGCACTCTCAACTCCGTCACAGAGAAGGAAAAAATTCAATAAATTCACACTAAAAATGCTTCATTAATTCGGAAAGTGAGATTACAAGACTATTTATAGGAGTTAACCCTAACTCTAACTTGACTCTCTTTGACCCAAATATCCCTAGACTCAAGAAATATTGTGAAATCACACAAAAAATTATAGAAAAATAAAAAGATAATATTTTTTTTTGATAGGTAATAAAAATAACATAACATTAGCTCCAAATGAGCCCACTAAGACCATAAAAATTACAGACTTAACCCTATCCACTTGAGACACTAGATGAGACTCAAATAAAGATAAAATTACATAATAAAATAAAAACAACTCTCCTACGACTCTGATCATCGTCCGTGTAAATAATGTCTCCATGCGAAGCGCCAATCGAAACCGTTGTTCGAAGTCACGAGTCTTGCTCTGCATCTATCATGAGTCTCGCTCTGTATCAATCTCTCCTGGCTCGAAAAAAAAATTGTCCTCGAATTTTTAAATGTCGAAGTAGGACAAATACGAACACAAGAGGACAAACATAGAACCCCGTGTAGAACATTATATCATGGATCTCGAACTTCCGCTTCACATATGCCTCACAAAAATCTAACCACACCATATCAACATGAGATGGCTCCAGAAATAACACGGCGTCGGGTGGAGCAACTAACGAAGGAACCTCAAAGACTGTGACATCGATCATGTTTAACTCAGAAACAACAAATAACATCGAGAATGATTGTGAAATTCTCTCATACGATGAGTCAGCAGTGAGTATAGAATCATCTATTAAGTGCAACATTGAATCAATAAACAAACTCTGATCTCACACATCAACAGGTGACGTGGCAACTCTAGCTAGCAAGTCTTGTAGTGTCTTCTTGATGTCGCGGGTTAACTGTTGCCTATCAGTTTGAGTTTGGGAATCGAAATTTACCCTGGAGGTGCAGTGGCTGCACAGTGCAATTAGACCGATCGGGGTCTATGGTAGTATGTCGCTTTGCCATCCAGTCTCGTCCCAAGTTGATCCAGGAATACCGTGAAACAATAGTAGACCACGCTCCATCAAAATATTTAACAGGTTTTAATGGGCTACCGTTACTACCTTTAATTTGTCCATGGAGCATAAGAGCTCTGTCATCCTCACAATAATCTTACCCGTTCTTGAGAGAGAGTCAACGATAGATTGAGAAATATAATTTTCCGATTGAAACTCATCAAGAACCACAGTTGAACGCTCATTGTTGGGCAAAAATATGTCAAACAAAAAGTGCATCGTATAAGTTATCTTGGATCCCGATTTGATGGAACAAATTAGTTCCCTAAGCTTTGTGATGCAGAACGGTGTTGTTGATGCAAGAAATTGTGTTGGGGCTGGCAACCACCACTGTAGGAGGTAGGGATCCGTGGCCCTTATTCGCAAGGTTGTCAGTTTCGGCCGAAACCGATACATTTCGGCCGAAACGTATCGGTTTCGGCCGTAACCGATACGAAAATGGGGGCCTTTCACTGTAGCAAACCCGATACTGTTAGGACGGTTTCGGCCGAAACTCACGTGAACTCTCCTTAAAGGGGAGTTCACTTGCTGTTCTCCCCGAAACCCACGGTTGAAAGCCTCCCCTGCTACTGCTGCTGTTGCCGCCAAGTGCTGTTGCTGCTGCCGCAGGCAACAGGCTGGGCTGCTGCTGCTGTGCTAGCCAGGGCCGCGGGCCGTCTGCCTGCTACTGTGGTGGCCTGGGCCGCGGGCCGTCTGCCTGCTACTGTGGTGGCCTGGGCCGCGGGCTGGCGGGCTGCAAGGCTGACTGCGCCACTGCGGAGACTGCAGCGTGAGTAGTTTTGTTGAGGTAAATTTTGGGTTTTTTTTGTTTTGTGTTTTTTTGGTTGGGTTGTTGAAAGTTTTTTTGTTGTAGGTTAAATTTTCGGTTGTAGGTTAATTTTAATCCATGATTAACTTTTTAACACTTCAAATAAAATCCTAATTACACCCTTAAATTTGGGGCTTTTCTTTAATTAGGTTTAGTAAGGGTCAAATAGGGCTCAATTAAGCTTCATTGACTAATTTGAAGCGGGAGCATGTTGGTAATTAATTCTTATGAAGGGTGATTAGGCTAAAATTGTTAATTAAGTCCTAATTACACCCTTAAATTTGGGACTTCCCTCTAATTAGGTTTGTAAGGCTCAATTGAAGCTCAATAAGTTTCATTGAATAATTTGAAGCGGGAGCATGCTGGTAATTAATCCTTATGAAGGGTGATTAGGCTAAAATTGTTAATTAAGCCCTAATTACACCCTTAAATTTGGGGCTTTCCTCTAATTAGGTTTAGTAAGGCTCAATTGAACCTCAATTAAGCTTCATTGAATAATTTGAAGCGGGAGCATGCTGGTAATTAATTCTTATGAAGGGTGATTAGGCTAAAATTGTTAATTAAGCCCTAATTACATCCTTACATTTGGGGCTTTCCTCTAATTAGATTTAGTAAGGCTCAATTGAAGCTCAATTAACCTTCATTGAATAATTTGAAGCGGGAGCATGCTGGTAATTAATTCTTATAAAGGGTGATTAGGCTAAAATTGTTAATTAAGCCCTAATTACACCATTAAATTTGGGACTTTCCTCTAATTAGGTTTAGTAAGGTTCAATTGAAGCTCAATTAAGCTTCATTGAATAATTTGGAGCTCTATCATGTTGAATTGCATTTTTTTCATTGTACTTACAAGAGATTGTTTTTAAATGTCTTAATGCAGCATCATGCCTAGATGTGAACAAAGTCGGGAGTAGCAAGGGCAGGAGGATCCGGGGTGGGCCCACCTCTCCTTAGTTGATGCTGGGAGAAGAAAAGTGAAATGCAATTATTGTGGTAAGGAGGTACATGACAGAATTACTAGAGGAAAATAACATTTGGCAGGGGTAAGAGGAGAGGTGAAACAATGTGACAGATGTCCCCGAGAGGTCCGAGAACAAATGCGCCAGTGTCTTCTGGGCAAAAAGGAGAGGATGCAACAAAGGGCTGAAGATGTGGCTGAAATTGCTGAGGAGATTTCAGGCATAAGGGTTAAGAGGGATGATGATGAGGAAGGCACTGAGGATTCAGATCCAGAGCTGACTGAAGTAAGGGAGCGTGAACAAGCCGCTCGAAGGAAAGTAAGGGCACCCATGGGTTCAGGAACCTACGAAAGTACAGTTGCACGATGTCCTGACACTGGAGCTGCCCCGCAGACAATAGGCCCCATGGACAGGTATTTGCACATAAGGCTCCATGCTACACAACCTAAAATCAAGTAAGCATTGAGAGGGGTAAAAAAATTAGCAGAAATTGTAGGGCATGCATTTAAAAGTATCTGCAAATGATTTTTTCATGCAAGTGTCCCTGCACATGCAGTTGAAAGTGAATATTTCCAACCTATGCTTGATGCCATAGCAGATGTTGGCCCTGGCTTGAAGGCCCCATCACGTCGAGACATATACGGGCGTGGCCTTGAGGGAGAGGTTGAGGAGCTTCATGATTGGGTTGAAAGCTTCGAGCATATATGGATGGAGAGAGGATGCACCATCATGTGTGATGGCTGGACTGGTACCACGAAGAAGTCCATGATTAATTTTTTGGTCTATTGCATCGAAGGTATAGTATTTGTTAAATCTGTAGATGCATCAAATTATGAAAAAATGTCAATTATTTATTTTATTTGATGGATAACATGGTAGACCAAATTGGAGAGGACAATGTTGTCCAAGTAGTGATTGATAATGAAGCTAGTTATAAGGCTGCAGGGAAGAAATTGATGCAAAAGCGCAGTCACTTATATTGGCTCCCATGTGCTGCACATTGTCTAGATTTGATACTTGAAGATATTGGGAAGGAAAATCATGTGAAGAAGACAGTTGAAAGGGCACAAAAAATCACTCAGTACATTTATGGCCATCTTAGGATCTTGAACATGTTCAGAGAGCATGCAAGTTGGGGGCGAGATATCATCTGTGCAGGGCCAACCAGATTTGCTTCGAATTTCATTTCTTTAGAGTCTTTGCACATGTATAAGATTGAGCTCAATTCTTGCTACTTTATCCTTATAGTTATGATCCGCATTTGATTCAAATTTCATTTCTTTGCACAGGTATAAAAATGAGCTGAAAGTTTTCATGTACCACAATGTCCTGCGGGAATACATCGACAAGTCTAATGTTGATGCTCAGATGGAATATTTGGATGTCTCCCACATCATGGAAGACAACAAATTCTGGGACAGGGTCTCACGATACATGAAAGTAGTCACCCCCTCGTAAAGGTCCTAAGAATGGTGGATGGCGATGAGAAGAATGGTATGGGATATCTGTACGAGGCCATAGACCGTGTCAAATTAGAGTTGCAGGATTCCCTTTCCAGAGATTATGCAAAGTGGTGGAAATTATTGACCATAGATGGGACAACACATTACACCGCGACTTGCATGCAGCTGGTGGATGATTAATTGTATTGATACATTGTTCATTACGTTCTTTTATATCTAACATTTAGTTAAATATACACAAATGTAAGTTATTTCCTCAACCCTCGATTTTTGTATGATGCCAATGCACATGTTGATGGCGAGGTGCTTCAAGACACTTTAAAAGTCATTGGTCGTTTATCGAGGACACCATAAAAGAGACTTCAGGCGGAAGTAGAGGTTGGCCTTTATTGATTTTATGAATAAGAGGTATAGAATTTACTTAAGTAGTTATGTTAATCTATTACTTTATCTTTGTAGATGAACTACTATAGAATGAGGACTGGGACGTATTCTGACTCCCAATTGCAATACGCTGTGGGAAGAGTGAGCCCAGGTATACTTTTATCTTTGTGCTTTCTTAACCTCAACATGTATTAGTTCATCATGGAGAATTGATTTTTATTTACAACTTAAATTAATTTGTTTATGGTTGGTGGAACAGCTGATTGGTGGATAATGGTGAATAATAGAGATTTGGGCAGTTCTGCATTGACTTTCATTGCAATCAGGGTGCTGAGTCAAACCACATCAGCAAGTTAATGTGAAAGAAATTGGAGCACGTTCAGCCTTATACACTCGAATGTTCGCAATCGGCTAAATGTTGAACGGTTAGAAAAATTAATTTATTGCCACTACAATATGAGATTGAGAATTAAAAACATGAAGTTGAGACAATAGCTACGGGACAAACGCGTCGCGGAGGATGTGGATGTTTTATTTGATGATGACAATCCCTTGCAGTCTTGGGTGCAGACACGAGAGCAGGTTGATGAGCTCGTTTTTGATGATGATGATAGAAGATGGGCAGAGGGCATACTAGATGAAGATGAGCCAAGAGATCCAGAATTCAAAAGAGCAACAAAGAGGTCCAGAGAGACTCAAGCGCATCGGAGAAGGGACCCAACTTTGTTTGTTGATGACACTGAGCAACGGCCTGAGTTTGAGCCAGTTAGACACTTAGAATCAGATAGCAGACCAGTCATTCTTAGAATGGTCAAGCCACCTGCATCCTTAAGAAGAAGTACATCAGTGCATGGGCTAACTGAGAGGACAAGTGATGCTGCTCGAGAGGACCCGACAATTGAGCAATTGAAGTAGATTTATGTGAGGCACACGCCAAGGGCAGGAGGATTCATGTCAAGGGTGGCTAAAGAAATCACACCAAAACAGAAAAAAGTATCCCCAAAGACTAAAAAGCGACTGGTTTCTTATGGTGATGATGATGATGGTGATCATGATGATGATGATCATCCCGGTACAGCTGCAGGTGCTACTAGTGCTGCAGGTGGTACTGGTGCTGCAGGTGGTATAGGTGTTGCAGGTGGTACTACTGGATACAGGTAGGGTGGGCGAGGATATGATTCACAGAGCCAATATGGAAATCCATCAGGTTACGGAGGTTGCCAACAAGAAGCAGCCATTTATGGGTCATGAGGTCATGAACCAGCATTCCAGTTTCATCCACATCCGTCCAGTTCCTCTTCTCTTCCTCTAGATTCTTATGCTGATACTGGATTCGAATCAAGCCAACAACCTTACACTCCAAGAGGGATCCAAAGAGGGATGCATGATCTGGCTACCTCATTGTTTGGTTATAGTGAATATACACAATACATGCAACCTGGTTATGGGTATCAACATCAAGGCCCAGACGACGAGGGAGAAGGTTCTTCTAGTTATTATCCATATTAGTGCATCATCATTTAGGTAAGGATCACGTTTATTGTACTGCTTGAACCCATTTCATGTTTAATATGTACTCAACAATATTAGTTTAACATGTTCAATGTTTATTTCACGTTTATTGTACTGCTTGAACCTATTAGTCTTCATGTTTATTGCACTTAATCTAAAATCTTTATAGTCAAATGCATGCCTAATGAATTTTTTGATTTTTATGTGATTATTTATATTTTTTCGATTTTTTACATTTATTTTGATCTTTTTTTATCTTTTTCATTGGGTTTCGGCCGAAACCGAGTCCGAAATCGAAACTGACAACCTTGCTTATTTGGCAGACATGCTGGTTAGGGCCGAGCTACAGGCTAATTTGGGCCAAACCGATCTGGGCCCTGGGACTGCAAAGGCACTCGTAGCGTGATGCGGGATTGGCCTGGCACAACGCGAGGGAAGGCTTGTTCTGGCCGGCCACTCAGAAACGGTTGCGGGTGGATCTCGACCGGCGGCAAGAGCGCGACAACCACGATGATAGGAAGATGGGCACAGCAGTCGGGTGAGGTTGCATAGGTATCCACAGTTGCAGGCTCGGTGGTGGGCGACTGCGGTTGGTTGCAACTAGGCGGGCGGTCTGGACGGTTGGCAGGGCATCTGCCCTGGCCAAACGGTGCAGGGAGGCGAGGTCGACCAGCGGGTGGTGATGCAGGTGCGCCTAGGATTCCTCTGTCAACGTTGCACGTGCGGGATGGAGATGGCGATCAGGTGGAGGGGGGAATTGGGGCTGTGGCGGTTGTGAAGAAGGAGGGCGGTGGAGGCGGAGGGCTGGCATAGAGGAGGCAATGGACGGTAGCGAACGGCGGGCATGAGGGGTGCTGAAGTGACTGTGGGGTAGAGGACGACGACGGCTAGGGAGGGCAGGGAATTGGCGGCCGGTAGGGGTTGTGGGCTCCTTTGATGCTTGATGGAAGGAATCGTGGCCAGAGAGGGTTGAACAGGGCGGTGTAAGAGGGGTGGGGCTGCTTTCTGACGACATCGTATGCAAGATTTTCAATTTCGGTATCGGTTTCGGTACTGAGCAGTGTTGGTATCGGTACCAATATCGGTACAAATTGGTATCGGTCGGTACAGTATCGGTCCCTCCATGTCCTCCCTTATAAGTATATATAAATATATATATTTATATATAGGTTTAAAAATTATAGAAAATATTAAAAAATCAGAAAAATAGAAAAAATGTAATAGAATGCAAAATCATATGTGAATGGACACAATAAATAATTTAACACATAGATTTCAAATGTTAAAACAAAAAACATCATTTCTTCACCATAATACATCAGCTATTTGAAAGCTTGAAATATAAAAATACATACTCAATAAGGGCCATATGAATATGGTGGATAATTTAAAGATTCATCTTCATGTTGGTCCCTTGATGCATATCCATAATTGAACAATGTATCTACCATTTCATTCCATTGTCCCAAAAATTATGCATCATCATTGCTCCTTGTGTTGGCAATACTGGATTCTTCAACTTGGCATCAAGTGTGCTCACCCCAAGACTCTCAATGAGATGAATAAGAGCCCCCTTATATTTGGTTGCTCTTGTTCAACGTGTGCCCAAGGGTCTTGCGATTGTGTACTATAATTTTCTGACCATGGCTTCTGTTTACACGTGAAAAATAAATAAAATGCGGACACACTGATGATGAATTAAAATTTGGGCGATTTTGGATATCATCATCATGTTTATTTGCATTTCTTTATTTTGCATTTTGGATTTATCAGACGGTTTAAGATTCGTGTATAGGATTTTTCTCCACCAATCGGAGTCAGTGTTAATTTACATCGGAGCAAGTCTGAACACCTTTGATTAACTGTCGAAGAACGCCTTTTGCCTCTATTTGTTGTGACATAAATGAACTTGATGATCTCCCATTATGGGTACATACTCTCGTAAAGAAATTTAAAGGCTTTATTTCCTTGAACATATGTGATTTGAATTACAATCGGTCCTTCAAGACCTTTACATATGGTCCCGATTATGTAATCGGATCTTCAGGACTACATTCGTTTGCAATCAGAGCTTTTGAATTTGCTTCAATCAGCATTTAGATCTTTGAATTTGCTTTCGTCCTGATTGGGTCATTGAATTTACTTTTGTCCCCTGATTGGACAGTTGAACTTGAATTCCATCACGAGGACTGTTGGATCGCCAAGATGATCATTGTCGATCCCTCGGAGTTGCTTTATGGTCATAATCACTTTTTTGATTGTAATTAGACCCTTAAGTTGCCTTGGTGTCCATAAAGGACATTCCCACCTGAGACGGATTATATTTGTAATTTTCACTCCATCAGGGTATTTCTGCGGTTTTCCCAAACTTTGGGATGCTGTAGTTTCAAGAAGACTTCGGACATTTCTGTCTTTTTGGACATATTTGTCATTTCTCGACTTCCTGAGCATTTTTGTCATTCTGACTTTTCGACATATATTTGACATTTCTTGACTTCTCGAAGATAGCCCCGTCATGTCTTGACTTCCTGGGCGTATCGGCCACTTCTTGATTTTTTCGGAGATAGTCCCGTCACTTCTTAGCTTCCTGGACATATCTGCCATTTCGTGACTTTTTGGAGATCGCCCCGTCGTTTGACTTCTTGGGCGCTCCTGACTTCCTTTCTTGACTTCTCAAAAATAGCCCCGTCATTTGACTTCTTGGGTATTTCTCGTCTTGATTTATTGACTTCTCGGAAATAACCATGTCATTTGACTTCTTGGGTGTTCTTCATCTTGATTTCTCTTGACTTTCCAGGGTTCATTTGTAATTTCACCATTTTTAAGTTTCCGGACATGATGGCTCTCGGCCATGAAAAAGATACATGGATTTGGATGGTTAGTCATAAGTCGAACTCAGGGAAGGGGCGTGGTCTCGCTCCACCGAGTTGTGCAAACGGCGCCAACTGGAACAAGAGCATTATTTGGTGATTTTGAGACAAATTGAGAACTTTGTGCAGTTTCTAGACTGAACAATAACTTTCATGCAACTTTTTCACAAATGTGGTATTTCCACAATTTTCTGATATTTCAGGGTCGTTTTGCATCTTCCCACCATCGGGGTATGTCTATAATTTTCCCGTCATCGGGAGTATTTGAGTATTTCTGAAAATTTCTCGCCACCGGGGGTATTTATGTAATTTTTCATCACCGGGGTATTTCAGTAATTTTCTGACCATTGGAGATATTTCTGTAATTTTCTGCTATCGGGAGTATTTCTAAAATTTTCTGACCACTGGGGATATTTCTGCAATTTTTCTGCCGCCGGGTGTGTTTCTACAATTTTCTCACCACCGAGAGTATTTATGCAATTTTCCCTTCATTGGGGAGGTTTATGCAATTTTCCTGCCATTAGGATCATTTCCGTAATTTTCTTACCACGGGGGGGGGGTGTTTATGCAATTTTCTTGCCACCCAAGGTATTTCTACAATTTTCCTACCATAGGGGGTATTTCTGTAATTTTACTTTGGGGTATTTCTGTAATTTTTTGTCACCTGGATATTTCTGTAATTGTTCTATAACCGAGGGTATTTTTACAATGTCTGAAATTTCTTCGTGACTTTATGCTATTTCTGAAATTCACTTGATTTCTCTATCATTTCAGCAACCTTCCTCCACAAAGGTAATATCTCTAATGATAGGGGCGTGCATGCAATATATCCCCTTTGTGATTTTTTTTTTTCAATAACAAAACATTTCTTCCTTCAAGCTTTCAAGGCCATGAGGAGCTCCAAAGGCTCCTTTTACGTAAGCTTCTTAAGCTCTTCTTCTTTTTCTTCTTCACTTAGGCCTCTTAGAAGTTCACCAAGTCTTCCTCATGTTGGAGACATAGTTGTCAAGGCGACAAGGCGAACCAAAGCGCTCACGGGGTCTCTAAGCGCTTAGGCGACAAGGCGTCCGCTTAGGCGTCGCCTAGGCGACACTTTAACCACTGATTAAAAAATCTAAAATATATATCTCCTAATATATAAAATAACAAAAAATATATGAAAATATTATAGAAAAATACAAAAAATTCAGAAGCATGAATAAATTGCAGTAATTAAATTGCATGACAATTATAGAAAATTAAATTACATGACAATTATAGAAAATTAAATTGCATCAAAAAAATACAGAGAAATTTAAAAATAATTCATAAAATTACAAAAGAACATAATAACATCAAGAAAATTACAGAAAATAAAGGCCAAAGGGTTAAAAACACTAACCTGTGGGCTACATTTTTTTAGCTTCATCTTTTTATTAGCTCTATCCTGAAAGATATTAGACAATATGGAAAATAAATCCTACCAAACATAACAAGTTATTAACAAATAACAAATCACATCATTAAAAAAGAATCAAATAGTGGCACTTAGCAAGTATGATATAAGATAACTAGTTAACTACTAAGAAATGTTCATATCTAAGCGTCTTAACATTACATGAAAGACTAAATCCTAAAATCAAATGGCACTTCTGCTGGAATGGCCTCATCATGATTGTCATTCTCATCATCTTCTTGGTGAGCTTGACCTTCTTCACTAGACTCTCATGGAGCATCATCATCATCCTCTTCAGATTCTTCTTCTAGCAATTCTCCATCATCCGACGGATCATCATAATCTCTTGGTTGTGTTCTACTTTTTGTTGGTCTTTCATATGATGCTTCCATAGCAAGCTCAACATCTGCCCAAGTAAGATCTTCATCATGAACTAAATTCTTTGACTTTTGAGTCATCCACTCACTCCCCCAATCCAAATATGGTAGACAAATAGGATCATATTTTTCTGGATGATTTTTCCTCTCTTTGAATCTCTCTTGAAGACGACGATTATATTTAACATATACAAGATCATTCAATCTTTTATGTTCCAAGCGGTTCCTCTTCTTGGTGTGAGTCTACGTGCAAAGAATATAAGTGGATAATGTTAAATAAGGATAACATTGATGAATGTAAAAGAAAATTTTGAAATTAGATGAGTTTGTGAAACTTACAAATTCAAATGTACTCCAATTCCGTTCACACCCAGAAGCACTACAACAAAGTCCCAAAATTCTTATCGTAATATTCTTCAATTCGGAAGTTTCCCACCATATGTTACCCACCATTCAACTATAAAAAAAATAACATGTCAAAATATTGTTATTTCGAAAAATACCAAGTAAAATTTAAAAATTATAAAAAAGATACACTTACTTGGCATTCTCCTGTCGCGAGCTCTTATGGCTAGTTCTCTTCCGAACATCTCTCTTTCATTCAAATACATTGTAACTTGATCACCTATCTTATCTTGAAGGTCCAAATCTGGCACTATTCTTTCAAGACATGTAAAAAAATCACTCTCAAACTTCCCACATGAACTAACATCTTTCTCTCTAGTCTTGAAATATAAGCTGGGATTTAAGAAAAACCCCGCCAAATGTAAAGGACGGTGCATTTGATCTTGCCATCTTTTATCAACTATCTTCAGAATTGGCTGAAATTTTACTTCCTGCATATATATGGATGATGGAGTTTAAAGCAAGGTAAATTTTAAAAATAAGCAAATTAAAGCACAGTAAATTTACCTTGGAGCCAAAATTTTGAACAATTTGCTCTTTTGCATACTCCATGGCAGCGTATATATAAGGCATTGTAGGTTTTTCATCTCCATCAACCAATCTTAACACTTGCAAAATTGGTTGAGAGGCTCTCAAAATATCTTCAACACCATGCCAAAATCTCACCTGAAAGACAATACTTGAGGCATTCTTCTCTGCATTTGTTGATGACCAAATACTCTTATACCAAGCTTTAGAACTAAATAATCTCCGAAGAGCCCTTTTTATTGCATCATCATTCAACCTCTCCAATGTAAGAAATGATGTGGCAAATCTAGTCATCACATCTCACCAATTCTCTACCCTTGGTTTCCTTTCTCATGTGTTCAAGAAGGCGAGTGTGAGTGTAAATATAAGCTGTCAACTTCTTAGCTTTTGTAATTACACTTTTGTAACCCTTTAACTTACCAATATCTTCTAACATGAGATCCAAACAATGTGCAGTACAAGGTGTCCAGAATAATATTTTTCTTTTATCCATCAACAAACGACCAGCTGCTACATTATATGATGCATTATCAGTTACAATTTGCACCACATTTTCTTCTCCAATTCTTTCAACCATTTTATCAAGCAACTCATATAACAACCCTACGTCTTCCTTCTTATCAGAAGCATTAACTGACTCAACAAAAAAAGTCCCTTGCGAACAATTGACTAGAAAGTTGATTAACTTTCTTTGTCTTTTATCGGTCCAACCATCACACGTTATTGTACAACCATATGTCTTCCAATGCTTTTGATATTCCTCATACATCAAGTTTATCTTCTCCACCATGTCCTTCAAAAAGGACACTCTCAACATGTGATAGCTTGGGGGCTTATACCCTGGTCCAAACCGTCCTATAGCCTCCACTGCATGTTCAAAGCATTTTAGACGGGATACATTGAATGATATGCCACCTTCACAGAACAAAGTGGCAACATACTCATCAACCATCCTTTTATTTTCTTTGTTCCATCTATTTTCTAACGTGGATTGAATTTTCTTCCCACTTCTCCTAGCATCAACAAAGTCTTCTATACTCATTCTTGCAAAGGCATCAATTGGCCCTTTGGATTTAGCTGTAGGTGGTTTGCTCGTCCCCGAACTCTTTGCAGAAGAGTCCAATGTTGAAGAACCTTGCCGGGACTTTTCCACATGTCTCTCCACTTCATGTTCATCATCAGAATCTCCTTCAATCGGAATACTCTCATTTGGCTTTCTTTTTTTTGTTTTTGTTCATCCAATTGAGCATCTCTTCAGCAATTTGTCTATTAGTATTTGGGCATTTTTTCACATCTCCAAAATCACCAATCAAATGTTCATTTTGTCTGCCCCCATTAGTAATCAAGCCACAAAGATCGCACTTGACCTTGTTCTTATCATTTATGTCAGGCCAATATGCATTCTTCCATCCCGGGTCTTTTGACTTTGCTTTTAATTTTATCTCGGTCTCAGCCGTGGAACTATTATCTGCTATGATCTACACACAAAACAATAACTAATAATGAAAATTATTTTAATTTTAATTAAAAAAATTAATCTAAAAAATTAATCTAAAAAACTATTATCTGCCATGGGGGTCGGGGAGAGTAGGGAGACAGAGAGGGAAAGTCGGGAGACAGAGAGGGAGAGAGACTGAGAGAGAGGAGGGAGACAGAGGGAGACAGAGAGAGGGGCCCTCTCTCTCAGTCACTCTCTGTCGGCAGAGAGCGACTGAGAGAGGAGGGAGACAGAGATAACAGAGAGCGACTGAGAGAGAGAGACAGAGAGAGAGAGAGAGAGAGAGGCGCCGGGGGGGAGAGCTGAGAGAGAGAGAGGGTAGGGGGGACTCACCGGCGGCGGAGGAGGAAGACGCCGGAGCCCGCGGGGGAAGCCGCAGCCGGGGAGGAGGAGGACGTCGCGTCGTTGCCGCGGCGGCGGAGGATATAACGACCCGAGAATCCGATTACTGGGAAAGACCCGATAACCCGAGACTCGAACCGCCGCCCACGAGCCGGGAGGGCTCGGAAGGGCTAAAAGGAGTGTGGAAGCACAAAGAAATAGGAAATAAAGCAGGACAATTCAACAATTAACAGAAATAAATAAACAACTACAGCTACAACAGAGTCTAGTCCAACAGAAAGTACAGTCTAAAGCAGTAAAGCGTACCACATGCCGAGTGAACACTCGGCCCGGCGAGTTGGCAACTGAGAACCTCCGCACCGCGCCCTCGAACCTCGAGGAAGAACCGTCACACTTGAAAAGCAGGGGTGAGTCTCCTGTCACTGGCCCAGTAGGGATCCTCGGAACCCCAATTGAGAACAACGGCGGCACGGAAAGCTGTAACCACAAGTACAACCGTAACAGCAGGAACAGTAAACCCGGTGGCCGGTCAAAACTCGGCACTACAGCTACTCCTACTGTACCGGCCAAGCAAAAAGAGAAGTCCCGATCTCGCAGTCGGGAACCGGACCATACTAGCACCACTTACCAAAGTAAAAATTCACGGCAACCCCGCCGTAGAGGCTTGTCTCCCTGGACACGGCCAACCTGGACACGCTGTCCAAGGTGCAACCCCGACCATCCGGTCGCGGACACCGCACCAACAAGACGCAACCTCGGTAAAGTCACTAGCACTAGTCTCACGGCACGAAAATCGACACGTGCCACGGCGAAACAACCGGAACTCAACGGTCAACACGACCGAAAACCCGAAGGTCGAAGTCACGGAAACCGACAGTCTGTCACTCTCGACTCGACATGAGTACCTCCCACTAGAAGCAAGGCCGAATGCGTCCACTGACGTCTTAGTCCGCGTCTCAGGTGTCTCACTCCGGCCTAGCGGGAACTGAGACACCGTACAAGTAACCACAAACATGTGACTAGTTGGGGTCACGCTCGTCAGCGCGTGTCCACTGCCCCCAACCACGTGTGCACACACAGACCATACGTCCCAGGTCTGGCCTCTGACTGGTTTTCCCCTCAGCCGGACTCTGGCTGCAAGACGTGGGGCCCGACGAAAACCAGTCTAAAAATCGTCCTTATGGTAAGCCTCTCCACCTACTCCCAGGTGGGACCACTCGCGTATAAGCAGGCTACGACTAGTGGAGGGTCACTGAAGGAGTAGACTCTCAAGCCAACGGAAAACAACGCCCGAACCCGACGAAGTACGGGGACCGTCCCACGTACCAGCACCGTCGCACGGTGACCACGGTCGGAGAAGAAATGGGACTCACAGTCCGCGGGCCACGCACCTGGCCACGCAGAAATGCCAAAATATGGTTCCCAAGGCAGCTCACAGGTCGCCAAACCGAATCCCTTTCTCAGGGACAAGCGGGAACCCTCCAGTCCCAGGCTGGGCAACTGGACTCGCGGTCCAAGGCCTCACATATGGCCCACGCGGAAAGCACGGAAGCACGATTCCCAAGGCAACGCACAAGCTGCCACGCCGATAACTGGACTCGCAGTCTAAGGCCAAACATATGGCCCACTCGGGAATCATCTTCCAGGAAAACTCACGGCATGCGGGGGAGACCCCACCGCACCCCCACCGATACACGGTGACTCGGTCTAGCGTAACACGAAAGCCCGACACGCGAGAAGTCACATGGACTCTCAAACCCCTGGGCACGTTAAACGAAGTAGCACGGTCCTCCCGGCGCCCTCGAAACACGGACACAGAATCCCACGGGTGTCTGGGGCACTCACAAGACCGCAAGTTGACCACTGGGTCACGACCTGGTCGACTAGGGACCGACACAACGCGAAACGATTGCAGAGAACACGAAAACTCACCTCGGCACCACACAGAGCCTGACGGTCTAAGCTTGGGCCATCACGGTCTGTAACGGTCCAAGCCTCGACCGTCACAACCACTCTGACGCACCAACAAAGGGCCGTCAGACGCTCGGTGTAAACCGGCTGTGACGCGCTAGCCCTGGTGCGTCACGGTCTGTGATGCGCCAGCCCTGGTGCGTCATCGTCTCTGACGCACCCAACCCAGTGCGTTAGAAGACGAGAGAAAACAGGCTGTGATGCACACCTCTAGCGGCGTCACAGTCTCTGACGATCCTACCCAGGCGCGTCAGAAAATGGGCTGCGTCAACTCCGACGGTCCCATAAAGGGGCGTCACAAGGTTCCGACGGTCCTACCTAGGCGCGTCAGGGACTCGTGATCCCAACGGTCCGAAAACACGAAAACGGACGTAGCGGTCGAGCCCAGGCGCGTCACAGCCTCTGGCGGTTCATCGTAAGACCGCCAGAGAGACCGACGCCTGCCGACACTACAGGACCATGTGACGCACCCACCCGGGGCGTCACAGCATGTGACGGTCACTTGAAGGACCGTCACACCCGTCCGAGAGCGAAACGACGGGAAACGACCCAAAAATTCGATCCACGCCCCGATCACCCCCGGGTGATGGGGAAACGAAGGGGAGTCCATCCCCAAGCCCCTAGGCATGCATCTAAACCCCTGGATCGGGCAAAAACGCCGTAAAACGAGAGATCTGACTCACTCCCCCAAAACATGGATTTTCCCCAAAATGCGAAAACAAACCCGCTCGGCTCACGACGGCCTACAAAACTCGCAGGAAAGGGAATACACGAGCTGGGGGTCCATCTCCCTACCTCCACCGAAGATTTCGCATCCCGAGCTTGCCGATCCACGAAGAAAACGCCATGAAACCTCACCGTTCCACGAACCCGCGGTTGAGCTTCCACACGCCACCGGCCCTCGATCTTGGACCCGTTCCCCGTTCCTCGCCTCCCGCCATCGCCGCCTCTCCCTCCTCTGCCACCGTCGGCCGCCCGGGGAGAGGGGGAGAGAAAGAGATGAGAGAGAGTGAGAAAGAGAGAATGAGAGGGGGGGAGAGAAAGAGGGTTAGTATATATAGAAAAATCTGAAAATTGTAGAAATTCAGAAAATTACGAATAATTAACTCCGCGATCCTCGGGAGGAGCACAACGCAGTGGTAACGTCCCAGAGTCGGAGAACGCCACGGTTTGCCCTGCACAGAGTTCCGAAGGCACATCAGGGAAAAACACGTGTAAAGCACAAAATATACTCTTAGACCCACTAAAATGATCCGAAAGAAAATCCGGGCATTACAGAGGACTTGTAGGCGCGGTGGAGGAAGACGACGTCGGAGCCCGCGGGGGAAGTCGCAGCAGGCGGGGAGGAAGACGACGTCGCCGCGGCGGTGGAGAAGTTGTCGCAGGCGCGAGGAGGAGGAGGTGACGTCGGGGCCCTCGATGACGACGACTGCGGCGGACGAGAGGTTAGGGCAAACGCAAATCGTAGGCGGCAGTCGAACGGGACGGGGGGGGGGGGGGGGGAGAGGTCAAGGGAGGTTGACAATCGCGGGGGTGGGGGAGGGTGTTAACCCAGCGGATCCGCGCCCGCGGGCGGGTTACCGGGTCGGACTCACGCTGAGCGGGTTACAGGGTCGGACTCGCGCGGAGCCAAGGCGACCGGGCGTCCGCCTTGGCGCCCAGACTGCCTAGGCGGTCCGCCTGGGTCGCTTTTTCACCATCCTGAAAGGCGACAGTCCGCCTCTCACGTTCAGCAGCGCCTAGGCACCCGCCTTGACTACTATGGTTGGAGATCTCTCCGATCTCTTTCCCCTTGCTTCGTACCTTCTCCTTGGAGCTCTAAGCTCCCTTTTATAGGAGGTGGAAGTGCACCGGAGGCTAGGTGGCTCCGGTGGAAGCACCTCCTCCGATGGAAGTCCAAGGGTCAAGGTGGACACCCCCTCCCCCTTCTCTTCCTCCTCTTCTTCTTCTCTTTTTCTGTTTGTTTTTTTTTCTTGCGCGGGAGAGAAAGGATCGGAGGGGGTCCCCCTCCAGTTACACAGTGACCGGAGGGGGTCCCCATCCGGTTGCACATCACCGGAGGGGGTTCCCCCTCTGGTTTGATTGGGACCGGAGGGGCCCCTCCGGTCAAACCTGCACCGGAGGACCCCCTCCGGTGCACATGCAACCGGAGAGGGTCCCCTCCGCTGTCACCAAACCTGCACCGGAGGACCCCCTCCGGTGCACATGCAACCGGAGAGGGTCCCCTCCGCTGTCACCTAGCTAGAGGGGTTTTGCTCTTGCCTTGTTGACTTTTCTCTCTTTTTTTTTAGTAACTTTCAGGGTTCAACAAATGCCCTCCACGGGATGTTCGTCGGAGTCGAAGGTGACGGCGGGCGGCCCGTGCATTTTGGCACTTCCGTTGCTATCCTCAGTCTTCATGACATGGCGGGGAATATTGTTGGATTTGTTCTTTTCCCCTTGAGTCCTGATGACATGACGGATAATTTGGTTGAAAATGATGACAGTCCGGGAGTGGAACCCAAAGACATTATATATTGCTCTAGAGCTCCATCATTGCATGGTGTTATCACCAGTTTTGGGCAATGTTTATCATTGCAATTTGAGCTGTCGTCTAGTTTTATGAGGCATTTTGCGCCGAGCCATCTGGCTTGAAGTGCCTATTTGGTTGAACCAAATATTTTCGAACTTGGTATCCCCTAGGAGAGAACTCAGGAGAGCGCACACCATTCTAAAGAAGTGGCATGGACCCGCTCCATCAAGTAGACCCTAAGGCAGAGTTTCATCGTAAAATGCACTATTAGAAGTAGTAGGACTTTTTTTTTCTTTTTTTTCCTTCTTTTTTTTCCTTTTTTTTCTTTACTCTTCCTTTCTCTCTTCTTTTTTTCTTGGTGACCGAAATTCTCTTGTTCTTCATCCATAGCCTGGTCTAGCATTTTCCTCCTGAGCTTTGCCTTTTCTGACTTTGTCCAGGACTAAATCTGGAATCTTGCTGCTAAGACTCTCTTTTTTTCCTTTGCCCGAAAATCTGTCTCAAGCGTTGCTTGGTGCCCTGCTCAATATGATTGTCGGCCTAGACTTTCGGGTCGGTCGGAGATTTAAGTTGAAGCGTTGGTCATTCCGACTCGTAGAAGATAAGATCTTCCTTGCGCAGAATTTCTACAGGGCAGTTTTAGCTTATTAACTCTTCAACTGCCTATCAAGGTTTCTCTTTTCACGCAGCTACCTTGGGCATCTATTTCTCCCTTTTGAATAAGGGTTTCAATGCAATCTTGGACTTCCTTGGATTTCCTTGGCATTCCCCCGTAGAGTGAGATGCCCTAGCATGATAGTCACATCACATAGGATGCTTGTTTCCTCAGCCTTTTAGATTCTTGTTCTCGTTCTCTCCTGCCTTTTAGCTTATGCTACTTCAATCGGAGAAGGAGTTTCTGCCTTTATCGGCAGTTGAGATATACCTCCAAAATTTGAGTTATTCGATTGGGCTTTTCTTTTAGGGGGTTTAGGGTGACTGACCCAATCGACCTCATCTTTATATATTTGGCAGATGACGTTAATCGCCTGTTTGATCAATTCAGGCGGCAGTTCTCGAAACTCGATCATATAAAGACCAGAGTTTTGAGATGTTGGTGCTACTTCGGGCTTCTTAATTGTTCATTCCTTGGTTTATCTGGGACTTAAACTTGGGAGATTCCGCCTTGGTCTCGCCCTCTTTGGCTTTGCTTGGAGTCGGACTTGGATTGCTCCCGCTTAATGTCACCTTTTCGACCTTGTCTGGAGGTTGGTTTGGAGTTCTTTGGCTGAGTCTTGCCTTCCTGACTTTGCCCAGAGCTTGGCCTTGGCTGGTATGCTTATTTTCAATGCCCACTATTATGTGCATTTTTCTTGATGGATCCCTGAATGTGTATTTTCCCCTTTCTCCCGGAAGAGACTGGAGGTGCAATGACATTTCCGGGATAGGAGGTAGATCCGGATGGTGATCAAGACTCTTTAGGTGAGTTTCTGTTGGGTGTCTTTTTCCGTTTCTTTCCTTCTTGCATGGGAAAATACCTTGGCATCTTTTGTTTTCAGATTTGCTAAACCTGAACCTAGTTCTTTCTGTGGGAGAATTCACTGCACTGCTGAATTCTGGGCTAAATGATGACTTACTAGAATTTTTAGCCAGTCTCCCTGTTGACGGGAAACAGTGGCCAATTATTCGAAAGTCCTGCTTGCTGAAATTTGTGCAGAGGGGGAGCAGAGCCAAGCCCCTAGGTGGAGGATACTTGATGTCCGGTTGCTTCCCATAGCTTGGTGGTGGCTCAAGTTCCTCACACCACTTGTAAGCATGTCTAGTTTCGACTCGCCTTTGGGTCCTTTACTTTGTTGACATACTTATTTCAGCTTTTGTTGTTGACCTTCCGCCTGGGGTTGTAGTGGGTTCATTCGTGACAGGGCTACTTGGCGCCTTAGAAGAGGTCGGTGGAGGTGATTTGGTGTTGGGGCCAAATGCTGACATTAGCGCCAAGGCTTCGGGGTGTACTCTTGCCCCAACTGGAGTGACAGATGAGTCTTTAATAGGAAATCAATCTCCAGTCGGTGGGGTGAGATTTGGTAAGCATCTGGCCTCTCTTCCTTTTTCTTCAGAAAATCTGGATAGCTTTTATAATGATGTGCCCCTTTTTTTTGATTGTCCCATTGTCGGAAGTACTGAGCCACCCCTACCAGTAGAGGGGGAGAATATACACCATGTAGAGGCCTCTCTTTGTGCTTCGAACTTGGCACTTCCGGCCACTGATGGGACTAAAGATGTTGACTTTGGGGGTATTGCGTCTTTCATTCATTCGCTGTTCTTCTGATGCATCCCGTTCTATACTTTGGGTTGATTGTTGCCATTTCTTCTTTTTTTTTTCAGGGAGTGCTATAGAAGCTCCCTTGCCTGCCACTGACCTAGATATGGGAGGGGGAAGATCCTCTCCTTTTAGTATGGAGCCTATCGCTCGGGACCTGGCAGGAGCTGGCGGTCTTCTACCATCAG
Source organism: Amorphophallus konjac (assembly GCA_022559845.1). Lineage (NCBI taxonomy): Eukaryota > Viridiplantae > Streptophyta > Magnoliopsida > Alismatales > Araceae > Amorphophallus > Amorphophallus konjac. The sequence goes on along the minus strand of CM040122.1, from coordinate 82,058,118 downwards.
GTAATTGATTTTTTTTCTCAAAATCATTGGCGCTGAATGCGCTTACATACACCTAACAGGTATTGTGCTTTGCACTTTGTTAGAGAGAACAGAGTTGGTTGATAAACAACCATCACCTTCTTTGCCCATTGATCATTTACCTTGTGCTCTTGCGTTCAGTCATAATGACCATATTCCCCACTCCCTCTTTTTCTTTTTTCAGCATCATCGGAGAGCGTTCACTCGAGCACGATCACTGAACGTCGTGAATCCGCCTTGGCTATTGACTTCCCAGTGCATGGAATAACTTGGTCGGACGACCCCCAACCTGTGCCTTTTGTGGGGGCTAAACTTATTATGCTTGACACACTTATCAGCGGCGCTCAAGCTATGTTCTAGAGGGAGAGTCTCTCCTCAGTGGAGGCTGTGCAGGATGCTCTTCAGACCGGCACATGAGGTTACCGCACATTGGGGCTGCCAAAAGAGCCCTGGATGGCAGCGGTGGCAAATGTTTGGGGGAAATTTCAACGCTTGCACGAGGCTTCGGCCTGGGAGAATTGTCGGTCGAGGATCCAACAGTTTGAAGCCGAAATTGACATCTTATCTAGCAAGGTCCAGGAGCTAGATTCCAAGGCCGAGAGAGCTCGAGACCGTCGGAACTCCTTTGAGGTAGTGTTTAAACGCGGAATTTTCGGACATCCGATTCGTTGGATGAATATGCGTATATTTTGGTATATTTGTTAATTCCACGCTTTTGAGATTATCAGACGATTTCGGGTTCATGTATAGGACCTTTCCCCACCGACCAGAGTCGGTGTTAATTTACATCGGACAAGTCCAAACACCTTTGATTAATTGTCAAAGAACACCTTTTGCCTCTATATATTGTGACATTAATGATCTTGATGATCGCCCATGATGGGTATGTACTCTTGCGAAGAAATTTGGAGACTTCATTTCTTGAACACATGCGATTTGAATTACAATAAGTCTTTCAAGGCCTTTACATATAGTCCCGATTGTTTAATCGGGTCTTCGGGATTACATCTGCTTGTAACCAGAGCCTTTGAATTTGCTTCAATCTGTATTTGGATCTTTGAATTTGCTTTCGTCCTGATCGGGTCATTGAATTTACTTTGTCCCCTGATCGGACGGTTGAATTTGCATTACCTCACGAGGACTGTTGGATCGCCAAGATGATCATTGTCGGTCTCTCGGAGTTACTTCATGGCCATGATCACTATTTTGATTGTGATATGCCCCCTTAAGTCTGCTTGGTGTCCATAAAGAACATTTCTGCCTGAGGTGGGGTATATTTGTAATTTTCCTCCATCAGGGTATTTCTGTAGCTTTCCCAAACATTGGGATGTTATTGGGATTTCTGACTCTTTCTGGGTATTTTCACCCTCTTTCGAAAATAGCCTTGTCACTTTCTGACTTCTTGGGCATTCCCGTTACTTTTGACTTTTCGGAACACATTTGACATTTCTTGATTTCTCAGATATAGCCCTGTCGTTTGACTTCTGGGATATTCCTTGTCTTAATTTCTTGAGTTCTTGGAGATCGCCTCGTCGTGTCTTGATTTATCAGGAATAACCCGTCATTTGACTTCTTGGATATTCCTTGTCTTAATTTCTTGACTTCTCGGGAATAACCTTGTCATTTGACTTTTTGGGTATTCCTTGTCTTAATTTCTTGACTTCTCAGGAATAACATGGTCATTTGACTTCTTGGGTATTCCTTGTCTTAATTTCTTGACTTCTCGGGAATAACCCGGTCATTTGACTTCTTGGATCTTCCTTATCTTAATTTCTTGACTTCTCGGGAATAACCCGGTCATTTGACTTTTTGCTTCTTGGATATTCCTTGTCTTAATTTCTTCACTTCTCGGGAATAACCCGGTCATTTGACTTCTTGGGTGTTCATTGTCTTAATTTCTTGATTTATTAGGAATAAACCCGTCACTCGACTTCTTGGGTATTCCTTGTCTTAATTTCTGAACTTCTCAGGGCTCCATGAAAAGATATATGGATTTAGATGGTTAGCAATAAGCCGAGTCCAGGAGAGCACACAACGCTTCAAGGAAGGGGTGTGGTCCCGCTCCACCGAGTCGTGCAAACGACGTAAACCAGAACGAGGGTATTTCGGTAATTTTGAGACCCCACAAATGGGGGTATTTCTATAATTTTCACACTATCGGGGGTGTTTCTGCAAATTTTCCACTATTGGGGGTATTTCTGTAATTTTCTAATTACCGGGGGTATTTTTATAATTTTCTGCCCACCGGGGATATTTCTGCAATTTTTTGGACAGCAGAAGGTATTTCCCATAATTTCCTAAGGTTCTTCATGGACTTTAGCTATTTATAAAGTTTGTATGGCTCCATCTTCATTTCAGCAACTTTGATGATCAAAAGATCATGTCTCAAGCAACCAAATATCTTGAAATCTTCAACCCACCAAGCGTTTTAGGAGATAACAAAATGTCTTGGAGCTGAAATCCTCCAAGTGTTCCTACGCGGCTCCTCTAAGCTCTGGCACCATCTTCCCTTTTTCTTCCCTTCTCGGAGTTGTTCTTGTCTTCTCTCCAGCCTCTCAAAGGAGAGGGCTTGGGTTTTATAGGAGGTGAAGGAGGCCAAGGGGGAGATCCCCCAGAGCTTGGTGGAGGTAACCTCCCGTCTCTTTATCTCCCCGTCTTTTCCTCTCCCCCGCCTCTTCCTCTTCGGATTCTTCCTCCCCCAGTGGTGCAGCAGCAAAAGGAAAGGCGAGGGGGAAATTCCCCCGGAGGCGCAGGTGGAGAGGGCCCTGGGGAGCTCCCCCGGTGCGTAGTAGCAGGAGGGGGGGGGGGCCTCCCCCCCGGTGTGGTTCACCCCGGGTGGCAGCAGGAGGGGGGGGGGGGTCTCTGCCCGCTAGCGGCAGGTCGGGGGGACCTCCCCCGGTGGTAGTAGGTCCGGGGGGGATGCAGTGTGTGGGGAGGAGTGTCTTTCGCCGGGAGGCCTTGACTTGTCAGATTAAAAGAGGGGTGTGGTCACCACCTTCTAGTACCCACGTGGAGTTCTGGTCACCTTCCAAGCCAATGATGAGTCTAAGCCAGTGCTCACCCTTCTTCTATTTATGAAGACAAGTAAGGAGAGGTGTGGTCACCACCTTCTAGTGCCCACGAGGAGTTCGGTGAGTCTAAGCCAGTGCTCACCCTTCTTCTATTTATGAAGACAAGTAAGGAGAGGTGTGGTCACCACCTTCTAGTGCCCACGGGGAGTTCTGGTCACCTTCCAAGCCAGTGGTGAGCCTAAGCAAGTATATTTCAATGCCACATGGATACCCGATGCCACTAAAAAAACTTAACTTCGCGAGGTGCTCGGCAGAATGCCCACTTGTCACAAAGAGCTAAAAGCTCGACTTGGCGTGGGCCTTCGTTGAGTAGTTGCATGGTCACGTGCCGTCGGCTCGGCCAGACGTTTGATAAAGTGCCCATGAGTACTTTAAAAGTTGAGAGCTTGATTTTGTCGAGCGACTGTGTATAACTTTGTATCGCTCAGAAGGTGTTTGATGAAATGTCGATGAGCACCTGTATGACGGCGACAACTGAGTTTCTTAATTTTTGAATTTTTATATAATTATTAGAAATTATGAACTTTTTGGGGTTCAACAAATGCCTCCCACGGGATGTCTGTCAGAGCAAAGGCGATGACAGACGGCCCGTGCACTTCACTTCTCTTTCTTTTTTTTTTCTTTAGTCTTGATGACATAGCGGAGAGTTTAGCTTAGATTCTCCCCTCGATGAACATCCTCCAACGTACAATGACATCCTGGAAGTGAGATTGTAAGAAATTATATGTTGTCCCAGCACTTCGGTCTTGTGCGGTGCTATCACAAATTCTGCTCGAAGTTTGACATTTGAGTTTGTGCCGATGTCGTGTTTTATCACGCATTTTGCGTCGAGCCATTTGACTTTTATCATCAGTTTGGTTGAGTCGGATATTTCTTGACTCAATACTATGTAGTAGGGAACTCAGGAGAGCGCACACCGCTTCAGAGAAGAGGCATGGACCCGCTCCACCGAGTCAACCCCGAGACTGAGTTTCATTGAAACATCACGAAATGCGCCAACTGAAATAGTAGGTTTTTTCTTCTGTTTTTTCCCTCCCTTCTATTTTTTTTCCTCTCTTTTTTTTCTTCCATTTTTCTTCTTTTTTCTTTTTCTTCTCTTTCTTTCTCTCTCTTTTTTTAACTTCTTTTTCTCCTTCCTTTTTTTGTGACCAAAATCTTTTTGTTCTTCGTCCATATCTTGGTCTGATATCTTCCTTTTGAGTTTTGCCTTTTCTGGCTTTGTCCAAGACTTGATTTGGAACATTGCTTGTGGAGACTCGCCTTTTTTGGTTTTCCCAGGAATCTGTCTCGAGCGTTGGTTGGTGCTTTATTCAACATGACTGTCGGCTTGGACTTTCTAGTTGACCGAGGATTTAAGTTGAAATATTGGCATTCCAGCTTGTAGAAGACAAGATCTTTCTTGTGCAGAATTTTTGTGAGGCGGCTTTGGCTTATTAACTCTTCAGCTGCCTGTCTAAGGCTTCTCTTTTTACGCAGCTTCCTTAGGTATGTCTTCCTTTTGAATAAGCGTTTCAATGCAGTCTTAGATTTCCTTGAATTTCCTTGTCATTCCCCGGTAGGGCGGGATACTCTAGCATGATAGTCATACTATGTTTCCTCAATCTTTTTTTTTAAACTTTTTTTTCTCGTTCTTCTCCTACCTTCTAGCTTACGCTAGTTCAATCAGAGGAGTTTCTGCCTTTGCCGACGATTAGGATGTGCCTCCAGATTTGGAGTTGTTCAACCAAGCTTTTCTTTCTAGGGGATTTAGGGTGACCATGTTTTTTCGGGATCACCTTGACTCAATCAGTCTCTTCTTTGTATATTTGGCGAGTGACATTAAATGCTTGCTTGATTATTTCGGGCGACGATTCTTGAAACTCGATCATATAAAGACCAGAGTTTTGAGATGTTGATACTGCTTCGGACTTCTTTTCTGCTTGTTCCTTGATTTATCTGGGACTTAACTTGGGGGATTCCGCCTTGGTCTTGCCCTTTTTGGCTTTGCATGGAGTCGGACTTGGATTACTCTCACTTAATGTCACCTTTTGGACCTTGTCTGGAGCTTGATTTGGAGTTCTTTGGCTGGGTCCTACCTTCCTGGCTTGGCCCGGAGCTTGGTCTTGAGTGCTTCTTTCGAGACAGAGGACTCACTGAGCCAACATCTATTGCTGCTTGAGTTATATCTTTCACATCAACATTGCTCGTATGATTTGAACTTTCTTGTATTTTGATGTTTTTCTTTGCAGGTTCTATTGAAGGGATCCTTCCAGAATTGTCATGTCCGGGTACGGAAATCAATATTCCAATTTTTGATTTCCATATCAACTTTGCTTTGAGATTCCCTGTGTACTGATGAATTTCTCTTTTTGCTTTGCAGGCTCCTTCTGAGCTGTCACATCAAAAGCATGCATTGCGAGAATTTCAGAGCTTTCACAACTTCAAATTTGAGTGACCTAATGCTGTCACAGACGCAGTCCTTTGATTTGCAGCCTTTGCTTTATTAGGAGTGTCTTCTATTGGAGTTATGCAGGGCGACTTTGCAAAGCAAAGCTGGAACAAGATGTACTCAGGAGGCGTTAAGCTTCGCACTTGATGCACATTCTTTCGTTTAGTTGCAGCTATCTCGAGGCTTGTCCCGGAACTCTTGTTGTGCATTCTTTCATTTATTTGGAGTCACCCTGACGGCTTGTCTCAGGCACTTGACATGATTTCACAAATGCACTAGAATTTGCTTCCTTCATTGGATTTGCAGTCCTTTTCTTTCTCTCTTTCTTTTCCTTTTTTCCTTCTCCTTTTTTTTCCTTCTTCTTTCTTCTTTTTTTTTGATATCTCCTTTTTTTCTTTTCTTTTCTCTTCCCTTTTTTTTGAGCAAGGGTAGTTAACCCTCCTGAGAGCTTGAAATTAGAGGTTGCACTTTGCAAGAGAGTAACTGTGAGGTGTTGACTTGGCCGATCTTCAACGGTTTAAGGGCCAAAAGTAGAATTCAAAAATTTGAGTATCGGATTTTAAGGCTGACCAACGGTTTAGGAGCCAAAAGTTTGGATTTAGGGCTGACCAAACGAAGTTTGGAGAGTCAGAACTTGCATTTGGGGCTGACCAAAAATGGTTTAGGAGCCGAAACTTAGGATTTGGGGCTAACCAAACGGGGTTCGGAAAAGTCGGAACTTCATTTGGGGCTAACCAAACAAATGGTTTAAGAGCCAAAACTTAAGATTTGGGGCTAACCAAACGAAGTTTAGAAAGCCAGAATTTAGGATTGGGGCTGACCAAACAAAGTTGGGAAGCCGAGAATTTGGGGATTTGGGGCTGGCCAAACGACGTTGGGAAGCCGAAACTTGAGATTTGGTGCTTGACTAAGCAATGTTGGGAAGCCGAAACTTGAGGATTTGGGGCTAACCAAACAACGTTGGGAAGTCGAAAATTGGGGATTTGGGGCTGACCAAATGAAGTTGGGAAGTCAAAACTTGAGGATTTGGGGCTGGCCAAGCGACTTTGGTAAGTCGAAACTTGGGGATTTGGGGCTAACCAATGAAATTGGAAAGCCAAAACTTGAGAATTTGGGGCTGGCCAAATGACGTTGGTAAGCCGAAACTTGGGGATTTGGGGCTAACCAATGAAATTGAAAAGCCGAAAAACTTTAGATTTGGGGCCGACCAGTTAGGTTGGGAGGTCAAAGATTTAGGATTTGGGGCTAACCAAGGAAGTTGGAAAGCCAAACTTTGGGATTTGGGGCTAACCAATGAAATTGGAAAGCCGAAAAACTTGGGATTTTGGGCCGACCAACTAGGTTGGGAGGCCAAAGATTTAAGATTTGGGGCTAACCAAGGAAGTTGGAAAGCCAAACTTTGGGATTTAGCACGGTGGGACGTGAACAAGAACTGTTCAAAGTAACCATGACTTTTGGATTTTCTTGGGAGGTATCTCCCTTACTTTCCCTTGCTCCTCTGCAAAGGAGAGAAGGTCTTGTGCAGATTGTTGCTTGAACTCATACTCGGGAGCATAGTGTATTTTTAAATGGTTCCCATTCAGTGGTGGGAATGGCATTTCTCCTTTGTGATCAATGACTGTATACGTGCCTCCTTCATAGGTCTTGTGACAACATAGGGCCCACGCCAATTGGGTTGTAATTTATCCTTGGATTTGTCGGCCGTGACTTCCCTTTCTTTTGACCATGACACGGTCACCTCTTTTGAACGCCCTTTGCTTTACCAACTTATCATAAGCTCGAGTCATTCGGGCTTGGTATGGCCGAAGATGTTTGTAGGCTTCTAGCCTTTTCCTTTCAAGGTTAGACAACTCTTCAAGCCTCCTTTCTATTTCATCTTGTTCGTGGGCTTGCAAGCCGGTATGCACGGCTACCCGGTATAATGACATTTTGATTTCAATTGATTTGATACTATAGCCTTCGCCCATACACCAAAGAGAAGGGGAACAACCGGTGGGAGCCTTGTAGACAGTTTGGTATGTCCAGAGAGCTTCGTGTATTTTCTCGCCCCAATCTCTTTTGCGGCTGCTGACGATCTTGGTCTGGAGCTTGCAGAGGGTCTTGTTAAATGCTTCGGCCAATCTATTGGCTTGAGGATTGTAGACCGTCGACGTTCTCCAGTCGATATAAAACTTTGCTGCCAACTGGTAAATGGTCTTGTTTTTGAATGGAGTGCCATTATCTGACATGATTCGACAGGGGGTGCCGAATCGATACATAATACGGTGCTTGACAAATTGGGCGACTGCCTCTCTTGTGACCTCCTGCCGAGAGATAGCTTCGGCCCACCTGGATAAGTAATTTGTAGCAGCTAGGATGAATTTATAGTCTCTTGTGGATGGTGGGGAGGGTCTCACGATATCCATTTCCCATTCTGTAAAGGGCCATGTAGGAGCTATGGTGTGCAACGAGCTTGGGGGTCTTCTTGGCACTGGGCCGAAAGCTTGGCACTGATGACGTGCGGGCGTATCGGTTGCAATCCGCATACATGGTGGGCCAGTAGACACCCTTAAGTTTTATATTGTTCTTCATTTTGTCCCCAACTTGATGGACACCGCAGAGCCCTGGGTGGACTTCATGCATGACCAACTTGGCTTCCATCGGCGAGAGGACATGCTTGTCCTTTTCATGCACCAGTCTATATAATTGATTTCCTATCAACTGATATGATGTTGCCCTTCGCAGCGACTGAACCTTTTGAGCCCGATCTGAAGGGAGGCAACCATTCTTTGTTTTGATAATCGGCTCACGCCAATCTTATTCGTCTTTCTCGATAGGACCGCCTTCTTCAATTGTGCTGACCTCAGAGGTAATAGGGTCGGCTTCTTCATCATTTGAAAATTTGAGAATTTGAGGTGGTCTTTTGCTTTGACAGTCCCAAGAGGATATATGTGAATAAACACCAAAAACTTGAGAATTGACGGTCCAAAAAGGACTTGTAGGTCAAGACCAAAAATTAAAATTTGGTGGAATTGACGGTCCAAAAAGGACTTGTAGGTCAAAACCGAAAGATTGTGACTTAAGTAGGGTTGACGGCCCAAAATGGATATGAATGCCAACACTACAATAGAAATTTAGTAGAATTGACGGTCCAAAAAGGCCTTGTAGGTCAAAATTAGAAATTGGAATTGACGGTCCAAAAAGGACTTGTAGGTCAAAACCATTAATTTTCCTTAATGGCGGGTTTCGCAATCTTCGGCGGCTGCTTCAATTCCTGAGCAAGTATGAAGCCTCGTCTGACCAGAAAGTGAATGCCAACAAGAGCTCCTTCGTCAAGGCTAGCAACACTCCTGCGAGATCCATTTAGCAGATTTCTGAAATCTCAGGTTTTCCGCATAAACGGTCCCTTGAGTCTTATCTTGGGATTCCTATCCATGCTGGCCGCAGGAGGGTGGCACACTTCAAATTCCTTTGGGAGAAGATTAGTGCTCGATTAAGCTCTTGGAAAGCTAAGTATCTGTCACAGCTGGGCGTGTTTGCCTCCTCAAATCTGTGCTACAATCAATCCCTATCTACATTGCTAGTGCCACTTGTCTGCGAAAGTCAGTGATCTCCACTATTGAAAAAATGTTTTCTACTTTCTATTGGGGTGGTTCGGAGGAGCAGCGCAAGCATCACTGGATCCCTTGGCACTCCATTACAAAGCCGGTCCAAGAAGGTGGCCTGGAATTACGCAGCCTTCATGAGGTCCAACTGGCGATGTCTATGAAGCAAATTTGGACGGTCCTCCATGGCACTTCCCTGTGGTGTGGTGTGAGTACGCCGGATCCAAATTTTTGAAAGCTCACCTTTATGATATTACCAGACCTTTCCCTTCTGGAACTCGCAAGGAAATCTTCAACGATGCCAAGGAAGCTATCCTGCAGCATAGCCGTTGGATACCCCAGGAAGGTTCTTCTATTGACTTCTTCAGGGATATTTGGTGTGCCACCAGCCCCTTAATCTTGCAGTCCTCCAGCACCTCTCCTCCCAACTTTTCTCTGCAGGAGGTTGCTATGAACCCACATCATATGGCCTGGGCTATGCTTCCTAGTCTGCTGCAAGGCTTCAAAGAGAATGTTTTGCACAATGTGCTTGGCGTGGGCGAGGACATTTGCGTCTGGACCTGCAATCCTGAAGGCCATTTCACTGTCCATTCTGCTTTTCAAGCAGTACATATGCAGGGCATCAAGCTGCCTGCTGTCCAAGATCTGGAACTCGCAATTCTCGCCTAGAGCTTCCAACTTCACTTGGCGACTCCTCATCATGCTGTGTCCGTTGATGAGGCCATCCAGCAATGTGGATTATGCATCCTGTCGAAGTGTTCATGCTGTGCCTCCAACCCTCAAAGGGAGACCCTTGATCATCTTTTTCGATTGGGCCAATTTGCTTCTCCACTGTGGGAATTTTTCAGCCCTCTCATAGACCCCAAGTGCAGGCTTCAAAGTCCGATCTCCATCCGTTGCGGGGACATTCTCAAATATGCAGATATGCGTAATCCTTTTGGTTTTGTTGGGGTGCACATCATGCTTAATAATTGGGAGGTGTGGAAAGTTCGTTGTGCTAGGGTTTGAAAATAAAAGAACTGGTCTCACCACGGTCAAGAGGTCTATATTGCAGGGTGTGGCTTTCTCCTTGCAGCAGCGTATATTCAAAGTCGCCCCCACTCCTGTTCAGAGGGCAGCTTTGGACTCCTTTCAGCTGCAGTACAACCTTAATCTCAAGCCGCCAAAAGTAATCAGATGGTCTCCAGCTTATGCAGGCTTCACGCTTAATATTGATGGGGCGTCAAAGGGGAATCCTGGGCCGTCGGCAGGTGGAGGGTGTATCAGGGACTGGAATGGCCGTGTTCATCAAGCGTTTGCATTCTTTTACGGACATGGTACCACCTTTGCAGCTGAAGCACGAGCTCTTTGGGACGGCATTTGCCTCGCCCTGTTCAACTCTTTGCCGCTGTCCGCCATTTTCTCTGACTCCCAGCAGCTAGTAACTCTGATTAACCAAAGGGGCAGCCCCCCTTGGTCAATCAGGAAGTGGTGGGATGAGCTCTTGTGCCTTTTTGGTATCCATCAGTGGCCGCTCCATCACACTTACAGGGAAGCGAATGGAGTGGCCGATGCCCTCGCCTCTCATGCCTCTCTCTCCATGACAAACACAGAATTCTGTTCTTGGAGCCAGCTACCACCTAAAGCTCGCGGCTGTGCTGTCCTGGATGCCGCGGGTATACAGCAATGCCGTGTCTCTTAAGCGGTGGTCTGCCCACTTGGCTTGCTGCTTTTGTCTTTATCTTTGTCATTTGTTATTTTCATCGCCACAAGTGTTCAGTCAGGGGCATACCCCGATGACTTTGTATTCTTATTATTTTTATTCAATAAAATCGGTGGCCTAGGCTTATCTTGGTGGAGCGAGAATATACCTCTTCTTTGAAGTAGGTTTGCGCTCTCCTAAGATCGGCCTCGAGACCGTCTTCTTTGCTTAAAAAAATATCTGATTTATTTAAATATATTTAAAAAATTTCGCCCCAAATGCCTTGGCCATCTCCTAGGTGCTTGAGGCTAAGCAGAACCCTTGATCACCTCTGACTACATGGAGTAGTTCAAACTAGTTGAGAAACAATAGATAACTTAAGATTATTTAGTATCCAAAGAGCTCGAATTAGACTTGATTATTAAATGAGCCAAGTTTGAACAAAGTAGTGCCTGGCTTGTTTGCTTTCAAATAGCGCAAGCTCGATAATAAACAGACCAAGCTTGAATGGGATGATACTGGCCTGGGCTTGGCTCATTTGCTGCCCTTTATAGCTCTATGAATTCCTGTCTGTCTGAATTCTCCAGATGGTTGCATGCAGAATTCTCTCTTCCACCTTCCAGAATTATCCCCTGTTTTTTCAGTTAGTGTTGCTTCTTTAATTTCTTTGCTTCTGCTTTACATTTTTCCTGCTCTTTATCAACATTCCTACTTCTCAATCAACGTCCAGCTGGTGCAGATGGTTGGTTGTCTGTTACTTTTTTTTCTTCCTTTCTTTTTTCCCTTCAGGGTGAGGGAAATTGAATAGTCCATGAATATCCCTTTCATTTCACCTCACCTACAAGTAGTGCACAAAGTACCTTCACCAAAAAAGGGAAAACAAAGCCTGTCTGTAATGTGTGTTTAGAAAATAGTACTCCAAGGAGTGCAATCAGAATGGGAACCTACATGGGGTATGGCTGATCTCAATCCAATGGAAGTGATCTAATCCTCTTAGAGTAATGACAACAAAACATTTTTGTAAATAAAAAGACAAATATCTGCAAAATACATATTTCTAAATTTAATAACTATTTATGGAAATATAAAACTGCTGGAGAGTGTTTCTATAAAATTTCTCAACTTTTTACTCCAACCCAACCAGTCAGGATTGACCGATCATAAGGGAATCAGCCGATCCACAGCCAATACAGCTGATCTCAGTCCAATTCGGGCAGATTCAACCCGAAAAAGGACCACTCCCAATTGATTTTTCCTTTCTCTTTATTGTTTTCATCCGAATTGATTCTATGGCTAAAATCAGATTTGTCATTGCTGATCCCAACCCAGATCAGCCAATTTGGATCGGGATCATCCGAGCCTGCATTCAATGGTGTAGTCCATGTTCTTGTTTTTCCCTTCCTTTTTTCTTGTTTGCCTCTGTTTTGCGTGGGTCCTCGCTGATCCCTGCACCTCATATTCTTCTGTGATCTGTGATGGGAGTTCATTTTCTCTCTCTCTCTCTTTCTCCGGAACAATGTGATAAGAGTTCTTTTACTCTGGTAATTATGGAATTTGGTTGACAAAACCTAGATATGGATTAGACTATCATTTCAGTACTGAGAATTCTTTAAAGCACACTTTCTAAGCTTTTGGCTTAGAGAGTCAGTAATTAGGAAATTTGGTATTGACTCATTTAGGAGTACCTTTTGTCAAGCTTGGACTCGGATTTCACTTCGAGGATTTACTTTCTCCATCTGGAATGTGATGGCGACCAACAAATCCTAAGTCATCAAGGGGCAGAATGAGCCTATATAGAGTGGACTGTCACCCCCTGCGCTCTTAACTGTAATATGTTTGAGTCACTTAATTTTTGTCAATACAAGCGGTTGGCTTGCTTATCTCACAATGACTTGAACAACGGTTTTTGTTGTATTCGTTCAAATCAGGGCATAAATCATTTTTTTTATACCACCGTTCAAGTATGTCATCGCTTAGCCAAAGATATCTGTATGCAGAATGCGTGAATGATGGGAATGTTTTAACACAAGGCTTTTTTGCCCGTCAAGTGGTTGCCTAGTCAGACTGGTAATATGTGGTGCATACTGAACTAGTCATTGTATACAGATGCAAACTTGATGGGTGTAGAATCAGTCATATTTATTGTGAATCCATGTTTCAGACTTTGTGCAATACATATTTGTAAACCTACTCCTGTCTACCAACAATATACCATATATTGGTGATTGTTTCAAGTGTGAGAATCAGGAAATATACGACTAGGAAATAATGTGTACTTCACTAGACACTTGTACGCAGTCAAAAAGAGAGTCCAGTTTGTTATTTATTTTTTAATCAATTGGCATATGTAGATATTTTTAAACATCAACAACTTGAACATAAATACCCAGTTTTATGTTAACATCGCACTTTCTGGTTCATAGTTGAACCGTCCAAATCTACGATTCAGTCATAAAGGACTGCATTTGCAAATATTGAGTTACCAATGCATGGAGGTATGATCCCTGTGTTTCAGAAAGGCTGGATACGAGATGAGAGTGTATCTGGGATCTTTTCCCATGTTATCCATGTATGCTGGCATGCGATTGTCATGTGTGGAAATTGCCAAGAGACCATTGCATAAACTTGAAGGAAATTCGAAGGAGATAAGGGTCGAGTCATGAACTGATCACTTCAAAAATATGAGGGTAAAGAGCTGCAGGAGGCATGATCATTTAATGGTGCCCCCAGTAATTAGTTTTCGGTTCGCAGAGAGGTACCTGTAAGCTTTACTTGCAACTTGAGAGTTGCTCTCGAACGTTGACAGGGTTCTAACTCTTCGTACTTCTGTGTAGACTAGTTAATTGATGCATATGAAGTTAATAAATGTCATGTTTTATGTAGCTTTTTGCACTCCTATAGAATATTTTGCTATTAAGGTCAGACAGTGGTTGTTAAGTGGCTTTATTGCCCTAGTGTCCAAACGTAAGCGGATGCCTCAGCATTGCACTTTACATGTGTGTTTGTAACATATTCCCTGACCTTTCCAGCTTCCTCCAACTCTAGTAATCTCCTCCCATTCTCCTTTGTGAGTTATGAATATTTAAGAAGGTATCCTGTCTGAAGGATGTAGGATCGAGTAGGATGAGTATACTGATTTTTTGATTCAACAGTGTTTACATATCCCGTTTCTTCAAGGGAGCAAGCTTATTAGTTCTTGAACATGAACAACTAATGTTTATTTCCGTGCGTTATACGAACATAATATGTTGCCATCTTGACCATTAAACAAGAAAGCTCAGCGTATGCTCTTTCTCAACGCATAAAGATGCTTCAAGAAGATCCCAAATCTCTAGTCTATTTAACGATGTGACGTCTCGCCCGCCCTTTGCTTTAGCTTGTTGTCGCTCCTTTGCATTTGAACTCTTCTCCTAGATGAGTCTGCAAATGTTGTACATTTTTTTTCTTTGTAAAATAATAAGAACACTTTTGTTCACTTTACATGCTTGGGAGTTCGACAATTATTTAGACATGCATGTGATGGATAGCTTGACCATCCTGTGGTATGTATGCTCTATGTTTGCAAGAAGAAATTATATTCTGTACGTTACGAGGCAAACCTAATGTCGAGATCTTGTTATTCAATAATACCTCAAAGCTTTGATTCTGATAACTTTTAGGGACACTGATAAATATAACGTTGCTTTAGTATAATATTCTGGACATATTAACTTGTTAAAAGATAAAAGTGCCACTGGTCAAACCCATGGATAAAGCCTTTACGTGTCTACCACGGGGGGGGGGGGGTGTATGAGCTGGTGTGGACCATTACTTTGCCATGGATGTGAGTAGAGAATGTATGCACGCCAATTGTTCTTCTTTAACTGGCATGGAGATCCGTTTCTACTTAGTTGGAATCTTGAATCGTAATTGGAGATTTCTGCACACTCTTGACAAAGAGATGTTTGACTATTACCCCACAATGTATCACATTTAGAGATTGAATACTTTAATTTCGATATATGTTTAGTTTTTCTATAACAATACATTTATTTGATTACTCTTTTTGAGAGAAATTTCTTTCTAAATTAATAATGCGTCGTTCTTTAATTTTTGGACAGTTCACCAAATAACTAGAGATTAAGAGTTGTGGATAAATATCGAGACTGAAGGCAATACAAAAAAAATGATGGTTCATTTGAAAGCAATTTCTAGGGATTTCTTTTCATATTGTGGTTTGTTAGTCAGAGAACAATGGTAGTAATGGGGAACGTTATTAATGGAGCACATGCAAGATAAACACAAAAAATGCTTGCGACATTCTGAAACAATGCAACAAGCTGAATGAATTGCAGCCTCAATGGGGCTTTGATGTGAATGTGGCCATGCATGCGAGAGGCAATGGATTTTCATGCTCAAGTTGTCCTTCCCACTTCTTTGCCGCCTCCTCCTCGGGACCATGCCTATAACCACTCCTTTCTTGGGAGAATCAAGCAACAAGAACTTCTCGCTTCTAAAGGCCATCGGTAGTAGGTCCTCAAAACTATCGTGGTGAATGTTTCATGTTCTCAGGAATGGCAATTGGTGTTCAAAGATTTCTATTTTATTAAATGCTTTTGTTCTACATGTGGACATTTTTTTTTGATAGGTATCTTTTTTTTTTGTTTAAACGGGGAGGGGATAACCGGGCCGTGACCTTCCCCCAAATGGTGGGGGGGGGGGGGACCAGCTACTTGACTCCGTTATTCATGAGCGGGTTGTAGGAGTTGACACAATGCTAGTAAAAATCATGCATGCTTCGTAGAGTTAGCACCCATTAATAAGATCATACAATTTTCTTCAAATAACAAGACGATATAATGAATTGTGGTGTAGCTTCACTTGAAGTTGTTTGACGAGACCAAGCGAAGAAGCCAAGGTAGCAAACTATAACTCTGGATGTTGAAGCTAAGAATAGAGGATGTATCCTCGAGGCATATGTGCACGTCGAGCGTCGAAGCTGATCCTTTGCACATAAAGGGAAGTTCTCACTGGGGGTTATGTGTCTCGGGAAAATCCTTCGATATTTAAGTTAACATTGGAAAAGAGAATTTTGTAGAGAGAAAAAGTGACACTATTATAGTGTTATTGCTGAGGGCTATGTGTTGTGGTGTACTTTGAGAAGGTCGCTGAGATCAACTTTATATAGACAATGTTGGACTCCCGGTTGATGTTGATGATATGTTTATTTTGATGATAACAAAATATTAGTTTGAATGAAATTGATGTTAACAAGTACTTGAAGTCTCTTGATGTCATTTTAATCACAAGTTCACATTTTCTTTGATTTTGATTGGACATTGAAAGTCTAACCTATTTTCGAGATATAATGGAGCAAACTTCTATCTTACTCAAAGGAAACAATCCAAAATGCCCAAGATAAGATCATATTTTATGTCTTAGAATATGAGACTAACTTATGTTAATTTCTCTTGAAGCAAGGCATAGGTCGACCGATCAAGACCAACAGGTCGACCTAAATCAGCCAGAGATGTCATCTTGTCACAGGAAATGTAGAGGTCGACTGACCTGGACAATAGGTAGACCGATTCAATGCATGTGTCGACCAATGCCATCTTGCAGGTCGACCGATAGCCGCCAGAGATTACATCTTGTCAGGGAGAACACAGAGGTCGACCGATTCTGTCCATCAGTTGACCGATGGTAAGTATAGGTCGACCGGTTACCAATTCTGTTTTTCTGACTTTGTTTTGTAGGTGTCGCATAGGTCAACCGATCCAACCTTCAAGTCGATCGAATTCTGTTACGAGATTTTCGGATCCAATCGTGCTCACGCGTGTGGATCGTTTATGCTCACGCCCATTCATCTAAAACCTTCTTCACACGTGGGGAGAGGAGCCATTAGGATTTGAGATTGGGTCTCTCTTGGGTATAAAAGCTCTCATTTTCTGCAGACACATAACAACACATACGAGAGAACACTTAAAACAGAGAGAAGAAGTAGAGTAGAGGGCGGCTGAGCGTGGAAGACTTCTTCCTGGAGATTTCATGGCGGTCTGATCATCCCAAGGGATTCATCCATCTACATTCGACCTCCAGACGTCGATAGTTTGCAGAAGAGATGCAAATTTGAAGAGTTCTACATGAGCTTCCAAAGAATTTTAGAGGAACAACAGAGGAGGATTTCGAAACCTATAGGATCTTATTATTTCTAGGCTTTTTGTGATTGTTTGTGGATACATTATTCATCTAAACTCTGAGACTACTTATGTGTGGGCGGAGATCATATCTTCACGTGTGTGGAGACACTAGAGCATCGTGGTTGTAGACTCGGTCTGCGCTTGTGTGTGTGTTGCTTGATGCTTGGCATCGTGGTGGAGATTTAATCTCCGTGTGTGTGTGGCTATCTTGTAGGGGTTTACAAGATTAGTGGAATCCTCACGAGTAGTGAGGGGTGGACGTAGGATTGCACACGGGTGCATCCGAACCACCTAAAAATTCTGTGTTGTGTGATTTGATTATGGTTTACTTCCTATGTGATATGTGTTAACGGCTTATTGGAATCACCTATCCACACACACATCGCCACATTCTATCTTAATAGAATGAAAGCGTCATTTATGCAAGAATTCCAAGTAAAATTCAATCTCTGCAATTAATCAATTCAAATCATCTAATCTGAATTAAATTGAATTTTGGCTAGAGCGGAGTGAGTGTTTTTAGTCTGTGAAATTGTAAAGGTTTCATTAGGTCAATCAATTCACCCGCCTCTTGATTGCCGTTATATTGGGGCCAACAATTGGTATCAGAGCCACAACTCTTTATTTTGTGGATCTAACATTCTAAGAGTGATATAGTGTAATGACAAACAAGGGCATGATACTAGAAGGCCACTCAATTCATCACCCCCATTTTTTGATGACTCAAATTATGCTTATTGGAAGAATAGAATGACTGTATTTCTTCGTGCTCAAAATTATGAAATTTGGAAGGTTGTTAACAAGGGTCCTTATAACTTGCCTGACGATGAGGAAGAATGTACTGATAAAGATTTCAAAAATTGTAATACTAATTTTAATGCTTTGAATATTATACGATGTGCAGTACATCCTAACGAAAATTCTCGTGTTTCAATGTGCTCTTCAACGAAGGATATGTGAGATAAGCTCAAGTTAATCTATGAAGGAACCTCAGAGGTTAAGGAAATAAAGGCCAATCTGCTTGTACGATATTATGAGCTGTTCAAGATGAATTCAAAGGAAAACATATCTAAAATGTTCACAAGACTCATGGAAATTACAAATGGTTTGAAAGCTTTAGGAAAGGAATATACAAATTCTGAGTTGGTGAGAAAGGTGCTAAGATCTTTGTCACCGATGTGGGACACTAAGGCCACAGTGATAGAAGACTCCAAGGATTTATCTGTGTTATCTTTGGATGAGCTTATTGGTTCCCTAATGATTTATGAGATCAACATAAAGAGAAGTGAGAAAGATGTGAAGAAAAAGAAGACTATCGCCCTCAAAGCCAATCCTCAAGGGTCTGAGTCTAGTGATGAAGAATATTTAGATGCTAGTGATGATGAAGAGGACATTGCAATGTTGATTAGAAGAGTTAAAAGATTTCTAAGAGACAGAAAGAAATTTCTAGGAAAGTTCAGGAAAACCCAAGAAAACAGGTTATGGTCAAGGGAGAAGCAAGTAAACTCAATGATGTGATTTGTTATGAAAGCAAGAAATCCGATCACATATGAGGAGAGTGTCAGGATTTGAAGAAAAAGTTCAAGAAGCAGAAAGCCATGGTTGCTACATGGAGCGACGACGAGGAAGATGAAGACATGGAGGATCTAAAAGAACTGATGCAGAGCATGTGCTTGATGGCGCATGAAGGTGAGTCTAGTGAGATACTATCTGACCCAGATTTTATTTCCAATGAACAATGGGAGTCAGAATATGTTGCATTGTATGCTAAATTTAAAAAGATAAAATATGAGGACAAGCATCTTAAAAAGAAGATTGAAAATTTGGTTCATAATGATTCATCTCTTAAGAAATGTCTTGAGGTAGAAAAAGAATGTCAAGAGCTGAAATCCAAGAATAAAAAGTTTATGGAATTTATTTACATGCATGAGCAAGATGAAGAAAATCACAAAAAAAGCTTGGTGTATTGATGGAAAATGATGTTGATTCTTATGAGAAATTACATGCTTTGGAAATTGAAAATAAAAAACTCAAGGAAGAAAATTGCTCTTTGAATGATAAAATTTCTGCATGTGATGAAAAATTATCTAGTTCTAAAATGAAGATTTCTCCTTTTAATAATAAACTCAAAAACTTACAAGATGCATTAGCTAAGTTTGTGAAAGGGAAGCAAAACTTAGATAAAGTTCTTGGAATGAAAGTTAATTTTTAGAAAGAGGGTTTAGGATATGCTCCAAGTAAGAAAAAGACATTTGAAAATAAATTTCAATCTCATTTGTTCGTGCACAAAATGAAAACCCCCCTGTTCATCAAAACTTGAATGCTAAATCTTTCTTGAATGATCAAAAATCTACTGCATTTAATAAGAACATGTTTGGACGAGCTTCTAATGTTGTGTGTTTTGATTGTCAAAAACCTGGTCACACCATCTCAAATTGTTGGATAAAGAAAAATACACGTTATTTGAATTTAGTTTGGATCAGAAAAGATATTTTGAACAAGTTACTAACTTGCTTGGACCCAACTTGTTTTGGGTACCAAAAATCACTATGAGAATTTGTGTTGTTGTAAGTATGCCTTGAAGCAGAAAAGTCAAAGTAATACTTAGACAGCGGGTGATCGAGGCATATGACGGACAACAAGAAAATGTTTACAGAATTGAAAGAAAGAGATAAGAGGTTTGATAGCCTTTGGTGGAAATGACAAAGGTAAGATTATAGGGGTTGGTAAGGCCGGTAAGGGTACTTCTAACCCAATCGATCATGTTTTGTTAGTTAAAGGCTTGATTCATAATTTACTGAGTATTAGTCAACTCTGTGACAAAGGTCATAAGGTCAGTTTTGAATCCTCATATTACTCAATTGTAGATAAAGTTACAAATGAAATAAAATTCTTAGGACATAGGAGCAATAATGTCTATACAATGATCTAGATGAAATTTCATGCAATAACTTGTGTTTGGTTGCAAATAATGCTGATAATGCTTGGCTTTGGCATAGGAGATTAGGTCATGCTAGTTTTAGTATGATTTCAAAATTATCTAAAAATAATCTTGTGATAGGTTTACCTAAAATAAAATTTGAAGGTAATAATGATGGGAATCGACGCCGAGCATGTACATTTACTTTTACATTTATGTCCTTTTAGTTTGTGTTATATCCTTGGGAAAGTATATGCGCAATTGTACGGCTTTATAAGCCAAAGCGTCATTCCCATAGATTGTGTGGATTTTTATGCAATTATACAGTAGGACCAGCAAGGGGGCCCTCAGCCCTTTCCCATTGGTCCATGTCACCTATGTGGGGCTGGTCAACCATCCTAGGTGGCCATCTAGAAGGGTTGAATGTCAAATGCCACATGGGTAGACAAAGGGAGTAAAAAGTCTAAGGTAGGCTACCTACCATGTCAAGCTTGTCTCCCACTTGGGTTATTTTATTTTTTTTGTGTGTGTTGGTTACATTTAATCTAGGCCATTCATTCCCCATCCCTAGATCCAATGGCAGAGATTGGATTAGATTGGAGGCATATAAATAGTTGTATTTTCCATTTGAATATTAATGAAAGTGAAAAAATCATTGTGCAAGAACCCCTCTCTTGGAGAATTTTGACCTCTCCTCTCTCTCCCCCTGGTTTCTTCATCCCCAACCCCCATTCTAGAGTGATATCTCCTTCCCCCCACCTCCGGTGATCATCGGTGCCGCCGCCGCCGCCGTTCGTGCCGCCATCACGCCGCCGCGGAGCCGCCTTCGGTGTTCTGTCCATCCTGGATAGAGGCTTCTTGTCCGAATATCTGCTCTCCTCCACGTGAAGATCTCTAGCTAAAATTTTTATGGTGTGTTCCTCCCTTGTATCCCAAGCTCCACCTAAATTTTCACGCCCAAATTCCATCGTTTAGTATTTTCTCATTTTCGTGCATCTTTCATTCCTAGTTCTGTTTTGTCTCTGTCTACAGTGACAGCAGCCCTGTGTTTCCCACCTCCGGCCATCTTTTTGATTTGTCCAAAACCTCCCAATTTTACTGGGAGTTCTTTCCATCACCCCCTACCTCCACAAATTTTATTAATGTTTTATCAGCATTCTATCTATTTTTAGAAATTCGTGTTCTTCCTCAGCTACAGTGTTGTCAGCCAGATTCCAGATCCGACCCACTGCTAGTGCAAACATCATAGCAATTCGTATCCTTCTCCAAATCCAGATCCAAAAATAGTCCTGGTTTCGTAGCTTGATTTCCTACAATGTTTCTGAAGAACACAACCCCAGATTCGGACGTATACCTCGCGGTCAAAGGCAATCCACAGGAAAGTTCTCTGCTGACCTAAGATTTCAGGAACTGTACAACATGAACTTGGAAATTCCATAAGTCCAGATCCGTGCAGATCCAGGCCAGATCTCCAGGCCAAGATTGAAGTATTTGAAGTTATCTTTCCAACGGCGCCAGTCTCGTGTCGATCCGACATCGGGGCTGATCGCATCGCCCGTTCTCGCCGAGACGCGCGCTGAAAACCAGAAGTTGCAGCCCGTGGCCGGTTATTCTGACCGGTGCCGATCGGAGCCGCCCGGCCTCCGGCCGGTGAACCAGCGCGCCCCCACTCTAGGCAGCGCCCTTCCAGGCATCCTCCACTACAGCGGTGCCACCGGGTCCCACACGGCCCCTCCGGACAGCACGTGGGCCCCACAGTCACGTGTTCGGGTGTTGCCGAATCAACGCGAGAAGCCGCCCGTCAACCCGAATTCGGTCCTCCCGGGCCCAGTTGTGTAGCCCTTTACCTCCCTGCGTGGAGTGGGTGATATTTCATTACTGTCATCATTGTGTAATATTTATCCCGGGAGTACGAGTTTCGACCGGGTCCGTCTTCCCCACGCCGAGCGCGTGGAGGTATCGCATTCGCTCCCTTACTTGGCATTTTACTTACTTCATATATATTTGTTTATGCCGCTGCTAGAGAGCATGTGTAGGGATATCTAGCTCACTTTATCTATTCATTACCGCTGCTGCGAGATAGTGCGAGACCGTCCCGTGACCCGATCCGGGCACAAAAGAGAGCCGATCACCCTAGCTCATTGCCGGTTTCTCAACCGCGCACATCCGACGCTTCTCTCGTTAAGGGGCAGTCACGAGCTTGTCGTGTCCGTGGTCTCGTCCCGCATCAATTTGGTATCAGAGCAAGGTTGAGTCTAGGGTGTCAAAAAAAAGTGTCTTTTTGCATTTGCATCCCTTTACTCGGTATATCAAAAGGTGTTGTCCGAACGTTAGGCTACGCTTATCGGGAAGGCCGCACACTTGCGCGAGTGATCTTCGGATCAGTTATCTCTGCCACGTACCGAGTCTTGGTCGTCATGTCTAGAGTTGTAGTCCATTGTCTAGTTGGTTTATCTACTAGTGTCGACATGTCCACCCACTAGTCCCCAATCACCCATGGACTCCCAAACGCCCGGATGGTGGCGATACTATCTCAAATGGAAGGACCACCCGAACCACCCCACGAGGCCCGAAACCTGGGACTTCTACGGGTCTGATGACCCGAGTGTCTACCTTGAATGGGAAGCCATTATGGATGATTACTTCGAGGTGTACATTATGTACGGGCCCATGCAAGTCGATGTTGCCAAAAGGTGACTTTTTGGTGAAGCCGCCGCAACTTGGAGGAACATCAAATATTGGAGGGAGGATAGGAATCTAAGGCCCATCAAGTCATGGTGGGAAATGAAGAGAGCGCTTAGGAGGGCCTACTTGCCCCGCCCACCTACCTCCAACCACGGAGGTCATACCACTCACCCACCCCACCAACTCACCCACAACCAAGTGGGCCACACCGCTACCCAATCCCACCCCTTCACCGCCGTCCAAGCCCAACAAAGCGACCCCAATCTAGTGGCCCGCCCAAGCACCTCCAACCAACCTCCCTTTGGCACCCCCATCCCAACCCACTCAAGTACCTCCAATCGAGTGGAAGCCCCGCTTATAGCCGAGCCTAAGACCACACCTAGGTCGAGGGACGAGGAGCGAGTCCACCCCAAGGTCCCTACTTCAACCCGCTCCTTTGAGGAATGCAAGAAAATGATTTCGGATTTGTTGGAAAGGATAAGTGCTTCTTCACCTCTCGTAGGTGCTCCATCACCACCCGCTCCTTCCGAGCTCTATTCGGAACCTTCTTCTTTAGAGCTACCAAAGCCCGAGCCACCCGTGTTTCTTACGGGAACACTTTACATAGCCGAGTCACTTCTTAGTTGGCTCAAGGATGGCTTGGTCCCACATCCCTTCCCGTCCATGGACCCCACCTTACCTTTAGTGCCAGTCAACTCATTCCATACCACCTTTCGATCTAGTCACCATGTTGACACATTGGACGATCTTGTCATGGGATTGGATTCACAATGGGAGTTGACGCATCTTTTGGCGCGAGGCTTTGACCAACCCGCTAGTCTTAGCTTCACCCATCCAGCTTTAGGGTCCATTACCTCCGAGTGCACCGTGGGTTGTGTCACCACGGAGGTCCTCTTACTCCTCCCCTTACCGGACGAGCCCGAATTCATACCCTTTTGTCCGAGGGAGGAATCATACTTCTTGCCTATGATCCCCGTCCCACCCGTCATAATTCAAGAAGGTGACTATCCACACCTTCAAAACTTCTACACGTGGGACCGTGACTTGTGGGAACCCACCATAAGGGGTCATACCTTCTTTGATCCCTTTGACCCACTCCCTAGTGGATCCTTAGACCCTCCACATTCACTTCACTTCTTCGAGGGAGTCCGCTACCACACCCCTTCCCCACGGGCCGGGTCGTCTATGCCCACCAAGCCCGTAACCTTACAAGATACACCATCATCTAGGGGAGATACTCTTGGCCCTCCCACATCCACATCCCATATGCATGCATGGCCCACCTTAGGAGGTCTAGGATTTCCGCATGATGTCAACCACTGGTTACGTCAGATGCATGCATGGCACACATTCGGGTGTCCTGCTCCGCCGTCACCCATGTACGGGTCGGACTAACATTAGGTATGTCTAGGGTCATATATGAGTCGGTATTGTCTCTTCTTTGTGTGGTTTGTTTGCATGGTTTGTGTGTCGTTTATTTGTCTGCATGTGTCTTGTGCAAGCTCGTTGTCGTTCTCTTATGAGTAAGAGGCGAGTGGACTCATTCGATGAGTATGGGATCGGTTCTATATCTACACCCGGATCTAGTCACCTACAGGGACTCAGCGGTGATTCCTAGTGAGTCTTCGAGCCGCCACCTCCCCCTTTGAGAGTGCCCCACCCGGAGTGTCCACCACTAGCCCATGGCAGCTTGCGCATATCGAGTATATATGGAATGAGCAGGTGACGATCACTTGGAGTGGAGCGTACCCACGTTACTTGGCACGGTGACGGATCCGTCAGAGTACTCGAGCATCCATACCCCTACTCGACGGGGTCGAGTTCCTCCCACCCGGGGAGAGTTGATGGGAATCGACGCCGAGCATATACATTTACTTTTACATTTATGTCCTTTTAGTTTGTGTTATATCCTTGGGAAAGTATATGCGCAATTGTACGGCTTTATAAGCCAATGCGTCATTCCCATGAAATTGTGTGGGTTTTTATGCAATTATACAGTAGGACCAGCAAGGGGGCCCTCAGCCCTTTCCCATTGGTCCATGTCACCTATGTGGGGCTGGTCAACCATCCTAGGTGGCCATCTAGAAGTGTTGAATGTCAAATGCCACATGGGTAGACAAAGGGAGTAAAAAGTCTAAGGTAGGCTACCTACCATGTCAAGCTTGTCTCCCACTTGGGTTATTTTATTTTTTGTGTGTGTGTTGGTCACATTTAAAGTAAGCCATTCATTCCCCATCCCTAGATCAAATGGTAGAGATTGGATTAGATTGGAGGCATATAAATACTCGTATTTTCCATTTGAATATTAATGAAAGTGAAAAAATCATTGTGCAAGAACCCCTCTCTTGGAGAATTTCGACCTCTCCTCTCTTCCCCCTGGTTTCTTCATCCCCAACCCCCATTCTGGAGTGATATCTCCTTCCCCCCACCTCCGGTGATCATCGGTGCCGCCGCCGCCGCCGTTCGTGCCGCCATCACGCCGCCGCGGAGCCGCCTTCGGTGTTCTGTCCATCCTGGATAGAGGCTTCTTATCCGAATATCTGCTCTCCTCCACGTGAAGATCTCAAGCTGTAATTTTTATGGTGTGTTTTTCCCTTGTATCTTAAGCTCCACCTAAATTTTCATGCCCAAATTCTATCTTTTAGTATTTTCCCATTTTCGTGCATCTTTCATTCCTAGTTCTGTTTTGTCTCTATCTACAGTGACAGCAGCCCTGTGTTTCCCACCTCCGGCCATCTTTTTGATTTGTCCAAACCCTCCCAATTTTACTGGAAGTTCTGTCCATCACCCCCTACCTGCACAAATTTTATTAATTTTTTATCAGTCTTTTATCTCTTTTTAGAAATTCGTGTTCTTCCTCAGCTACAGTGTTGTCAGCCAAATTCTAGATCCGACCCACTGCTAGTGAAAAAATCATAGAAATTCGTATCCTTCTCCGAATCTAGATCCAAAAATAGTCTTGGTTTCGTAGCTTGATTTCCCACAATGTTTATGAAGAACACAACCCCAGATTCGGACGTATACCTCGCGGTCAAAGACAATCCACAGGAAAGTTCTCTGCTGACCTAAGATTTCAGGAACTGTACAACAGGAACTTGAAAATTCCATAAGTCCAGATCCGTGCAGATCCAGGCCAGATCTCTAGGCCTATATTGAAGGATTTGAAGTTATCTTTCCAATGGCGCCAGTCTCGTGTCGATCCGACATCGGGGCTGATCGCAGCGCCCGTTCTCGCCGAGACGCGCGCTGAAAACCAGAAGTTGCAGCCCGTGGCCAGTTATTCCGACCGGTGCCGATCGGAGCCGCCCGGCCTCCGGCCGGCAAACCAGCGCTCCCCCACTCCAGGGATCGCCCTTCCAGGCATCCTCCACTACAGCGGTGCAACCGGGTCCCACACGGCCCCTCCGGACAGCACGTGGGCCCCACCGTCACGTGTTCGGGTGTTGCCGAATCAACGCGAGAAGCCGCCCGTCAACCCGAATTCGGTCCTCCTAGGCCCAGTTGTGTAGCCCTTTACCTCCCTGCGTGGAGTGGGCGATATTTCATTGCTGTCATCATTGTGTAATATTTATCCCGGGAGTACGAGTTTCAGCCGGGTCCGTCTTCCCCACGCCGAGCGCGTGGAGGTATCGCATTCGCTCCCTTACTTGGCATTTTGCTTACTTCATATATATTTGTTTATGCCGCTGCTAGAGAGCATGTGTAGGGATATCTAGCTCGCTTTATCTATTCATTACCGCTACTGCGAGAGAGTGTAAGACCGTCCCGTGACCCGATCCGGGCACAAAAGAGAGCCGATCACCCTATCTCATTGCCGGTTTCTCAACCGCGCACATCCGACGCTTCCCTCGTTAAGGGGCAGTCACGAGCTTGTCGTGTCCGTGGTCTCGTCCCGCATCAATTTGGTATCAGAGCAAGGTTGAGTCTAGGGTGTCAAAAAAAAGTGTCTTTTTGCATTTGCATCCCTTTACTCGGTATATCAAAAGGTGTTGTCCGAACGTTAGGCTACGCTTATCGGGAAGGCCGCACACTTGCGCGAGTGATCTTCGGATCAGTTATCTCCGCCACGTACCGAGTCTTGGTCGTCATGTCTAGAGTTGTAGTCCATTGTCTAGTTGGTTTATCTACTAGTGTCAACATGTCCACCCACTAGTCCCCAATCACCCATGGACTCCCAAACACCCGGATGGTGGCGATACTATCTCAAATGGAAGGACCACCTGAACCACCCCACGAGGCCCGAAACCTGGGACTTCTACAGGTCCGATGACCCGAGTGTCTACCTAGAATGGGACGCCATTATGGACGATTACTTCGAGGTGTACATTATGTACGGGCCCATGCAAGTCGATGTTGCCAAAAGGTGACTTTTTGGTGAAGCCGCCGCAACTTGGAGGAACATCAAATATTGGAGGGAGGATAGGAATCTAAGGCCCATCGAGTCATGGTGGGAAATGAAGAGAGCGCTCAGGAGGGCCTACTTGCCCCGCCGACCTACCTCCAACCACGGAGGTCATACCACTCACCCACCCCACCAACTCACCCACAACCAAGTGGGCCACACCGCTACCCAATCCCACCCCTTCACCGCCGTCCAAGCCCAACAAAGCGACCCCAATCTAGTGGCCCGCCCAAGCACCTCCAACCAACCTCCCCTTGGCACCCCCATCCCAACCCACTCAAGTACCTCCAACCGAGTGGAAGCCCACCCCATCCCAACCCACTCAAATACCACTCACCCACCCTTGGCACCCCCATCCCAACCCGCCCAAGCACCTCCTTATAGCCGAGCCTAGGACCACACCTAGGTCGAGGGACGAGGAGCGAGTCCACCCCAAGGTCCCTACTCCAACCCGCTCCTTTGAGGAATGCAAGAAAATGATTTCGGATTTGTTGGAAAGGATAAGTGCTTCTTCACCTCTCGTAGGTGCTCCATCACCACCCGCTCCTTTCGAGCTCTATTCGGAACCTTCTTCTTTAGAGCTACCAAAGCCCGA
This sequence comes from Amorphophallus konjac, assembly GCA_022559845.1. NCBI lineage: Eukaryota > Viridiplantae > Streptophyta > Magnoliopsida > Alismatales > Araceae > Amorphophallus > Amorphophallus konjac. Next base: position 82,030,555 of record CM040122.1, on the reverse strand, counting down.
GCCACCCGTGTTTCTTACGGGAACACTTTACATAGCCGAGCCACTTCTTAGTTGGCTCAAGGATGGCTTGGTCCCACATCCCTTCCCGTCCATGGACCCCACCTTACCTTTAGTGCCAGTCAACTCATTCCATACCACCTTTTGATCTAGTCACCATGTTGACACATTGGACGATCTTGTCATGGGATTGGATTCACAATGGGAGTTGACGCATCTTTTGGCGCGAGGCTTTGACCAACCCGCTAGTCTTAGCTTCACCCATCCGGCCTTAGGGTGCATTACCTCCGAGTGCACCGTGGGTTGTGTCACCACGGAGGTCCTCTTACTCCTCCCCTTACCGGACGAGCCCGAATTCATACCCTTTTGTCCGAGGGAGGAATCATACTTCTTGCCTATGATCCCCGTCCCACCCGTCACAATTAGAGAAGGTGACTATCCACACCTTCAAAACTTCTACACGTGTGACCGTGACTTGTGGGAACCCACCATAAGGGGTCATACCTTCTTTGATCCCTTTGACCCACTCCCTAGTGGATCCTTAGACCCTCCACATTCACTTCACTTCTTCGAGGGAGTCCGCTACCACAACCCTTCCCCACGGGCCGGGTCGTCTATGCCCACCAAGCCCGTACCCTTACAAGATACACCATCATCTAGGGGAGATACTCTTGGCCCTCCCACATCCACATCCCATATGCATGCATGGCCCACCTTAGGAGGTCTAGGATTTCCGCACGATGTCAACCACCGGTTACGTCAGATGCATGCATGGCACACATTCGGGTGTCCTGGTCCGTCGTCACCCATGTACGGGTCGGACTAACATTAGGTATGTCTAGGGTCATATATGAGTCGGTATTGTCTCTTCTTTGTGTGGTTTGTTTGCATGGTTTGTGTGTCGTTTATTTGTCTGCATGTGTCTTGTGCAAGATCGTTGTCGTTCTCTTATGAGTAAGAGGCGAGTGGACTCATTCGATGAGTATGGGATCGGTTCTATATCTACACCCGGATCTAGTCACCTACAGGGACTCAGCAGTGATTCCTAGTGAGTCTTCGAGCCGCCACCTCCCCCTTTGAGAGTGCCCCACCCGGAGTGTCCACCACTAGCCCATGGCAGCTTGCGCATATCGAGTATATATGGAATGAGCATGTGACGATCACTTGGAGTGGAGTGTACCCACGTTACTTGGCACGGTGATGGATCCGTCGGAGTACTCGAGCATCCATACCCCTACTCGACGGGGTCGAGTTCCTGCCACCCGGGGAGAGTTGATGGGAATCGACGCCGAGCATGTACATTTACTTTTGCATTTATGTCCTTTTAGTTTGTGTTATATCCTTGGGAAAGTATATGCGCAATTGTACGGCTTTATAAGCCAATGCGTCATTCCCATGGATTATGTGGATTTTTATGCAATTACACAGTAGGACCCGCAAGGGGGCCCTCAGCCCTTTCCCATTGGTCCATGTCACCTATGTGGGGCTGGTCAACCATCCTAGGTGGCCATCTAGAAGGGTTGAATGTCAAATGCCACATGGGTAGACAAAGGGAGTAAAAAGTCTAAGGTAGGCTACCTACCATGTCAAGCTTGTCTCCCACTTGGGTTATTTTATTTTTTGTGTGTGTGTTGGTCACATTTAATCTAGGCCATTCATTCCCCATCCCTAGATCCAATGGTAGAGATTGGATTAGATTGGAGACATATAAATACTTGTATTTTCCATTTGAATATTAATGAAAGTGAAAAAATCATTGTGCAAGAACCCCTCTCTTGGAGAATTTCGACCTCTCCTCTCTCTCCCCCTGGTTTCTTCATCTCCAACCCCCATTCTAGAGTGATATCTCCTTCCCCCACCTCTGGTGATCATCGGTGCCGCCGCCGCCGCCGTTCGTGCCGCCATCACGCCGCCGCGGAGCCGCCTTCGGTGTTCTGTCCATCCTGGATAGAGGCTTCTTGTCCGAATATCTGCTCTCCTCCACGTAAAGATCTCAAGCTAAAATTTTTATGGTGTGTTCCTCCCTTGTATCCCAAGCTTCACCTAAATTTTCACGCCCAAATTCCATCGTTTAGTATTTTCTCATTTTCGTGCATCTTTCATTCCTAGTTCTGTTTTGTCTCTGTCTACAGTGACAGCAGCCCTGTGTTTCCCACCTCCGGCCATCTTTTTGATTTGTCCAAAACCTCCCAATTTTACTGGGAGTTCTTTCCATCACCCGCTACCTCCATAAATTTTATTAATGTTTTATCAGCCTTCTATCTATTTTTAGAAATTCGTGTTCTTCCTCAGCTACAGTGTTGTCAGCCAAATTCTAGATCCGACCCACTGCTAGTGCAAACATCATAGCAATTCGTATCCTTCTCCAAATCCAGATCCAAAAATAGTCCTGGTTTCGTAGCTTGATTTCCTACAATGTTTCTGAAGAACACAACCCCAGATTCGGACGTATACCTCGCGGTCAAAGGCAATCCACAGGAAAGTTCTCTGCTGACCTAAGATTTCAGGAACTGTACAACATGAACTTGGAAATTCCATAAGTCCAGATCCGTGCAGATCCAGGCCAGATCTCCAGGCCTAGATTGAAGTATTTGAAGTTATCTTTCCAACGGCGCCAGTCTCGTGTCGATCCGACATCGGGGCTGATCGCAGCGCCCGTTCTCGCCGAGACGCGCGCTGAAAACCAGAAGTTGCAGCCCGTGGCCGGTTATTCCGACCGGTGCCGATCGGAGCCGCCCGGCCTCCGCCCGGCAAACCAGCGCGCCCCCACTCCAGGGAGCGCCCTTCCAGGCATCCTCTACTACAGCGGTGCCACCGGGTCCCACACGGCCCCTCCGGACAGCACGTGGGCCCCACCGTCACCTGTTCGGGTGTTGTCGAATCAACGCGAGAAGCCGCCCGTCAACCCGAATTCGGTCCTCCCGGGCCCAGTTGTGTAGCCCTTTACCTCCATGCGTGGAGTGGGTGATATTTCATTGCTATCATCATTGTGTAATATTTATCCCGGGAGTACGAGTTTCGGCCGGGTCCGTCTTCCCCACGCCGAGCGCGTGGAGGTATCGCATTCGCTCCCTTACTTGGCATTTTGCTTACTTCATATATATTTGTTTATGCTGCTGCTAGAGAGCATGTGTAGGGATATCTAGCTCGCTTTATCTATTCATTACCGCTGTTGCGAGAGAGTGCGAGACCGTCCCGTGACCCGATCCGGGCACAAAAGAGAGCCGATCACCCTAGCTCATTGCCGATTTCTCAACCGCGCACATCCGACGCTTCCCTCGTTAAGGGGCAGTCATGAGCTTGTCGTGTCCGTGGTCTCGTCCCGCATCAAATAAGCTTTGCGAGGCATGTGCAAAAGGAAAGCAAACTAGGAGTTCATTTAAGTCTAAAAACATAGTCTCTACATCTCGCCCTTTGGAACTTTTGCATTTGGATTTATTTGGTCCTACTCGGACTCATAGCCTATGAGGGAAATCATACAATTTTGTGATAGTTGATGACTTCTCTAGATTCACATGGGTTCTATTTTTATCTCACAAAAATGAGGCATTAGTGACTGCTTGGGCCTCGGGAATAACCACCTCAGTCCGGGAGGCCATGATTCTCCATCGATTTGCAAATTGGATGAAGTCCTCATCAGACTTCATTTTTTCCATTACCAAGTCAAAGAGGGTAGGTGCTATACTGGACATGTGTCCGAAATGAGCGAAGAACCACTCATAGATGATGTCAAAGTTGATAAGATCAACCGCGGGGAGAGAAGAAAACCAACGGAGGGCCTCGCCCACGAGGGATTTTTGGAACAGATGAGTTAAGAGGACTCGATCATATAGCCATTGATGGGAATCAATGAGAAAACTTGAGAGAGGATGGTGCGGGTCAATGGTGCCATCATACTTCCAGTATTTAGGAGCTTTGAAGCACGACAGAAAGTACGCGTTAGGAAGTTTGCAGTATTGAGACAAAGAGTGAGGACGAGCAATTGGCATACTTTCGGAACCACTTGCCAGACATAATTTTGGACCTCTTGCTTGGAGATGAAATCAACCTCTCTTCGGGGCATGGTTGTAGTTGGAGGAGCTTGGGAATGAGTGACCCCTTGTGGAGTAAAGGGGTAGCTGGATTGAAGTGGGACATTATGCAGGGGCTTGCTAGAAGACCCTTGAAATGGGGTTTGAACCCTTTGGGGAGTGAATTGAGAGGTAGCCGGAGCTTTCCCTTAGAAGGCCAAGGTGATCAGATCTTCGAGAGTGTATCAGGATAGAACGTTGATCAACTCTTGATCCTCGCGAGGCGAGAGTGTAGGAGGTTTAAAGCTAACCTACTCTTGTTCACTATGTAAGGAAGCTGTGTCTATATTGGTAGCTTCATTAGGAGAAGCTGAGAACATGCCTATAAAAGCACTGGGGCGACTATCCTCTATTTAAAATAATAGGTTTATTTGAACATTATAATTGAATTGAGTTAAGTGTTCCTTTTCATAACAAGAGTTTACAAACATGCATTTCATTAGTAACGAATCCCACCTAATTTTTAAGGTTTAAGTGGAAGTTAAATGAAATTATGGGAGGATGATAGTTTCTAGCACCAAACAAGTTTATCATAGTAATGTCCCAAAGTTTTAGCTTTAGTTTAGCCTGTGATTTAAATATATTCCTTAAAGGTTCTCTCGAGATGAGTAATAGATGATCTAAGGGTGAAGGCTTTTCTCCTGGGAGCCTAAGAAATTTCCTCATTCAAAGCCATGGGATTTTCTAACGGGACTTCTTTGGTACAACCTACTCGACGACCGTGTGGGAATCCATGATTCACGGGGACTTATGGAGGTTCCCGAATGGAAAGGACTAGTTGCACCCGAGTGGGAATCCCTAGGTGAAGAGTCTGATTCCAATGGGAGGGGTTTTCCTAACAAAATGTGATGCCGGCTTTACCTAAACTCAACCCCGAGCTCAGACCTACAATAGAACAGCAAACATCAAGCAAACAACGTAAACAGAATAGAAGACAGAATTGAAATCTGGATAATGGGAGGCCAAAGAGTTGGCTGTCCAGGGGCTAAATGGCCAGGGTGTCGGCCATTCTCAGAAGTCTAGGCTACCAAGGGATTGGCCGCTTTGGCAAACGGCCAGGGTTCTAGCTGTTCAGAGCCACAGATGGCCAGGCGTTTAGCTGTTTACAGAGGTAGAGGCGGCCAACAGTTTGGTCGCTTATAGGGTCAAGCGGCCAGAAGTTGGGCCTTTTTCTATCCAAAGATGCAACAGAAACAAACAACATAAACAAATAGAAACAAACAGAAACAAAAGCATCTACGCTAAAATATAAACAAAACTTCTGTAACCTTGGACTTCGAGTATAACAAACTCACAATGAGCATTAGCAGGTCCCACCGTGATTGCCAGAGGGGTTGTAGGCGCCGGAGATTCGGCTCACATTCCTCCCTTCCAGGGGCAGGGCCGAACTCTAACACTACAATGCAGTGAAATCAAAAGGTGATCGCCAGGGAAGTTTACCTGATTCCTGTAGGAAGATGATCGCGCAATATGCCTCAAGGTGGGAGCTTGTGGAGCCCCAACTTCTCCATTCTTGGCCGGCTAAGGACGGAATGCCCTGTGGTTCGTTGCACTGAAGTCATGATAACAAAAATAAAACACTCGAAAGGAACAAAAAGACACCGGTTAGAGCTGGGCTTATGCAGCAGATATTTAAAAGTAGCAACAAAATGAGAAAAATGGCGATGGATTTACCTGGAGGGGTGTTGGGAAGGGGGAATGACTGGGGATTTTGACCACCTGCCTCCCCTTTTGTTTATATTTGAAAACCTCTATAAAAGGGATACTAACAGGGAATTTCTAGTATGCAAGAAGTAGTTGTTGACACCCGTTTTATACCCATAAGTCGGGTCATCTCCTTATTCATTCAATATGGTGCTCCAAGTTGTTCGCTCTTCTTTGAGTCTCCTGATCAGTTGAAACCTGTTTCTTGGGTCTTTTTTTGATAAAGAATTGGCTCCCAGTGGCATTTCGTTGGATAAAGCTTAGCAAAGCCCTTCTCTCCTTTCTTGAATCTCAATGCTAAATAACGGTCCCAGACAGGTGCGTCACTTCCTTCTAACGGATGGATCTTAGACCGTTACTCTTTGAAGAGTTCTAAGGCTTAAGGCCACGTGTTCAGTGCTTATCCTGTTGAATCCACGTTGATAATAACGGTCCGTCGTGCAGCCGTTGTTTATCTATGACGCCCTATGCCTTGACCGTCATTTCCTTGAAGAGTCCAGCTTGTTGGGGCTTCTTTCCGTTGATCTTATCTCTTTGGATAAGGTTGCAAATAGCGGTCGTTCCTTGATGCGTTACTTCCAAGTGGCGGTCTATCGTGCAGCCGTTACTTCTTTCCGGGAGTCCTGGCAGTTCAGGCCTTTTCTTTGCTACTCCGTGTTTGAGATAAGAACGTGGATTGACCTTATCTCTTTCTAATCCGATCCTCAGGACTTTCCGTTTGTTTCTTTGGACTCTTGGTGATATTATCCTCAAGGATTTGCTAAGACTTATCCCTTTTTCCTGCTGAATTATCCTCTACTCGACCTACGAGTTTTGAGGGTCTATAAATAGAACCCTTGAATTCATGGCCAAGGGAGGAGGAGATTTTGATTCACGACGAAGTGCTGCCGAACCCAGGAGCCATCTTCATCCAGGAGGAGTTGCTTCCCACGTCCATCCATCTTCCAGTCAAGGGAGTACTTTTGTTTTGATCTTTCAAGTTCATCTTTGCATGCTTGAGTTCTTCCTTGGTCTTTTTTTTAAACAAAGCATTGTCCCTCCTCCTCCTCCATGTTTTTCACTGTTCTTTAAGCATACAAACATCCTCCCAACTTTTAAAAATGCCCAGAGGGGTTAAAAAACCAAAACTCCCCGGTAATTCCCTCTCCTTTTGATGTTCTTAAATTCTTTAAGAATTGATGCTATGCTTGTGAAGAGGGCTGATCGAGGTTGTCTTGTCTTGTCTTTTCTACTTCTTTGGCAGGTTTACAGGTTCATTAGCACGGGGCCCAACTCTTCTGGCCGGCTGGAAGAGTTGGAGTTAAAAGAATTCAAGCTTTACTACTGCAGGTTATCTGACGGTCTGGTGCAGGCGCGTCACTCTTTTCTGGCGGTCTAGGGTGAGACCGTTACTTCCAAGCAACGCACGGGTCTCTGGCCGTTACTTTCAAGCTGATCTGCAGGCTTTCCTTGGTTTTCTCTCCCGTGGGCGGGTGCTTCATCCACCTATTTCCAAGGTATATTCGAGTCTTTGACTTGTGTTTACTTTGGTGGCGATCACATCTTTCCTTGGTACTGGGCAATAGCTATTTCCTTCATCAACATCTTTATTTCCTTGCTTGTTCCACCCCTAGCGGTGTGTTTTTATTTACTCCTTGCTCCACGCCCCGGCGTGTATTTTTCCTTTTCCTTAGCGTAATTTGATTGAGATAGCATGCCCATGCTAGAGCTAGCTATGATTGCCTAGGTCCATGTTCACATGTTCATAGGTTTGAGCAGATCTTTGATTGCTTGTTTGTCATCTTGCCATATTACTTAGCGAACCTCAAAAGTAAGATCAAAGATAGGCAAATAAATATCAACAGTAGTATGAAGGGCATAAATGTGCGCAACGAAGAAAGAAAAGGAAGAACTGATGATCAAACCAGGAGGCGGCCACAAAGCTAGCCATTTAGTCTTCGAAACGGCCAAAGGGGTTGCCGCTTACCAACCACAGCAAGTCAGAGGGTGCAGGATGTTTGCTAGCAAGAAGGAAGGCACCTTGTTCAAGCTCCAGAACGCGCAAGAGATTTGCCAGAAGAGGAAGAGCCCTCTACCACTGAGCTCCTTATTTCCCTTTCTGCGCCTTCTCTGCACTCTCTGTATTCTCTCGACCTTCTTTTCCTCACTGCTATGCTACTCCTCGTTTCTCCTCTCAACTTCTCTCTTCTTTTATGTCTCTCCCTCTCACCTTCCCTCTTCTCCAGTCCCCTCCTCTCCCGCTTAAATTCCCTCCCTCCATTCAAAAGACCTTCTTCATCCGAGATAAGTCTTCTCCGCCAATCACTTGTCAGGGACGTGAGTAGCGAGGCGAGAAGGGAGATCCGAGCGTGGAGATGGTTCCAAGGAGTGTTCAATGTGAGAGAAGAATCGTGGGTCGTGGGGTTTGATTGGCAGTTGCCAGAAGGTGTCCAAGTGCCCGGCCGTTCACAGAGAGAAGGCGGCCATCACCCTGGCCGTCTGCCATGATGGGCGGCCACAAGTCTAGCTGCCCATCCATCCTGGGTGGCCATCGCCTTGGCCGCCCAGCCCATGGGCCCCTCTCTCCCACTCCTTTAGATTTGGTCCCAACAGTACAACTGGACTGGACTTGAAACTCACGAAATCAATCCAATCCAAAAAATAGTAGCATCACTTATATGGCTGTCAAATCAAAGTCCACGGGATGTCCGACATTAGGCATCTGCAGGCAGCCCGACTGACTATGTTCACTATTTTTTTTTATTTTTTTAAAACACATCTTACCACATAGACCTGATTTACACTGAGCTTGTTGAAACACGATCGCCCGTACAACCACGATTTGAACCTGTTGCGCCTTGAATGTGTCACTCCAACAAGACGTGATTAACTTCTATTTTTTTTAGAAATTTAACTTAATTATCTTAAGCGTGTTGCCTGCTCAGATGCTATTTATTTGAACAGGTCTCTATGATAGGACATGATTTATTTTTGAAATTTAACTGAATTATCTTGAATGCGTCGCTCTACTGAGACGCGATTTACTTGAACGCATCTCTCCGATAGGACGTGATTTACTTTTGATTTTTTAGAAATTTAACTGAATTATCTTGAGCGCGTCACTCTGCTCGACACGATTTACTGTTGACCAACTAAAACGTGCCGTCCATGCAGAATGTGATTTAGAAATTTTTTCAAAAAATTGTAAATTATTTTCAAGATCATGTTTCTGCCTTAATCATGTTGTCTGGACTAAAATTGACAAGAGAATGAACTCATGAAATTGTGTTAAATTCTTAAATCTTGTGCATAATTGATGACCCTGATTCTACATTTCATCTTGGTTCTTATTCGATCGATTCCCTTACATTTAAATGAACTAGCAAATACTAGCCTCCATTTATTACTGTTTTACGAGCACCAGATTATGAAAAACTTGAATTAACCCATGTTTATGCTTAGTCTTCGATAAAATTGAATTTGTTACCGTATATAGAAACTCATTCTTTTGAATTGGACTTTCTAGTCATTTGAATCTGATTCCTTTGAATTACCTTGTTATTCTTATACTTTCTTGTACACTACTTGTTCTACTTCGTATTACATGAAGTTTGATTTTCCTTGAAATCTTTATACCATAGTCATATACACTATTTGGAAACATAGGAGCTAAGTGCCGTGTAAGGTAAAGTGTTAGGCTATGGGAGCCACCTCTTGAGTTCGGAATAGAGCAAAGTGTTACATAGTATGAGCCACTTCTTCAGCCTGTAGGGGCCACCTCTAAAGTCCTATCTACTTGAGTGTTTGGTTATGTGTTATGTCTCGTTTCATGAACATAATTATTGAAATTTATTAGCCATCAATACTGAAAATTATCTAGAAATTACTTGGGACTTTTGATCCACTTGACACTCAATGCTGGCAAATTTCGGGGTCCTCATCTAGTCCTGAACAAAATGTCTAATGGTACTTGTGCCCATGGGAGTAGAATAATCAGGTGTGCATTGCACCAACTGACATGCATGATTAATCTATACAATTCACCTACATGCTATATGATTGATTGATGCTCATGTTATATAAATGATTGATTTCTATCAATTGATATTCTTGACCCAAAAGGGTATATGTTTTTGAAATTCAAATGATATATGGCTAAATGTACAATATGTTCATTTGTTACCTATTTATTCTTTATTATATCCTATCTATTATTATTGACTCATTGAGAACTATATGCTATATGGGACAAAGTGCTACGGTATGGGCACCACCTTTGAGTCCGAAAGGAGTAAAATGCTACATAGTGGAAGCCACCTATTGAGCTTGGATTAGTTACCTCTAGGAACCCCTCTTATTACAGTTCTTTGAATTGATATTCCTTAATTCGTTATAACTCATTTTGTACATCTTGAAGTTTATCTCTTGAATTATACTATTATGTTAATTAATTTATTGGTTTTCGCACTATTTTACAATGTAGTACCTCTATATTTCTGTTAAGATATTAATCACTTACATTTCTTGGTCAAAAGATGTAATTCCTATTGAGCGTTCTCTCATCCAATGTATATGACTATTTTTCAGGAAATTATGAAGATGGTAACAACTTAGATGAGAATGGGCAAGTGTGATAGAGAGTGCTATGTGACATTTTCCCCATTTATTGTCTAGTTATTAGAGAGTTATTGTAGTTGTACTTCCATTGGAATAGCATTAGATTTTGAGATGACATTTTGTAAACTCAGACTTGGTATAAACCTTGTTGAGCCCATTTTTGTTAAAATTTGGAGTTCTTTTCTAATAAAATTTCAGCTTAGTTCATTTTTAGTGCTTGTCCCAACCAGCTTGTTACAATTGCACATTTCGGTATTCTACAATCAGGGCATGACAGTTTTATGGTATCAGAGCTTAGGTCATTATGACTCTAGGTTTTTTCGAGCTTAGGTTTCAGACCACCAGAATTTTAGACCTGTGACCTATGATAATTGACTAGTGAGATTGGGTAGAAACTTAGGTTAAGTATTAAAAGACCATAATTCTATAAAAGAATATAATTAACTTCTATAGTTGGTTTGTAGGAGTTTAGAATGCTATCGAAATGGCAACTGAATGTGCCCAGTGGAGGGAAATGCAAAGGATCATCCAATGGCTAACTCAAGCCCTACAACAAGTAGCTCAAGGAGGAGCTCATCATAGTGCTGGAGACTTGCACCGAAACTTTAGAGAAATGAATTCCCCGTGATTCAATGGTTCCACTGATCTTGACGAAGCTGAACATTGGTTCAAAAAGATATTTAGAGTCATGCAATGCTCTGATCAAGATAAAGTCTTATTAGCTATGTTCCAACTGGAGAGAGATGCTAGGACTTGGTGGGACTCTATAGAAGTGACATTGCACGATGACCAAGTAACTTGAAATAAAATTTTGGAACATTTAATGACAAGTATTTTTTGAAGATAGCCCGACAGAGGAAGGTGACGAAGTTTGCCTCCCTAAAATAAAGAAATATGACAATAACTGAATACAAAGCCCAATTTTCTCGACTGGCCCGTTAAGCACCACACTTAGTTAGCACAGAGAGAATGAAGGTTAAAAGGTTCATGAATGGGTTGAGACCTCAATATATTCCTCAACTAGCACCCATGGGTATTCAAACCTACACTGAAATGGTCAGGAAAGCCTAATTGTTGGAAGATGCTATGGTTGAAAGAATCAAGGGAAGAGTGTTAAAGGAGCAAGTTATTGGCTCCGGAAACTTCAAGCCAACATTTGGACAGAAAAGACCAAACGGAGGTAAAGAATTTCATAAGGACAAGAAGCCCAGAGAAGGAAACATGCATGTCACCCTTGCTACGTCATCATCCAAAGAGATTTGTAAGTATTGTGACAAGGCTGGTCACAAAACCGAGGAATGCTGGAGAAGGAAAGGAGCGTGTTTGCGCTGCAAAAGCAAGGACCATCAAATTTTCAATTGCTCCTTTATGAAAGGCCAGTCTCCGTAAGATGGATCAAGGCCTCAAGGAAGACTTCAATCTATAATGGAGTTCAAGCCTGCATAAAGAGGAGTACTAGTGGAGGGTACCATCACTATCAATTTTAGAACAACTTTTATTCTGTTTGACACTGGAGTCACCCATTCTTTCATATCCCAAAAATTTGCTACCACCTTACATGAAAAACATGTTTATTTGAAAATCAAACTTGTCATTTCTGCACCCTTAGGAGCTAGAACTGAGCTTAAACATTTTTACCCTTCTAGTGAAGTACTGATTAGTGGCCACAACTTAGCCGCTGATTTTATATGTATAAACATGGAGGGGTATGATGTAATTTTAGGTGCTGATTGGTTAGCCAACTATAGTGCTAAGGTGGATTGCATGTAAAGAATTGTAACCTTTAGTGAGTCAGGAAACCCCAAATTTTGGTGAGTTAGGAAACCCCGATTCCCCCCCTAGAGATAGCCATCCTAGACACTTATTTCTCATCTCTGCCCTTCAAGCCCAAAGAATGATGAAGAAATGATGTGTTGCATTCTTGGCTTCTGTCATTGTAACCAAACCCGAGAAACTCATTCTAGAAGATATCTCTATTGTTAGGGAATACCTTGATGTGTTTCCTGAGGAGTTACCTGGTATACCACTTGAGAGAGAAATTTCTTTTTCAATTGACTTGATATCAGAAGTAGCCCTTGTATCTCAGACTCCTTATACAATGTCATTCACTGAGTTGAAGAAATTAAAGGAGCAATTGATGGAATTGTTAAAGAAAGAGTTTATCATGCCTAGTACACCACCTTGGGGAGCACCTGTCCTATTTGTGAAAAAGAAGGATGGATTTATGAGACTATGTATTGATTATAGGTAGTTGAATCAGTTAACTATCAAGAATAAATATCCTCTGCCAAGGGTTGACGAATTGTTTGATCAGATCTCTCGAGCTCATTATTTCTCCAAGATTGACCTCAAGTCAGGTTACTACTAGTTAAGGATTAAGGAATAAGATATATATATATATATATATATATATATATATATATATATATATATAAGACAAATTCAGGAGCAGATATGGATACTATGAATTTGTTCTCATGTCTTTTGGGTTGACTAATGCATCTGCAATATTTATGCAATTGATGAATAGCGTGTTTAGACCTTATTTAGATCAATTTGTGGTAGTATTCACTGATGATATATTGATCTACTCCAAGACCAAAGAAAAACACAAAGCTCATTTGAGGATTGCCTTACAAATATTAAGGGATAACTAGTTGTATGTCAAATTGAGCAAATGTAAGTTTCGGCTGGAATAAGTTTCATTTCCTGGCCATGTGATTTCTAAAGAAGGTATTGTTGTTGATCCTTCAACAAAAGCTATAAATAATTGGGAAAGGCATACTAATGTGATGAAATCTGAAGCTTTCTAGTATTGACCGGTTATTACAAGAGATTTATTAAAGGTTTCTTTAAAATTGCCATGTCATTGACTACATTGACCAGGAAGGAAAGTCTATATTAGTGGACTGAACATTGTGAAAAGAGTTTCCAAACTCTAAAAGAATGCTTGACAACTACACCTATTCTTACTCTGCCCACTGAGGAAGGAGGATTTGAGGTATGTGCCGATGCATCGGGAATTGGTGTAGACTATGTGCTAATGCAACAAGACAAGGTGATTGCCTATCCATCCAGACAATTGAAGAAGCATGAGACAAATACCCAGTTCATGATATGGAATTGGCGACGATAAACTTTGCGTTCAAAATATAGAGGCATTATCTATATGGTGAGCAGTTCATTGTCTATTATGACCACATTAGTTTGAAATATTTATTTTCTCAGAAGAATCTCAACATGGGACAAATAAGGTGGTTAGAATATTTGAAGGACTTTGACTTTTCCATTCAATATCATCCTAGAAAAGGTAATGCTGTGGCAGATACTCTTAGCAAGAAGTCGATGGCTCTATTATCAAGTTTCATGCTTAATGACTAGTGTTTGTTGGAGCAATTTGAAAGATTAAACTTAAAATGTGGAGAAAAAGGAGGAGTGAGTCTTGATTGCCAACATCAGGTTAAAATCTAATATGATTTTAGAGATTATGGAGTGTCAAGGTAATTATCCCTTATTGGTTGAAGTTAAAAAGAACTTGGATCAAAGACCTAATTTCCAATTGGTCAATGATGAAAGACTACCATTTCGAGGAAGGACTTATGTGCCTGATTGTGTTGAGATCAAGAAGAAGATAATAGAAGAAGCACACTAATCTAGGTATACCATTCATCCAGGAGCTACTAAAATGTACCAAGATTTAGAAAAAACTTTTTGGTGGCCAAACATGAAAATAGAAGTAGTTGAATTTGTGAGTCGTTGAATGATGATATGTCAATAGGTGAAGGCAAAACATCTCAGACCTGCTGGAAAATTGAAGCCTCTGGAGATACCAGAATGGAAGTGGGAAAGTATCGGTATGGATTTTATCATGAGATTGCCCAAGACTAGAGGTAGATTTGATGCAATCTGGGTAACAGTGGACTAGTTGACCAAATCTGCTCACTTCCTACCCATCAAGAGTAAATAGACGGTTGATGTATTGGCATCACTTTTTATCAAGGAGGTCGTAAGGCTACATGATATACCTTCATCTATAATTTCTGATAGAGATCTTAAATTTACTTCTCACTTTTGGAAGAGATTGCAATCATCTCTAGGAACAAGATTAAATTTTGGTATAGCTTTTCATCCCAGACAGATGGACAGACTGAAAGGACTAATCAAATTATAGAGGATATGGTCAGAGCATGCATGATTGATTTTGGAGGCAGCTGACATGAACATTTACCCCAGATTGAGTTTGCCTACAATAACAGTTATCAATCGAGCATTCAAATGGCATCTTTTGAAGCATTCAAATGGCACCTTTTGAATCATTGTATGACAGGAGTTATAGATCATTCATATGTTGGGATGAGGTTAGAGAAAAGTAACTACTAGGTCCGGAGATTGTCTATCATACAACGAAAGATCCAAGTCATCAGAAACATATTGAAGATTGCTTAGCCTAGACAGAAAAGTTTTGCAGACAACAGAAGGAGAGACCTATAATCTTAGATTGGTGATCATGTGTTCTTAAAGATATCACCAAATCGAGAAATTCAAAGGTTTAGAATTAAAAGAAAGCTAAGTCCAAGATTCATCGACTCTTTTGAAATCTTAGAAAGAATTGGGGAAGTTGCTTATAGGTTGGCCTTACCTCCGCAGTTGATCGGAGTGCATAATGTCTTTCATATATCTATGTTAAGGAGGTACGTATATGATACTTCTCATGTAATCTAACACGATAACCTAGCACCGCAAAAGGATTTAACCTATAAAGAAAGGCCTATCAAAGTGTTAGATCAGAAATTGCATCAACTTAAGGAATAGAGCTATACCAATGGTTAAAATTCAAAGGAGTAGGCGTGGACAAGAACAAGCTACTTAAAAATTAGAAGATGCAATTAAGAAGAAGTATCTAAAATTAGTTTCAGGTTAGTATTTTAGTATTCTTTTTATTTTTATAAATAGATCATATGAATTTGGAGGATCAAATTCTTTTAAGTGGGGGAGGATATAGTAACTTGGAAATATATATACATATATATAAATAAAAATAAATGATGAAAGATGAAAATAAATAAAATTATAAAATATTTTTATTTAAGTATTGAATACATTGACATAAACCATAATCTCATGGGATAACGTGAACGATGCAATTCGTGACTCAATTCTGAGAAGGCAAAGTCATCAGTACTATAGCGACATTGTAGAAATAATGTATCGACATTGTAGGAATTAGATTAAGGATATGATTAACTATTAGCCCTAACCTAATTCTAATTATTTCAAAAATGTCACTACATACGTCATTAGGTGGGAAATCAAATTTACGGCGTCAAATTCTGCGTCGAAATTGTTGTTCTTCGTCAAATGAGGATGGGTGAAATAGCAAACTCTTGATTAAACCCATTATAACTTAATTGGAGGTTCTAGCCTATAAATAGGGCATGATTTTACCCCAGCCAAACCCAAATTGAAGTTGTTGGGCGTGAGCAGAGAGAGAAATGGACCTTGAAGAGTGTTTTTTCTCATTTTTCTTCTTCTTCCTTTGATCTTCGATTAGGTATGTTTTCTCTCAAGCTAAACCTAATTAGATCTTCATACATGTTCATTTTCTTAAGTACTTCGATTTTATGCAAGTTTTGTGCATCATGATCTTATATTTAATGTTAATTTTGGGCTCTAAAGTCAAGATACCATGTTTTCATTATTTTCTGGTTCGGACTAAGAACGCGACCCTTACAGAGACTGCATTCAGAACGCAATAGCCCGACTGTCCACGTTCATTAAAATTTTTTATTATTGTTTTAAAATGCATCTTACCACATGGATGCAATTTACACTGAGCTTGTTGAAAGGTGCCCATTCGCACAACCGCGATTTGAACCTGTTGAGCCTTGAATGCGTCACTCCAACAGGACGTGATTCACTTCTGATTTTTTGGAAATTTAACTTAATTATCTTGAACGCGTCGCTCAGTTTGGACTCTATTTACTTGAATGTGTCTCTTCGATTGGATGTGATTTACTTGTGATTTTTTTGAAAATTTAACTTAATTATCTTGAACGTGGCCCTATGCTTGTAAATCAATTTACTTGAATGCATCTCTCCGATAGGACACGATTTATTTTTGAATTTTCAAAATTTTAACTTAATTATCTTGAACGCGTCGCTCTGCTCTGATGCGATTTACCGTTGACCACCTGAAACGTGTCGTCCATATAAAATGTAATTTAGAATTTTTTTAAAAAATATAAATTATTTTCAAAATCATGTTTTTGCCTTAATCATGTTGTTTGGACTAAAATTGACAAGAATGAACTCATGAAATCATGTTAAATTCTTAAATCTTGTGCATAATTGATGACCCTGATTCTACATTTCATCTTGGCTCCTATTCTATCGATTCCCTTACATTTAAATGAACTAGCAAATACTAGCCTCCATTTATTACTGTTTCATGAGTACCTAACTGCGAAAAGCTTGAACTAACCCATGTTTATGGGTAGTCTTTTGTAAAGTAAGATTTGTTACCGTATTTAGAAATTCATTCTTTTGAATTGGTCCTTCTAGTCATTTGAATTTGATTCCTTTGAATTATCATGTTATTCTTATACTTTCATGTACACTACTTGTCTCTACTTCGTAGTACATGAAGTTTGATTTTCCATGAATTCTTCTTTATACCATAGCCATATACACCATTCATAAATATAGGAATTAAGTGCCATGCAAGGCAAAGTGCTAGGCTATTGGAGTCACCTCTTGAGTTCAAAATGGAGTAAAGTGTTACATAACGGGGGCAACCTCTTGAGCATGTAGGGGCCACCTCTAGAGTCCTTCCTACCTGAGTATTTGGTTATATGATGTCTCTTTTCATGAACATAATTCTTAAAATTTATTGGCCATCATTACTGGAATTTGTCTAGAAATTACTTGGGACTTTTGGTCCACTTGACACTCAATGCTGGCAAATTCTGGGGCTCTGATTTGGTCTTGGACGAAATGTTCGAAAGTATTTGTGCCCATGTGAGTTGAATAATCAGCTGTGACATTACACCAACTGATATGCATGATTGATCTAGACAATTCACTTATATGTTATATGATTGATTGATACTCATGTTATATAAATGATTGATTGACCTATTAATTGATATTCTTGACTTGAAAGGGTATATATTTTTAAAATTCAAATACTATATGGCCAAATCTACAATATATTCATTCGTTACATGTTCATCCTTTATTATATGTTATCTATTGTTATTGACTCATTGGAAACTATGTGCTATATAGGACAAAGCGCTACGCTATGGGAGCCACCTCTTGAGTCCGAAAGGAGCAAACTGTCACATAGTAGGAGTCACCTCTTGAGTGTAGACTGGTTACCTCTAGGAACCCCTCTTATTATAATTTCTTGAATTGATATTCCTTGATTCGTTATAACTCGTTCTTTACAGCTTGGAATTTATCTCTCAAATTATACCATCATATTAATTAATTTATTGATTTTTGCACTGTTTTACCATTTAGTACCACTGCATTTCTGTTAAGATGTTCATCACTTATATTTCTTGGTCAAGAGATATAATTCCTACGAGTGTTCACTCATCCAGTGTACATGACTATTTTTCATAAAATTACGAAGATAGTAACAACTCATATGGGAATGGAAAAGTGTGATAGAGAGTGCTATGTGACCTTTTTCTCGTTTATCGTCCAGTTATTAGAGAGTTGTTGTAGTTGTACTTTCATTGGAATAGTATTGGATTTTGAGATGGCATTTTATAAACTCAGACTTGGTATAAACCTTGTTGGATCCATTTTTGTTAAAATTTAGAGTTGTTTTCTAATAAAGTTTTGTCTTAGTTCATTTTTAGTGCTTGTCCTTACTGACTTGTTACAATTGCACGTTCTGATATTTTGTAATCGGGGCATGATAGTTTTGTGGTATTAGAGCCTAGGTCATTAAGACTCTAGGTTTTTTAGACCATAGGTTTTATGCCACCAGAATTTTAGACCTGTGACCTATGATAATTGACGGGTGAGATTGGGTAGAAACTTGAGTTAAGTATTAAAATACCATATTAAAATATCATAATTCTATAAAAGGATATAGTTAACTTTTGCAGTTGTTTTGCAGGAGTTTAGAATGCTATTGAAATGGCAACTGAACATGCTCAGTGGAGGGAAATGTAAAGGACTGTCCAAGGACTAACTCAAGCATACAACATGTAGCTCAAGGAGGAGCTTATCATGGTGATGGAGGCATGCACCGAAACTTTAGATGAATGAATCCCGCGAGATTCAATGGTTCCACTGACCCTGACGAACCTGAACATTAGGTCAAAGAAATGTAGAGGATATTTAGAGTCATGTAATGCTCTTATCAAGATAAAGTATTAATGGCTACGTTCCAACTAGAGAGAGATGCTAGTACGTGGTGGGAGTCTATATTTGTTGAAAAGTTAATTATTACTATTTTGCTGAAAATAATTTTGACATAGTGAAATTGTTTTTGTTAAAAAACAATTATTTAATTTCTATTTTCATTGAGTTGTGCATTTATTAGTTACTTTGTGATAGTTCTAAAATCAAAATAAAATAAAATAATTAATCAATTATATAATTGTTGAAATTTGAATGGTCGCAGTAGAGTTTAAGACAAAATGTTTTCTTGGGATTCTTTGCACCTACTTCCCAGTGTATGCAAAAAACATGTGCATACAGTCTTTGGGCATCCACTCCAAGGTAGATGTTGTGGTATGTAATGGAATACTTGTACAAAATTTAGTATCTAAGAATGCCTATGTATAAATAATGCATTAATCAATTAGACATGTTTATAGATATATATCTATACACACACGTGTGTGTAGATGAGTATGTATATGAACTAGTAGAATGAAATGGCCCACAGAATGATCAACCTGATACCCTGTGTCTGAAATTGTTTTAAGGAAGAGTTCCACTTACTGCACAACATGCAATGTAGCCAGAAAAACTATTTTTATTCCTTTTAGACTATTTGTAGGGCAAGCTAATTCGGCCATTTTCTAAAAGACAGAAAACTGGGTACTTCAACGTTATGAAAAATACAAAATTTTTATTGGTGTCAAAGTATCCAAATAATCATTGAAATTGGTTGATAGAGTTTGTGATGCCCGAGAACTTGTGGGAATAGGCTTTTATGACATCTTATTATATAGAATTCATTTTCAACGACTCAACACCATATGAAATTTAAAAAATGTGGGTGCGTTTTGTAAAAGTTAAGATACCTTAAAATATTTCTCATGAATTTATCTGATGCGTGTGTGTACCATAAAATATTTGGTGAATGTGTTTTTCCAATTTTTTGGTTCTTACGCACACATTTTAGTTGATATTCCATTGATAACTATCGGTTGTACTTATATTACGTGCATGAAGACAAATGTTGACGTGAAAGTAAATAAACACTTAAAAAGGTGACACGAAATAATAATTGATATTTTGAATTTTGTGAAACTAGAGGAAAATATTATAGATGTGTTCACAAGAGGCTTATCTTGAACGGTGATTCTAGATGCATCGAGGGGGATGTGATTGAGCCTATAAAAGAAAAATTTACCACGGTGATAACTCAACCTCACAAAGGTTTAATGGATAAAAATAAACTTGATCGGTAATTATTTGGAGCACTAATATATTTTGCTCTCATCTCTATGGCGCTAGTGCTCATATAGAAGTAAAAAGTTAAGGTGAATTTATACTCTTAATGAATCTAAGACTCAAGAGATAGGGTGGTACCTTGCCCACATTGTACGTTTGAAAGATTCACCGACATGTGTGGAGTCGTGAAGCTGCAACTATAAGAGAAATAGCTCTCTTCAAGGATGTGCTGATGAGAGAGAGGGGATTATAGATGCCTAATTTTGGACATCCCGCGGACCTTGTCTAGCCATCATAGAAGTGACGCTTTTTCTCTTGGATGATTGAGAGTGTGGGGTCTCATCCTTGTTTAGGTAGGCGCCACCCTGTCCCTTCGTGGATCCAACTTTTGAGGTATTAATATGTTTCCCTGCACTGATCCCTAGGCGGCCAAGGTACACTTCCCAAGGCGGCTAGACACCTGGCCGCCCAGCCAAGCCAAGGCGGCTAGATTGCTGGCCGCCCACACCTCAAGGCGGCCAGACTCCTGGCCGCCCAGCTCCTTTGAACGGCCACACCCTTAGTCGCCCAGCCTCCTTTGAATGGCCATCGACTAGGTCGCCTCCTGGTAACCGTTCGTCAACTCCATTATCCGCCCACTCCGGGCACATCCTCCGCAACCACTCCCACTCAGGAGGTCGAGGCGCACGAAGTCTCACGTGTTATCACCTCCGAATGGGTCAAAGCTTACATAGAATCGATCTTCGAAGGGTTTTGGAGGGAAATCCCCCCCACATACAAAACCGGTTCCGAAACCCATCTCATGACAGGGGTGGGAGGGTGGGGGGGGGGGGTTTGACATTTCGGGAGGAGGAGAGGTTGGCAGTTCGGTGAGCGTAGAGAGAGCTGTGAGGCCGAGAGTATCCTTCCCAACCTTCCCCTAGCAGCAGAACCCACAGTCGAGGAGCTCTGCCGCGGGAGAGTTCCAATTGCAGGAGGCGGCCATCGACATGGCCACCTACCACCTTTGAACGGCCATACGCTTGGCTGCCTTCCTTCGGTCGACAAGTAGCCCCGTCTTTCCTCCTCTGTTCTTTATCTTGCAACGTTTTACTTCATTTCATTGCATTACATACATACTAGTTTTTCCTAGATCCTTATTCCTAAGAGGTTTTCTCCCAAAACATAGGGAAGGCGGATGGTCGAAAGTCTCGGCCATTCCCCTTCCCAACCCCCTTCCCGGTACGACCATCCCCATTTGTATATTTTTCTCTTTGATTAATTTGAGCATATATTACACTATCATAGTCTAATGGGTTTGTTTTCGTTATTTGCTGGTTAATTTGCAGGAACTTCGTCGTCGACTCGCATAGCTCCCCGTTCTTGGCCGGTCGAGAGCGAGGACAGGAAGAACCCACATCTCGCACTTCAAGGGCATTGCGATCATCCTATCCATGTGAGGCTCAGGTATAAGCCTCTGGCGATCACTATTTCTTTATTTCTAACCCGTGCACTGTAGGCATCAGTAGCATAGTTCGGAGAGGTAGGCACGGACGCCCCATCGCACGCGTCGCCCTTCTTTCCGACGCCTACAGGGATTATCTACCCGAAGGTCGTCGTATCTCTAGGAGGTCATTGTCACGAGACCCACACGTTCGGTGGCAATAGAACTCTTAATTCTAGCGACTATACAATTCGACGTGATAGGTTATGTTTCTAGCATATTTATTTATTTAGATCTAATTGTTGTTAATTATTTATTCTTTATTATTATTTTTAGTAACATAACTTCCAATAATCATGGCGGACATGGCCGACTGTGGCTTCTTAAGGCTGACGACGTTGGTGGGCTAGCGAAGGGGGACCCGACTATGGCTGCAGGACAAGTGCTGAAGGAGAACTCAAGCCAGGACCGCTACGGTAGCCGATAGAGGTCGGGGCCCAGTGATGGAGTGCTGGTGGCAGGATTGGCTTGGCTGTCCACGACTGGACTAAGGAGCACAGTGCTGCAGGAGGGTTGCCCATGGCCTGGATAGCAGGGGTGCTGAACAGAGATCTGCAACCGTGACCGAGGAAGAGGAAGACAACCAGAAGAGACAAAGGGCAGAGGATAGAGGGCCAGCTACGAAGCGTGGGCAGCCGGCGGTGTCGCTAGATGCTAGAACTGGCCGCGGTGATGGGGGGACGAAGCGATGGTGCTGCAGGGAATTCATATTACAACATTATTAATTAAATAATTTAAATATATTGTCAAAATAATAAAATGTTTGATACACAACATTATTAATTAACTGATTTAAATGGTGGAATTCATATTACAATATTACTTTTCATTTCATTTATGGGTTTATCCTTTTAAGAAAATAAATGCATCATTAAAATGATAACATTTTTAATAAGCAACATCATTAGTAGTACTAATTAAAATGTTCTACATGCCAAATTGAGTTTACGTTAGGAATGTGCATGTTTCAATGAAATAAAAGGTAATTTCATAATTAAGTGGTTCTTTTTAATTTTACCCCTATGAGTGAGAATCTTCCGCTGAGTCAAGCTCAAAATTCAGCTAACGTATTTTAACTTTAATTAAAACTCAATTATTTTCTTATTTAGTCTCTTTTTAATCGACTGTTATTATTACTATTACTATTATTATTATTATTGTTCATTCGATTGACTTTTATTAAGTTGTGTTTTTAATCGATTGATTCCTCAATTTAACTGAACCTTTAATCGATTATTTATTTACTATATTTTAACTAATTATTTAATTCTTCTTTTTTATTTATCTTTTATTCATTTAAATATAGAATTATCTAAATTCTTAATTATTTATGA
Source organism: Amorphophallus konjac (assembly GCA_022559845.1). Lineage (NCBI taxonomy): Eukaryota > Viridiplantae > Streptophyta > Magnoliopsida > Alismatales > Araceae > Amorphophallus > Amorphophallus konjac. Next base: position 82,007,726 of record CM040122.1, on the reverse strand, counting down.
TAAGTTACTAAACTTAATTTATAATAATAATTCTTACTTATCTTTTTTTATTTTTTTGTTATTTATTAAATTCAATCAGATAATTAGTCGGGATGCTACACCCTCCCTCGTTGAAAGAAATTTGATCCTCCAAATTCACATGATATTTGATAATTAAAATAGAGAGCAGTATATATTAGAGTACTAACTTGAGAATAATTTTGGGTGTTCTTCTTAAATACCTTTTCAAATTCTCAAGTAGCTTCCTCTTGTCTATACACGCACCATAAAAATTATAGTAAAATTTTGAAAATAAAATTTAATAATTAATTATCTTATTTTCTAGAACTATGGTTATTTTAACACATATCAAGGCTCTACCCAATCTCACCGGTCAACTATAAGATACTTATATGTAGGTAGGGTTGTCAATGGGCCGGGCTTAGGTCGGCCCGGCCTGGGCTCGACTTGTGAATATTAAAGCCCGAGCCCGGTCTGGGCCCGACTTATATAGGGTCGGACCGGGTCGGACCCGACACTATTTAAAAAATACAAATCCCGACTAAGGCCCGACCCGATCTGATAATTTAAATAAAAAAATAAAAATAATAAAATAATAAAAATTAATATATTTAACAATATAAAATTTATAAGCTTACTAAATTATTTAAAATTTTGATATTAATTACATAATTTGTATGAAAAGAGAGTTTTAAAATTTTTAATTAAGTAAAATAACATAATTTTAACTAAGTAGTTTTTAAAATTTGAAGTGAGAATAAAAAAAAAGAACGGGTCGGGCCGGCCCGCAGGCCGAACTCAAAGCCCGAGCCCGGTCCGCGGGCTTAGTCAGGCCGGGCTTTTAGACCCAACTAAAAGTCCGTAGGCCAAAAAAGATCTTGCGGCTCGGCCCAAAATCGGGCCAGGCCCGCGGGCCTATCGGACCGGCCGGGCCCATTGACAGTCCTTTATGTAAGACACTTTTATAGGTAGGTCGTACGCCATAATAGTCACGGGAACCTAAAACTTAGGGTCTTTTAAAACCTAGGCTCTGATACCACAACTGTCATGCCCTTGGGTTGTGAAGGATGAGAGGGGAGGGAGGTGTATATAGGTTAGTGTAACGACTCAAGATCCAAATACCGAGAAAGACCCCCATATTCTTGGATCCTGGCCCGCCACCCACAAGCCGGGGGCTCGGAAGGGTTAAAGGGATGGTGTGGTAATATATAAGAATCTAAAATAATTGCAACTCAACAATACTTAACATAATTAATGCAAGAATTAAATAATTATATGGTTAACAATTATACAGTCCAAAATCTATATGTCCATACATAAGTGCAGTAAACTCAGAAAGGGTACAATACCACATGGCATACCCCGCCTCTGGCAAACTAGTACTAACTCTAATCGCCAGCTCCACGCGAAGCCTCAGAAGCACAATGTGCAAGCCGCGCCTCACCTGAAAATAAAAGGGAGTGAGTCTCATCTCATTGACTCAGTAGGGGTCTCTCAGATCCCCACCTCACAACGATAAGTACACAGTGCAACAAGTAACAATTCAGAACAATAACTAGAATAGTAAATAGTAATTAAAGGAAAGTAACCTCGTCACACATGTACCATGGCCAATCAAAACAAACCACATGCCAATGTCATATAATAGGATACCCTCGGCCGCCCGAACGCTAAACCACAACGGTAGGAAACTAGGGTCACTGCACTCGAGTGATAGGAGCACTGTCCACTAGAAGTAAGACCGGATGTGTCCATTGACTACTTAGTCCACAGTCTCAGGTGTCTCTGTACTCGCCCCAAGCAGAAACCGAGACACCGTACATAGTAACACAAGACAAGGGTCTAGTCGGGGTCGTGCTCGTCACCATGCGTCCGTAGTCCTCGACCACGTGTGCACACATTGACTGACTGTGTTACGTCAGACCCTCTAGCTAGTTTTCCTTCCGGCTTGGACTCTAGCCGCCACAGTGTGAGGGCCTACGGAAACTAGCCCTAAACCGTCTCTCCCAGGTCTAGCTCTCCACCACTCCCAAGTGTGTCAGTACATATGTGCCCAGGCATGCTACGACTAGTGGGAAAAGGTCACTCAAAGCAAGGACCCGCTATGAAACCACTGACGTGTCATCGGTCGTGTACATACGCTCGTCGCACGGAACACGAGTCTAAGTCCGCAAGGCACGAGGCCGCCGAGGTTGATATGTCAGAAACCATAAATGTAATATCCCGGACCTTTCGGATCCTTCTTCGTGTGTCCCGGATCTGATTTTCGGAGTGTCCGGCTCTGTTGTGTCCAAAATTTCGTTTCGGACATCTTTCGTGTTCGGATCGGCGTGATCCGGAGTCGTTTCGGAGGCCCGGAGGCGTTCCGCGGCTTTTTCGCGTGTGTTTTCCGATTTTCGGTGTGTGTTTTGGCTTTTTCTTCGGAAGCTCGCTGCGGGCGAACCGGGCGGTTCACCCGGGCACGAGTGGTACCGTTGCGATCGGTGCGTTCCGAGGATTCCGGAAATATATTTTTCTATTTTTTGATATTTTTTTGAAAAATCAGATTTTCTATATAGCCCTAATTCTTTTTCTTTTTCTTTTCCTCTTTCTCTTTCTTCTTCTTCTTTCTCATTCCTTCCCCAACCGTGACCGCACCCCTCTCTCTCCCTCTCTCCCATTCGGGCGCGGCGGACCCCTCTCCGACTGTTGATGGCGGCAGGGCGACGGTGCGGACGCGTGGGCGACGGCGAGGCGATCTCGTGGGCGTGCGGCAAGCGTGGGAAGCGTGGGGAGTTCGTGAAGCTTAAAGCGTTCTTCGTGGTTTGTGGGTGATTCGGCGGAGCACTCGCTCCATTGAGGTAGGGTGACGTTCCTTAGCCTCTTGCCGTTCATTCCCGTGATTTGTAGGCCGCGGGGAGGCCGAGAGGGGCTTGTTTGAGCATTTTGGGGTTTTTCCATGATTTGGGGAGAGCTCGCCCGATCTATGGATTTGATGCATGATTTCATGTTTTGATGGCCTAGAATCACGCTAGGGGTCCCCAGGGGTCTTCCCCTTTGTTTCCCCCCTCTCCTGTGGAGGCATGGGGGCGTGGTTGGAATTTTTGGGCGTTTCTACCGTTTTCGGGCGTGGACTGAGAACGCGCTATACTCCAGTAGCGCGTTCTTGAGTGTCGCGCTACCCCGACGGGGCGCGTTCATCGGAGAAGATGAACAATAGGGAGGTTCGTGTCGCGCTATGGGATCCTAGCGTTTTTAGCCTTGTCGCGCTAGGAGGACCTAGCGCGATGGTCCTTGTCGCGCTAGGGTTCCCTAGAACGATCTCCCCTGTCGCGCTAAGGAGTCCTAGCGCGATCTTCCAAGTCGCGCTAGGGGACCCTAGCGCGTTCTTTCTTGTCGCGCTAGGTGTCCCTAGCGCGATCTTTTTCGTTGTCGGGTGTTCCCCTTGGGCCGTGTGTGTGTCCTGGGCACCCCGTGGAGTTCCGTGACCGTGTCTTCGGGCGTCCGGAGATTTCGGCTGCCTTGGTCATGTGTTTGGCCATGGGCAGTGTGTCCGTTTTCTTCCGACTGCGGTCACCGTGCGATGGTGATGGTACGTGGGACGGCCCCCGTACTTCGTCAGGTTCGGACGTTGTTTTCCGTTGGTTTGAGAGTCTACTCCTTCAGTGACCCTCCACTAGTCGTAGCCTACTAGTACGCGTGTGCTAGTCGCACCAGGGAGTGGTGTACGGGCCGACCTTTAAAGACGGTTTGTGGACCGGTTACCGTTGGGCCCCACGTCTTGTAGCCAGAGTCCGGCTGAGGGGAAAACCGGTCAGAGGGCCAGACTAGGGACGCACGGTCTGTGTGTGCACATGTGGTTGGAGGTGGTTGGACCCACGTCGACGGGCGTGACCCCAGCTAGTCACTTGTTTGTGTTTACTTGTACGGTGTTTGCGCCTCGGGTAGAACCTACCACGTCAGGCGGTTCACCTGCGGTGCAGTGTAAGACGTCAGGGGACGCTACCGGCTGTACTTCTAGTGGGTGGTACTCCTATCGAGTACGGAGTGACAGACTGTCAGTCGTGTGTTTCCGACCTTCAGATTTTGGCGGTTCGACCGTTGAGTTTCGGTCTTCCCGTACCGTGGCACGGGTGTCATTTTGCGTGCCGTAGGGTCTAGTTCTGTAGAGTACAGGGCTTTCCTTTCCGAGGTACTTTCCTACCGCTAGAGTAGTGGTTTCTCGTTTTACGAGGTAGGGTTCGAGTGATCCCTACTGAGTCTTGTTCCGAGACTCATTCCCTGTGTGTTTTCACCGTGTTTCAGGTGAGGCGCCACCTTCGGGGAGCGCGTCAGGAGTGCAGCGCGGTGCGGGTGCCCAGAGGTAGTGCCAGAGGTCAGAGCCGGGGTATGCCCCGTGTAGCTGTACTTTTCTTTCTTGTCACTGTACTAGTCGTGGACTACTGTTGCTGTTATTGTTATTTTTATTGTGGACCATGTAAAATGTTAATTTATTTCCTACTTAATATTATAACTGTTTAATTTCTATAATTATTTGTGATACTTGTGTAGTCTCCACACCATCCTTTTTAACCCTTCCGAGTCTTCGGGCTCGTGGGTGGCGGTGCGAGTCTCTGGTTATCGGGCCTTCCCGATAATCGGATTCTCGAGTCGTTACAGCTGGTATCAGAGCGCGGTTGTGGAATTACATGAGAATCATAGGTAATTGTAGTGGTCCACTAGTTCACAGCGATGATGTGCAGGTGACGCTGGCATTGGGCATCGTGTGTTTTTCTTGACCTTGCCGTTTTCGTGTTTTCTGTCTTTTGCTTCAGGAGCGAGTATGGCGCCGAGGAGGAGCTCTCGCTCTCAGCAGGGGCAGTCGGCTGGAGGCCAGGAGATCCAGCAGGGGGTCCAGAGGGACCAGGAGGAGCATAGCAGAGTTCCGGGGGCTACCGAGGCTGCGGATGCTGCGAGAGTTCCAGGGGCCGAGGATTTCTTCCGTGGCATGTACCAGCTTATGTCTCAGCAGTTCGGCGGAGAAGCTGGTGAGGGCTCGTCAGTCAGGGGTGGGCCAGGCCGAGCAGTGAGGGACTTCATACAGTTCCATCCACCTTACTTTAGCGGCCAGGCAGACCCTGATGCGGCTCGTGATTGGCTCGATGAGATGGAGCGGGTGTTCAGCTCTGCGAAGAGTGCTGCCGAGGATAGAGTTGTGTTGGCCTACAACCAGTTACAGGGTACGGCTCGGAGATGGTGGTCTTCCGAGTGGAAGACGTCCTTTCAACTTCGTCCACTTGAGCAGATCGAGTGGGATGACTTCGTCAGTGCTTTCGAGCGTACGTACTGTCCAGATATTGTTGCTACGCAGCGGATGCGGGAATTTCTGGAGCTGGTGCAGGGTGACATGTCCGTGTTGCAGTACAGGGCCCGATTTGTCGAGCTGGGTCGGTATGCACCTCACATCATGGAGCATGAGAGGGTGAGGACCACGCAGTTTGTGCAGGACTTGAGGTTGGAGCTGAGGCACCATCTGATTGCGAACGGGGCCACTGATCTAGAGACGGCGTCTCGTGTTGCGATTTCTTTGGAGATGGATATGCAGAGGACTCGAGGACCGATCAGCCAGGGGCAGTCCTTGTCTGGTCGCAGCCAGCAGCCGGCTACCCAGCAGCAGGGTTTTTTCCAGCATGCGTCGGGTGGTTCAGGAGCACCGGCATCGGCAGCTTCGGTGACAGGATCTGCGTCCTTCGGCTCGAAGGTCAAGAAGTTCTTCAAGAAAGGGTTCGGCAAGAAGAAGTCCAGGGATCAGGGGCAGGCTTCATCGGGCAGTGTACAGCAGCCGGTTCCTTTGCAGCGTCAGGGATCAGTGGGTGGATCGCGAGGACCTTGTCCACGGTGTGGTGGGACCCACCCAGGCAGGTAGTGCACGGCGCCGATCGTCTGTTTTCGGTGTGACCAGCCAGGGCATATGGCGCGTGACTGTCCTCAGAGACCGCCGCAGCAGCAGTTTCCTCAGCAGCAGCAGGTTCCCCAGCAGCAGAGGCAGCAGCAGCAGCAGGGACAGTATCCGCCGCTACCCAGGTCAGCTAGTGTGGGAGGCAGGCAGAGAGCTCGGGGCCAGATCACGCACATGACTAGGGCAGAGGCAGTGGCGTCGCAGCTCGTGGAAGGTACCATTCAGATTTTGGGTTGTGCGGCTCGGGTTTTGTTTGATTCTGGCGTGTCTCATTCGTTTATTTAGGAGGATTTCGCGTCGAGCGTCGAGGAGCCGGTGACCCAGTTGTCCTGTGATTTGGCAGTGGAGTTACCTTCGGGTGACTTTATGATCACTCTGTATTACTTCGATCAGGTTCCGGTTTAGATCGATGGGCGGAGTATGCCAGGCAGGTTGTATGCATTGCAGCTTCGGGATTACGACATGATTCTAGGCATGGATTGGCTCGAGACTCATGGAGCGGTGGTGGATTGTGGAATGAAGAGGGTCTATTTCCAGCATCTGAGCAAGAGGACCTTCTATTTCCAAGGTATCCGTTCCGCCTCTTCTCGATTCCTTATCTCTACTATTCGAGCCCGTCGATTGCTTGATTCAGGTTGTCAGGGTTTTCTCGCGTCAGTGGTTGTGTCTGACCGGATGGAGCCGGATGTCGAGGACATTGCGGTGGTGTGCGAGTTTCCTGACGTTTTTCCCGAGGAGTTGCCTGGATTACCTCCCCAGCGGGAGATCGATTTCGTGATCGAGGTTGTGCCTGGTACGGGACCTTTGGCGAAGGCTCCCTACCGTATGGCCCCCGCTGAGTTGAGGGCGCAGTTGCAGGAACTATTGGCCAAGGGGTATATTCGTCCTAGTTTTTCCCCTTGGGGTGCGCCCGTGTTGTTTGTGAAGAAGAAGGACGGTAGTCTACGGTTGTGCATTGACTATCGGCAGCTGAATGAAGTGACCATTAAGAAGAAGTATCCGTTGCCGCGGATTGATGATTTGTTCGACCAACTTCAGTCTGCGCGAGTGTTCTCGCGGATTGATTTGCGGTCCGGTTACTATCAGCTGAGAATTCGCGAGTCCGATGTGGAGAAGACTGCATTCAGTACGAGGTACGGGCATTATGAGTTTCTGGTGATGCCGTTCGGGCTCACCAATGCCCCTGCAGCCTTCATGGACTTGATGCAGAGGGTGTTTCATCCGTATTTGGATCAGTTCGTGGTCATCTTCGTGGATGACATCCTTGTTTATTCGCGGTCTGCCGAGGAGCACGCGTACCATTTGGGTGTGGTGCTGCAGACGTTGCGAGATCACCAGTTGTATGCGAAGCTCAGCAAGTGCGAGTTTTGGCTCAGCGAGGTGCACTTTCTGGGACACGTGATTTCTGGTGATGGCATTTCCGTGGACCCCGCCAAGGTCGAGGCAGTAATGCAGTGGCCGAGGCCGAGGTCGGTAACGGAGATCCGGAGTTTCTTGGGGCTTGCGGGTTATTATCGCCGGTTTATCCAGGATTTTTCTCGCATTGCGACCCCAATGACTAGGCTCACGCGGAAGGATGTGCCTTTCGTTTGGTCCGAGGAGTGTGAGCAGAGCTTCAGGGAACTGAAGAGATTGCTCACCTCGGCTCCGGTGTTGGTTTTATCTTCTGGATCGGGAGGTTTCGTGGTGTGTACAGATGCTTCCGGCGTTGGACTGGGTGCTGTTTTGATGCAGCATGGTAGAGTGGTGGCTTATGCATCTCGGCAGCTAAAACCCCACGAGGAGAACTACCCCACCCATGACCTTGAGTTGGCGGCGGTGATCTTCGCGCTGAAGATCTGGAGGCATTATCTGTACGGCGAGAAATTCGAGGTGTTTACTGACCATCAGAGTTTGAGGTATGTGTTCTCGCAGAGAGATCTGAACCTCAGACAAAGGCGTTGGATGGAGTTCATGAAGGACTATGACTTCACCCTGTCTTATCAGCCGGGCAGGATGAATGTCGTCGCCGATGCCTTGAGTCGGAAGGTTGCGGTCAGTACCTTGATGTTGAGGAAGTGGAGGCTCTTGGAACAAGTGCCCGAGGTATCTTTTAGGCTCAAGATTCCCCAGGAGCCAGGGTTGGCGGTGCTTGCGAGTCTGACTGTCACTCCTGCTATCCGTCGTCAGGTGACAGAGGCTCAGCACGCGGACCCTGAGTTGCCCCGGATTCTTACGATGGCTGACGTGGAGCTCGGCGAGGACGGTGCTGCAAAGTTTCGTGGCAGGTTGTACGTCCCAGCCGAGGAGCAGATTCGTCGTGCGGTGTTGCGCGAGGCTCATGGGAGCAGGTACACCGTACACCCGGGTGCGATGAAGATGTATCGGAACTTGCGAAGGCAGTTCTGGTGGCCTGGCATGAAGAGAGATGTTGCCGAATTTGTGGCCAGGTGCCTGATCTGTCAGCAGGTGAAGGTGAAGCATCAGCGACCAGGCGGTACTCTCCATCCCTTGGATGTTCCTGCTTGGAAGTGGGACCATGTGACCACGGATTTTGTGATGGGGTTGCCGAGGACCCCGACTGGGCAGGACAGTATCTGGCTGCTGGTGGATCGGCTGACGAAGGTGGCGCGACTGTTGCCGGTCAAGGTCAACTGGAGCGTGTCTAAGTTGGCTCGTCTTTATGTGAAGCGGATCGTGCCGTTGCATAGGGTTCCCATTTCGATCGTGTCGGATCGGGATCCGCGCTTCACTTCTAGATTCTGGAGGAGTTTCCAGTGAGCTCTTGGCACGGAGTTGGCATTTAGCTCGGCGTATCATCCTCAGTCAGATGGTCAGTCTGAGAGGACCATTCAGACTTTGGAGGACATGCTGAGATCCTGCTGCCTGGAGTGGCAGGGGAGTTGGATTCATCACCTACCGTTGGTGGAGTTTGTCTATAACAACAGCTTTCATTCGAGAATCGGCATGGCTCCATATGAGGCGTTGTATGGGCGTCCTTGTCGGACTCCACTTGATTGGTTTGAGGTGGGTGAGTGTGTTTTGAGGGGACCAGAATTGGTGCAGTAATGTGTGGATGTTGTGCACCTGGTTCGTCAGAACATGTTGGCGGCCCAAAGTCGGCAGAAGAGCTATGCTGACCATAGGAGGCAGCCCCTCGAGTTCGCCGTGGGCAATCATGTGTTCTTGAGAGTTTCTCCGATGAAGGGAGTGATGCGTTTTGGACGGCGTGGGAAGCTGAGTCCCCGCTATATTGGTCCTTTCGCGATTGTGGAGCGCATCGGTGAGGTTGCTTACCGGTTGCAGTTACCTCCTGAGTTGGCGTCGGTGCATGACGTGTTCCACGTCTCGATGTTGCGGAAGTATATGCCCGATGACTCTCATGTGCTCGAGTTTTCCGTTTGGCCTGAGGTGACTCCAGATCTTTCTCTCCCAGAGTTTCCGATCCGCGTGGAGGATAGGCGAGAGCAGCGCCTGCGGAACAAGGTCATTCCCTTGGTGAAGGTCATGTGGCAACGACACTCTGGTGGTGAGGCTTCGTGGGAACGTGAGGACGAGATGCGTCAGCAGTTCCCGTATCTGTTTGAGTGAGTCTTCCTCTTCTTTTCCCTTTTGTTGTTCTCAATTTCGAGGACGAAATTCCTTAAGGGGGGAGGGCTGTAATATCCCGGACCTTTCGGATCCTTCTTCGTGGGTCCCGGATCTAGTTTTCGGAGTGTCCGGCTCTGTTGTGTCCAAAATTTCGTTTCGGACATCATTCGTGTTCGGATCGGCGTGATCCGGAGTCGTTTCGGAGGCCCGGTGGCGTTCCGCGACTTTTCCGCGTGTGTTTTCCGATTTCCGGTGTGTGTTTCGGCTTTTTCTTCGGAAGCTCGCTGCGGGCGAACCGGGCGGTTCACCGGGGCACGAGTGGTACCGTTGCGATCGGTGCGTTCCGAGGATTCCGAAAATGTATTTTTCTATTTTCGATATTTTTCTAAAAATTTGGATTTTCTATATAGCCCTAATTCTTTTTCTTTTTCTTTTTCTTTTCCTCTTTCTCTTTCTTCTTCTTCTTTCTCCTTCCTTCCCCAACCGTGACCTCACCCCTCTCTCCCATTCGGGCGCGGCGGACCCCTCTCCGGCTGTTGACGGCGGCAGGGCGACGGCGCGGACGCATGGGCGACGGCGAGGCGATCTCGTGGGCGTGCGGCAAGCGTGGGAAGCGTGGGGAGTTCGTGAAGCTTAAAGCGTTCTTCGTGGTTTGTGGGCGATTCGGCGGAGCACTCGCTCCATTGAGGTAGGGTGACGTTCCTTAGCCTCTTGCCGTTCATTCCCGTGATTTGTAGGCCGCGGGGAGGCCGAGAGGGGCTTGTTTGAGTATTTTGGGGTTTTTCCATGATTTGGGGAGAGCTCGCCCGATCTATAGATTTGATGCATGATTTCGTGTTTTGATGGCCTAGAATCATGCTAGGGGTCCCCAGGGGTCTTCCCCTTTGTTTTCCCCCACTCCTGTGGAGGCATGGGGGCGTGGTTGGAATTTTTGGGCGTTTCTACCATTTTCGGGCGCAGACTGAGAACGCGCTATACTCCAGTAGCGCGTTCTTGAGTGTCGCGCTGCCCCGACGTGGCGCGTTCATCGGAGAAGATGAACAGTAGGGCGGTTCGTGTCTCGCTATGGGATCCTAGCGTGATTAGCCATGTCGCGCTAGGAGGACCTAGCGCGATGGTCCTTGTCGCGCTAGGGTTCCCTAGCGCGATCTCCCCTGTCGCGCTAAGGAGTCCTAGCGCGATCTTCCAAGTCGCGCTAGGGTTCTTTCTTGTCGCGCTAGGTGTCCCTAGCGCGATCTTTTCTGTTGTCGGGTGTTCCCCTTGGGCTGTGTGTGTGTCCTGGGCACCCCGTGGAGTTCCGTGACCGTGTCTTCGGGCGTCCGGAGATTTCGGTTGCCTTGGTCATGTGTTTGGCCATGGGCAGTGTGTCCGTTTTCTTCCGACTGCGGTCACCGTGCGATGGTGATGGTACGTGGGACGGCCCCCGTACTTCGTCAGGTTCGGACGTTGTTTTCCGTTGGTTTGAGAGTCTACTCCTTCAGTGACCCTCCACTAGTCGTAGTCTACTAGTACGCGTGTGCTAGTCGCACCAGGGAGTGGTGTACGGGCCGACCTTTAGAGACGATTTGTGGACCGGTTACCGTTGGGCCCCACGTCTTGCAGCCATAGTCCGGCTGAGGGGAAAACCGGTCAGAGGGCCAGACCAGGGACGTGCGGTCTGTGTGTGCACACGTGGTTGGGGGCGGTTGGACCCACGTCGACGGGCGTGACCCCAGCTAGTCACTTATTTGTGTTTACTTGTACGGTGTTTGCGCCTCGAGTAGGACCTACCACGTCAGGCGGTTCACCTGCGGTGCGGTGTAAGACGTCAGGGGACGCTACCGGCTGTGCTTCTAGTGGGTGGTACTCCTGTCGAGTACGGAGTGACAGACTGTCAGTCGTGTGTTTCCGACCTTCAGATTTTGGCGGTTCGACCGTTGAGTTTCGGTCTTCTCGTACCGTGGCACCGGTGTCGGTTTGCGTGCCGTAGGGTCTAGTTCTGTAGAGTACAGGGCTTTCCTTTCCGAGGTACTTTCCTACCGCTAAAGTAGTGGTTTCTCGTTTTACGAGGTAGGGTTCGAGTGATCCCTACTGAGTCTTGTTCCGAGACTCATTCCCTGCGTGTTTTCCCCGTGTTTCAGGTGAGACGCCACCTTCGGGGAGCGCGTCAGGAGTGCAGCGTGGTGCGGGTGCCCAGAGGTAGTGCCAGAGGTCAGAGACGGGGTATGCCCCGTGTAGCTGTACTTTTCTTTCTTGTCACTGTACTAGTCGTGGACTACTGTTGCTGTTGTTGTTGTTATTTTTATTGTGGACCATGTAAAATGTTAATTTATTTCCTACTTAATATTATAACTGTTTAATTTCTGTAATTATTTGTGATACTTGTGTAGTCTCTACACCATCCTTTTTAACCCTTCCGAGTCTTCGGGCTCGTAGGTGGCGGTGCGAGTCTCGGGTTATCGGGCCTTCCCAGTAATCGGATTCTCGGGTCGTTACAATAAACCAATCACATTTCCCCACCATGGGGTGTACCCACATGTTTTAAACTGAGTCATCGGACGTCCCACCATGAGACGGCCCTCGTGGGGTTTAAACGACTAATTTCTTATTTATTTTATCCAAAAATACTTCCATTCAAGTTCCAGGGTGAAAATCTGAATTTTCGGGGCCGAATAGGCCATTTTTTGCAATGGGACTAGGAGTGTCGGTCGACCAGCCCAAGGGGATCGATTGACCGAATTTCCCAGAAGGTTTTTGATGAGAAACCAGTCAACCGCCCCCTGTGGTCGGTCGACCTTTACCCCGGGTCGGTAGACCAAAACCCCTGGTTCGATCGACCGAACCCACCAGCAAACCCACTATTCTTCTACCAGGAACATGTCGACCGAATCACCCGATTGGTCGACCGATTCCCGCGACGGACGAACGAGAAGACCCCTTTGGGCCTCATTCCACGCCCGACTCACCCCCATTGTGAGCGAGAAGCATGGGGAATCGATCCTCGACCCCCAACACACCCATTGGAACCCAATGGGCCACAAATCATCGATCAAAACCACGAAATCGTCGCTTATCCCGAATCATGCGATTTTCCCCAAAATGAAACGAAACCTGCTCATTCTCACCCGGATCTACACGGATTGGTGTGAAAACACGTGGGGAAGGTGGAAGGGTCTGTCTCCCTACCTGAGACACCGCCTTACCACCTTAGATCGCTCCGATCGTTGCCGTTTCTCTCCAAAAAATGAGTGAAGCTTTGGAAACCGCAACCCACCCTCACGATCCTCCTCGTCCACGCCCTCACGAACCGCCTCCCACCGCTGCTAAAGCCCAGCCGCGCCTCCTCGCTACCCATCGTCTGTAGCCGGAGGGAGAGGGGAGCCACACGGTGGTGGAATGGGGGAAGGGGAGAGTGATACGGTGAGGAGAGAGGGGGTGTACGATGGGTTTTAAAAAAAAAGAGTTTGGGGTTTGCCCAGAACCGTCAAAAGGAGTAAAATTATCAATATGCCCATTCTTCCTTAATTTAATTAAATAAACTCCAAAATTTTAATAAAAATTTCATAATTTCTTCTAAAATCTTTAAAATAATATCTCAAAAATCCACGACTCTTAAAATATTCACGAAAAATAGATTCAACGCCTATTAAGTGGAAATCCAAAATTCAGGGTATTATAATCCTCCTCTCCTTACAAAAATTTCATCATCAAAATTTACACTAAAATACAATCAGTCTAAGGGGAGATCTTTGTCAAATAGATATGGAAACCATTGTTGCATCTCATCCTTGCGCTCCCAAGTTGCTTCATTTCCTGAGTGGCGTTGTCAAACCACTTTAACCAAAGGTATGACCTTATTCCTTAGCCGCTGCTCACGCTGATTCTCAACAGGAATGGGGTACTCAGGGATAGACAAATCTGGCATCACTTCAGGCCACACCGAGTCTTCCAATACATGAGAATCATTGGGCATGGATTTCCGTAACATCGACACATGAAACACATCATGCACTGCGTCCATCTCTGGAGGTAGCTGCAATCGATATGCCGCTGGGCCAACACGCTCCACAATAAGAAAAGACCCAATATAGCGGGGACTTAGCTTCTCACGCTTGCCAAATCGTACCACACCTTTCATAGGAGAGACTTTCAAGAACACCCGGTCTCCCACCTCAAAGGTAAGAGGTCAGCTCTACTGATTTACATAACTCTTCTATCGGCTCTGGGTTGCCTGCAATCTATGCCTAATTAGCTGCACCACCTCCACACACTGCTGCACTAACTCTGGTTCTATCATAACTCGTTCACCAACCTCAAACCAGTCAAGTGGAGTATGACATGGTCGCCCATACAAGGCCTCGTAAGGCGCCATGCCCAGACTGGAATGATAGCTGTTACTGTAAGCGAATTCCACCAACGACAAATGATGAATCCATGACCCTTACCACTCTAGGCAACAAGCTCTCAACATATCTTCCAAGGTTTAGATAGTCCTCTCCGACTGCCCATCAGACTAAGGGTGATAAGATGAGCTAAAAGCTAACTTTGTTCTCAGAGCCTTCCAAAAGCTCCTCCAGAAACCATAAGTGAAGCAGGGATCCCTATCGGACACAATAGAAATAGGAATGCCATGCAGGGGAACAATCTGCTCATACAATCTGGCCAATTTGTGGACTCCCCAACTCACCTTGATTAGCAATAACCTGGTAGTCTTAGTCAACCTATTGACTAACAACCAAATATCATCATGGCCACCCTGAGTTCTCGGCAAACAAACCACAAAATCTGTAGTCATATGGTCCCATTTCTACATAGGAAACTCTAAAAGCTGCAAAGTGCCACCTGGCCGTTGATGCTCTGCCTTCACCTGCTGAGATGTTAAACATCTGGCCACGAACTCAGTAACATCCTTCTTCATACTTGGCCACCAGAATTGCCTCTTCAAATTGCGATACATCTTCGTTGCTCTGGGATGCATAACGTAACAGGAACCATGCGCCTCCTGCAAAACAACCTTCCTCACTTGTTCTTCAACTGGAACATACAACCTGTCTCGAAGTCTCACCACCTCATCATCACCAAACTCCACCTCGGCCATTGACAAAATGTGAGGTAGCTCAGGATCCACATGTTGAGCCTCCATCACCCGGTGACGGATAGCTGGCGTGACAGTCAAGCTATCAAGAATAGCTGACCCCCGATCCTAAGGAACCTTGTTTCTGAAAGTTTCCATTGGTACCTGTTGCCACAGCTTCCACTCTCTCATCATCAAGTGATTAACTTCCACCTTTCTACTTAATGCATCGGCCACCACATTCATCCTACCCGACTGATAAGTTGAAATCATAATCTTTCATATATTCCATCCATCTCCTCTGCTTGAGATTGAGTTCCTTCTAAATGAACACATATTTTAAGCTCTGGTAGTCAGTAAAAATCTCAAATTTCTCTTCATACAAATAGTGCCTCCAAATCTTCAATGTAAAAATTACTATTGCCACATATTTCAAGCTCTGGTGGTCAGTACAAATCTCAAATTTCTCTTCATACAAATAGTGCCTCCAAATCTTCAATGCAAAAATTACTATTGCCAACTCAAGATCATGAGTGGGACAATTCTCTTCATGCAACTTCAACTGGTGGGATGCATAAGCTACCACCCTATCATTCTGCATCAATACTTCGCCCAAACCTACCCTGGAGGCATTGGTGCAAACCACAAAACCACTGGAACCAGAAGACAATATAAGAACTGGAGCAGTGGTGAGCAATCTCTTCATCTCCATAAAGCTTTGCTCACACTCATCGGTCCAGATGAAAGGCACATCCTTCCGGGTCAACTTGGTCATCGGAGCAGTAATTCAAGCGAAGTCCTGAATAAACCTCCTATAATAGCCTGCTAGGCCTCAAAAGCTTCTAATATCTGACATCGACCTTGGTCTTGGAAACTGAACCACTGCTTCTACTTTAGCTGGGTCAACAGAAATACCATCACCCGAGATCACATGCCCAAGAAAATGTAACTCCCGTAGCCAAAATTCGCATTTGCTGAATTTGGCATATAGTTGGTGTTCCCGCAATGTCTACAACACAATCCTCAGGTGATGAACATGTTCCTCCTCAGTCTGGGAATAAACACGAATATCATCTACAAACACCACCACGAATCGGTCCAGATAAGGATGGAACACCATGTGCATCAAGTTCATGAATGCCGCTGGAGCATTGGTGAGCCCAAATGACATCACCAAGAATTCATAGTGCCCATATCTAGTGCTGAAGGCAGTTTTCTCTACATCTGGCATATTCTGTCATTCAATCCACATAAGCACCCTCTCTAAATAATAAGGAGTGATCATAAAATCACCCATCGGCTACTCCACTGCCAAGTCACAAGACATCTCAATGGTAGACTCCTCAGCACAAGCAATGAAATCCTTGGATATAAAAGAATGATAACACCAAATTAAGTTAATTTACGTGAAAGACCCAATTTATGTGTGAAGTTGAGATTAACTATAAAATCTGCACAATTGTCTAATTATATGCACTTAGAATGGTGTGTGTGACATGAATTATCATAAAAAAATAGACACTTATCACACCCCCCAACTTGAGCCTTGCTAGTCCCTAGCTGTCACGCCCCGACGCGAAAAATCAGAACGTGGCAGTAGAAAATAGTTAAAAAATATGTTGATTTTCAGACATGTTGTGCCTTGCGCTAGCGATGAGATACTTCCAACATATGCCATACTAGAGAAGAATTACATTCCATAATAATTATTCAATCCCAACTAATTAAACATAACAAGAGTCAATATCCATCAACTCCAAACATACCAACAATCTCTCATGTTCATCAACTTAACATAATTACATAACAACTACCTTAAACAAAATTGCAACTCTTGAACTCAAACTATCTAATGACATCTCTAGAAGGCTATCTAGTTGGTTCGCTCCAAGATCTTCACTCCTGCACATCCCCGTCAGTCTGAGAGTCCTCACCTGAGCTACCTGAAAGGGGGGAAAAATAACTGGGTGAGCAAATGCTCAGTAGGTAATAGTAGGTAAAGTTTAAGTAATTAACCAGTTACATTAATGTTATGCGATAAAAGAAAAGAATAATGACAATGAATTGCTCAGAATAAAAGAACAAAAATATAGCATATCCAGGGATTGGCCGATCAAGCATGTAACAAGCAAGTCATGTAAATGTTTCCATGGAGGAAATTTATTCAAGGGAAGGAACCATGTGAAAGGAATTGTCGTAGACATCACGTTAGTCATGCACTCGGTGCAATGCCTCACCATGTCATTATAACTCCCCGGGGCACTAGTACTTTTCTGGCGCTCTCCCTAGGACCAGACCGGGCCCTTATGATGCGTTGGCATTGATTTGGTGGATCCAAGATCCCAAGTTATGTCTAGACATTCACTGAACTCGGCCAGGAAAGGAAAGAGAGTTTCAAGATACATGAGAATAATCCAGGTTTATAATTACTACAAGCCGCTCGAGGCACACAAGAAACCACGAGAAAATGAGAGCTGGAGGGTACACGGTCACGCTTGGGCTGCTTATAACGGAAAACGGTCTAATATTGGACCGTGGAAGATTGAACTGGGCCAAGGAAACCCAGCTCGGTACCAAAGGATAAACGATCCTCTAATGGGCCGTTCAACACTGGAACAGTCTGGCATGGACCGCTGAAGGCAACACTGGGCCTGAAAAATAAGGCCCTGAGTTCAAAATGTAAACGGTCCAAAAGTAGGCCGCTCACTCCATAGAACAGTCAAGTGAGGGTCGTGTACAACTGAGGTCGACACACCCAACAGGTCGGTGCATAAACCATGAAGGTCGGTGCATAAGAAAGGAGGTCGGTGCACCTGGAAAATGTACACGGTCTCAACGAGGCCATTCAACGGTTCAAACGGTCCTAGTCCGACTGTGTACGGACTCAGACAGTCCAAAATAGGCCGCGACTATGGACAGAGCCAAACAAACGATCCGATCGAGATAATCAGGTGCAGGATTTGTGGTACAATCGGCCCGGCATCCTAGTGGGAATCTCAGGCTCGCGGGGACTTACGGAGGTCTCATAATGGTGGTCCTAGTCCGACAGAAGGAATATCCGGCGGAGAGTTCCAACCATTACAAGAGTTGAGGGGTATGGGACATCAGAAAATGAGTGTATGGCGGTCAGTCAGCTTCACCGGAGTGAAGTGACTGTCAAACAACCTAACAATTTATCCATGATCAACGTCTTATGAATTTAACAAGTTGTTTATCAATTTAAAAGAAATAGACAAGGGAAAGCAAATTTTGATGAAAGGAAGGATATTGACAATCATAAACATAGTTTTAATGATTTCATATATTCCAATTATTAAATGGGTTGCTATCCTAATCACGATAGCTAACAAGATATAATAACACAGAGGTATCATCAATCTGTTCATGTAAACGGTCGATCACAGGGCCGCTCAGGTCATAAACGGTTTAATTCTAGACCACGAACCGCAGACATAGCAGTCTATTGAGGGGCCGTTCAGGTCAAAAGGCTGTAAATCTGCAAAAAGGGGGAAACGGTCTGTCGAGCGACCACTGGGAACCCTAGACGGTCTGTCGTTCGACCGCTCAGGTCCCAGACGATTTCTATTAAATCGTGAAACAAGATAACAACCTAGCTCTAGGCGATTATGATAGCCTCTACTTGCGATACAAAATTCGTGCTAATCAATGAATATAAATTAGGCAAAAGCATATCACCAGAAAGATAACGAAAAATGGCATAACATGGATTGATCAATTGCATCTTGAGCCTGCTAAACCCAGCATTAATCGAAGGTAACGAGGTTAACTCTAATTCTGACATGCTTTGATTAAAACATAAAATACTCTCATGATACTAAACCAAATTTAGGGCTTTTACTATCAAAAGAACGAGGACTCAAAGATGAATCCAGTGGTACTAATTACTTAGGGTTTGGTCTGCTAGAACCTACCTTAAAAGAAGAAAGAAGAAGATGATGGTCGTCGGCCGCACGCGCGAAGAAACCCCAAGAACACGCCCAAAAACACCCACGATTGAGCTCCTCGTCGGTCGCCGTAGCATCCAAGAGTTTCTAGGTTGGTCTAGGGTTTGTTTTTATAGAGATAATTGATCTCTAGGGCCTCGATTAGGAAGGATAGAGTCCACAAACTCCAGTCGCGCGTGATTTGCGCTTGACTCGGTCACGCCGCGGCTCCGCCTTCAAATTCGAAGTCTAGGGTTAGGGTTTTGGCTGGGAAACAAGGGGAAAATGATCTCCTCATCAAGACCATTCGATTGGGTCCGATCTGAGCTCAAATGGTCGGGTATTGGGTTCGAATTCGACGATCCAAGGTCCGATAAACTAAAATGTGGATTTCACCCTAATTCCCTTAATTCGGATAGCTTAAGATTTTAATTAGGGTCAGGCCCAGAAGAATAAAAGTCTAAACTATTCGCCCTCTATGCGATTATAATTTTTCTAGATTTTTATAAATTGGTTGCAACTTAACCTATCGTAATTCCATAATTTTCTTTATAATTCCCTTTAATACACCGGGGTGCTACACTAGCAATGTAAACAGTTAATGAGTTAGGACTGGCAAGAGCTCATATATCACATTTTATGGCAAGAGCATTATGCATCATGATTCAGACTGTTGGAGTATTACAAGTTCAAGTACTATATGTCAAGAACGAAGTTTATCAGTCCATGTATTTAGACATTTTCTCAAGATACACTTAAAATTATATGTGCCTTTGTGTAAGAGTGATATAACTTGACTAGTGGACACTAAACAATGTGATGAATGAGCTTTCTACCCATCACTTAAGGATAATTTTCAAGTCTACATACTTCTAATCAGATCTTTGACTACTGGTAACTTCACATTATCTTTTTTTTTTAACACATGGTGATGCACATCCCTTCATCATTTGACGCGAACCTCAACTCTTATCTTAGGAGCAGCAGGCCTAGTTACTGAGATCATGAACATTTTCCATAGTTTTTTTTTGTGTGCTCTGCACTTAATTTCAGAAGGTAGTTTTTCCTCATAATTTCTCTTCAAAGAGTATGCATAAAATCAGTCGTCCCTAAGTGTTAAGCAAAATTCTCACCATCCTTTTATTTAAAGTCCAATAATCTCATTATTCTGCAAATGTGTGCAAGTTCAATAAAATTTTAGATGTATTCCGAGGAAAATGCTAAAGACATGACCAACTAATTCACCCCTTTAACTTACTACTATCACACGTAAAACTCTAAGTCCTATCATTCTTAGAAAAGTTTCTCATCATGAAATATGAGCATGAAGCATGTTGTTTGTTGATTTTTTTTTTGAAAAATTGACACAATGTGAACAACTGGCAACTATCCTCCCCCCCAACTTAAGTGACATTGTCCTCAATGGCAAGAAAGATATGAGATATGTAACCAAAAGAAGTTAGGGAAGGAGAGATACAACCTGATGTAAGGGGGCAATGCTTCCTTTGAAATGGTGCTCCAGACTCCTTAAGACACAATACAAATGACTTACTAAGATTTTTAGAGAAAAAAATGTTGGGTTGTCTCCCAATGAGCGTAAAGTTTATCATCTTCAGCCGACATAATAAAGCTCCATAACCAACAAGTTGCGTTAAGAATGAGCCACCATGTTATCATATCTTCTCTTAAATTTCAGCCCTTATACCATGGGAAGACAAGATTATGCATGTAAATATGTGGGCTAGAGGTATGTTGGTTGTTAACATTATTTATTTTGTCATTCAGTGCATATGTTAAGAACCTCTCTTCTGTAGGGGTCATGTAAAAATCAACTGTCATTATTTTGGGTCTGATCGGTATTGCATCATACCAAGGTGGGTTTAGTAGGCCAAACAGACCCCCCCAGTCAGAGAATAGAAGAGGAATAATCATATCATCAATTATAAAATACTCTTCTTCGAACTTAAGATCTTTATAAGTATTGAACATGTTAATGCAGATCTTATTATTCCCCAATTTTTCTTCTACAACCTCAATTTTAAATTTTACTTGCACATCGTTGAGGTAAAAATGTATTGGAGGGTGAGGGGCTTTTGAGATTGCCTCTCATTAGGCTAGACATATTCAACAATCTCCCCCTCCAACCTTACGAGAGGGACTCTATCTTACTGTAACATCCTGCTCAAATAGCAGTCATCCCTATCAATCTCTTGCGCAAATTGTGTTTTTCTTTTGGTAGGATCTTTGTCATCATATCTGATGGATTTTTCTCTGTGTGGATCTTCTCCAACTGCAACAGCTTCTTCTCAAGAACATCTCGGATCCAGTGATATCGAACATCAACATGCTTTGTTCTGGAATGATAAGGTGCATTCTTTGTTAAGTGTATAGCACTTTGGCTATCACAATGTAACACATAAGCCTCATGTGTAAGGCCTATATCTTGGAGAAAATTTTTCATCCACAACATCTCCTTGCATGCCTCTGTAGCTGCAATATACTCTGCTTCTATAGTTGATAGAGCAACACACTTCTGCAACTTGGACTGCCATGACACAGCTCCCCCTGCAAAAGTAAACACATAACCATATATGGACTTTCTAGAGTCCAAATCTCCTACCATGTCTGCATCTACAAATCCTTTTATTTTTGACTTAGAATCACCGAAATATAAACAATGGTTTGATGTGCCCCTGAGATATCTCATAATCCACTTCACTGCTTCCCAGTGTTCTTTACCTTGATTAGACAAGTATCTGCTCACTAAGCCAACTGCATAAACCAATTCTGGACGTGTACATACCATGGCATACATGAGACTCCCCACTACTGAGGCATATGGTATCTTCTCCATACTCTTCTGCTCCTCTATAGAAGATGGACACTGCTCACTGCTTAACTTGTAGTGACCTGCAAGTGGAGTGCTAACTAGCTTGGCATTTTTCATGTTGAATTTATCAAGCACTTTTTCAACATACTTTTCTTGTGACAACCACAATTTCTTGGCCTTCCTGTCACGCGTGATCCTCATGCCCAGTATTTGTTGTACTGGTCCCAAGTCCTTCATATCAAAGAACTTGCCCATGTCTTTCTTTAACATCCAATCATGTTAATGTCTTGCCTAATAATCAACATATCATCTACATATAACAAAAGAATAATAAAGTTACCTCCAGAAAAATTTCTGATATAAACACAATGATCTGATGTTGTCCTTTGGTACCCTTGATCCACCATAAATGAATCAAATTTTTGATACCATTGTCTAGGAGCCTACTTCAGTCTGTACAAGCTCTTTTTCAATTTATAAATCATGTGTTCTTTTCCAGCAACTTTAAATCCTTCTGGTTGTGCCATGTAGATGTCTTCCTCCAAATCACCATGAAGGAATGCAGTCTTGACATCTAACTGTTCTAGCTCTAAGTCTAGACATGCCACCAAGCCCAATATCACCCTTATAGATGACATTTTTACTACAGGAGAAAAGATTTCATCAAAGTTAATACCTTTCTTTTACCTGTAGCCCTTCACCACTAATCTGACTTTATATCTCACTTGTCCTTGTCCTTCATTCTTTAACTTGTAAACCCACTTGTTTTGCAATACCCTTTTGCCTTTTGATAACTCTACCAAATCATAGGTGTGATTTTTATGCAAAGAATCTAACTCTTCTTGCATTGCTTGCATCCACCTATCCTTGTGCATATCACCCTGCACCTCTGCAAAATATTCTGGTTCACCACAGTTAGTAAGTATAACATATTCATTGGAAGGATACCTGGTAGAAGGAATTCGGATCATTTTCCTCTCCCATACTGCTCTTCAGTTGGCTCTGCTTGAGAGGGCTACTCCCCCTCTAGATATTATCCCTGGTCAACATGATCTTCCATGGGAAAGTCACCTGACTGTTGCTCTTCTACCTCCGAGTCTATTTCCTCAGCTTCTTCATCAGCCTCGTCTTGCTCATCAGGCTGTTCTTGAGGTTCTGTTACCACAGGCATGGGGAAATCACATGCAGTAACCTCTGGCTCTAAAGACTTCTCTAAGTCCTCAATTGTCTGATCCTCCCTGAAGACAACATCACGGGTCCTACGGATTATTTTCGCCTTTGGATCCCAGAGTTTGTAACCAAACTCATCATTTACATATCCAAGAAATATAAGTGGCACTGCTTTATCATCTAACTTTGATCTTTGCTCTTTAGGCACATGCATAAATGCCTTACAGCCA
Organism: Amorphophallus konjac; assembly: GCA_022559845.1. Classification (NCBI taxonomy): domain Eukaryota; kingdom Viridiplantae; phylum Streptophyta; class Magnoliopsida; order Alismatales; family Araceae; genus Amorphophallus; species Amorphophallus konjac. The sequence continues at coordinate 81,985,012 of CM040122.1, read as the reverse complement.
AAGACCCTTAGATGATCATAGGACACCTCTTTTCCTTACCAAACTCTCTCTAGAATGTCTCCATCCAGTGGCACAGAAGGAGATCGATTGATCAGATACACTGTAGTACGCATTACCTCACCCCAAAAGGATTTCGGTAGTTTGGAACTGGAGAGCATACTCCTAATTCTCTTCACAATGGTCCTGTTCACCCTTTCTACAACTCCATTTTGTTGTGGAGTATAGGGAACAATCTTTTCATGCTGAATCCCATACGTCATACAGTACTTCTTTAATGACCAAGCCATGTATTCATCACCATTGTCTGTGCGTAGCCTTTTCAAAGACTTTCCTATTTTACGCTTAACAGTAGCATGAAACACTTTGAAACTCTTACTGACTTCACTTTTACTTTTCATTGCAAATCCCCACACTTTCCTTGATGCATCATCAATGAATGTAACAAAATAAGAAGCACCACCTTTTGATGTTACATTTATCATACCACAAACGTCAGAATAAACTAACTCCAAAAGGTCAGTTACTCTTTTTGGGCGATTTCTCTGAAAAGAAACTTTATGCTGCTTGCCAACTAAATAATAGTCACAAGGACTTATATGTGTACCTTTCATATTTTGAATGAGATCTTTCTTCAGAAGTAGATCCATCCCCTTCTGGCTCATGTGTCCTAATCTTTTATGCCACAAATCTGACAAGGAACCATCTGCCATGGTATTTATATCATCTTTGCTTACCCGTGTCTTCATGCCATAAAGAGTACCATACTTGCTACCTCTTTCTAACACAAGTGCACCCTTTGTCAGCTTCCAGCCTGTCTGGCTGAAACTAGTGGAGTAGCCATCTTCACCTAACTTTCCTACAGACATCAGATTCATCCTGAGGTCTGGAACATGTCTCACATCTTTGAGAATGAGTCGACACCCTTGTAAGGCTCAACACAGACATCTCCTATCCCCACAATCTTTGAAGTGTCTGTGTTGCCCATATGGATAACACCAAAATCACATGTTCTATATGATGAGAACAGATGTCAACATGGTGTAGCATGATAGGATGCTCCAGAATCTAAAATCCAGATTGTGCCACCCTTCTCTATTGTAAGACAATTTCCACCATTAGAGAGAAAAACTACTATCTCTTCGTCAGACACGGTCGCTGCAATCTCCTTGTCTTTCCCGTTGTCTTCAACCTTTCTCTTTTGATTTCTTCTTTCAACTTTCTACATTCAATCTTCTTATGGCCAGGAATACCACAATGATAACACTTGCAGATGATTCTGGATCTAGATTTTGATCTTGATTTTATTTTTCCATAGGTTTTATCTCTGTACCTTGTTCTGCCATGATCTTCTGTTGCCAAGATCTGTGAAGTTGAGGCACCCAATGATGACTTTCTTCTTATCTCCCCATTTAAGAGACTACTGGTCACGTGTTTCAGAGTCAGCACACCATCTGGAGCAGAATAACTTAGAGAGACTACAAGGGTCTCCCAACTGTCTAGCAAGGAGCCGAGTAGCAAAAAAGCTTGCAACTCACCTTCAAGTACCATCTTCATTGCAGAAAATTGGTTTATGATGCTTTGCACTTCATTCAAGTGCTCTGTAACTGAATTCCCCTCTTTCAGCTTGAGATTCACCAATTATCTGATTAAGAATGCTTTGTTGCATGTAGTCTTTCTCTCATAGAGATCATGTAGTTTCTGCCATAGAGATTTTACAATCATCTCACCTGACATGTGGTGGAATACACTTTCATCCAACCACTGTCGTATTATGCCGATTGCCTTCCGATCTAGCTGCTTCCACGCGACTTCTGACACATATGCTGGCTTGTGCTCAACACCCTCAATGGGTGTATTGAGATCCCTGCAGTAAAGGATGTCCTCTATCTTGGCCTTCCATATCACCCAATTGCTACCATTGAGTGATATCATCCTACCGACGGTTGCATCCATCTCGTCTCACACTGTCAACAATATGACGACTAGACTCTGATACCACCATGTTGGGAACATTGACCTTTTCCCGTCCGCGTGAACGATTGAGGATGAACTTGGCAACCACACAAGCACAAAATGTAGGAGTGCAAGAATAAAATACAATAGAGACTTCTTATAGGATTTATGTAAAAAACCTATAATCAGAAAAAATAATGGAACAAATCCGATCCACTATACTAAAACAAAATAATACATTGACTTCACTCTCAGACTACAAACTAAGAATTACAACCTCCACACAAGTATGGAGACCACACACCTGAGATCCTGATGACACTCTGGGGTTAATATCCGAGATGAGAACCTCGAGGAAAGAGATATCTGAGGAAGTCTGGAGATGCCACAGCCCTTCTCCCTTCTTCTTCCTCCTCTTCTCCTCTCTCTTCTCTTTCACCGGTGTATGCAAAGGACTTCTTTCTTGTCACCTTCATTGTGTTTTCATTGCATACATGGGTTCTCCTTTTATAGTGTAAAGCATTCAATAATAACCACAAAACCCACATGTGATGTGTATGGAGGAGAGTTGATTTCCATAATCAACTCTTTCTCTCCTAACACTAGCTTCTCATTAGGCTGGACATATTCAACACACTGGAACAAATGGGAGCCACATCGGAGCATGAATCTTGGTTGATATCTGCAGCACGTTCATTCATACATTCACCGTCTCGGTTCCTATTCATAGCAATTTAAGGTAGGCTGTTGAGGAACCTGGGAAAGGGCCTTGCGGTGGAACTCTTGCTTAGTTTAGCGGTCCTCAGGCAGAGGTTCAGCGACCGGCACAGTCAAAAGTTGAGACCTATTGTGCGCTCTGGCCTACAGTTTCTTCTTGCACTCGTCCTCCTCGTGGCACAATTTATGACAGAACTTACATGGACAAGGAATCTGATGATATCTTATGCTTTGTGATAACCCACTTCCATCTATATCAATCCATATGCACTCCTTCCTTGGTGCAAAACTATCTAATTCGACACATGCTAATGCCTCCGAGGTCTCCGTCAAGGCAAGCATCGAGTCATGAACCTGCAACACAATGCCAATATTCCCTGTGACGGGATGAGCCATATCCTCATGAAAGAAGTTAACATCTAATCCCAAGAAGCCAACCCATGACACTGGCAAACATGCGGGATCAGAATTGAAATCGAAGTCAGGGGACCAACGAAAGAATCTGAAAAGAAACCCCTTGATGTAATGATTCTTCCTGAGCAAGACTTTGATGGAGTCAGAATCACATTCGATTCTGAAGAGAATATGACGAGTGTTCAATCTGCTAGTAGTAAAATCCTTAGGAAATTGAAGCTGTTGGGCCAGACATGATTTAACTTCAGGAATAGACAGCATGTGGTATGAACACTTCGCTATGATGGCAAATTGAAAATGTTGCATGGAGCATTCCATCTCCTCTCGGGAGAAGTAGACCGTAGACTCTCCTTGGTCAGTGAATGCTGGAGGCTTAATGGTGAAGGAACGATGCGATGAGCATCTGCGCACAAGACATCCTCGACGTGAGGGTGGACGTCGAGGAGGATGAAACAGGGGGAGCAACAGGAAGAGGCACGGAAGGGGGGTTGACAGGCACAGAATGTAACACCCTCAAATATAACTAAGTTTTACTCTATATCATCGAGGTACTTTTTGAAGTATCGGCCCAGTTCTTGTAGATAAGTCTATAATTAAGTGTGCTTAATGGGGAGTAGTACTAGGATGAGTGACCTCCCGAGAAGTCCTCTATTTTAGAGTCGATCATTGTTAGAAAATGATAAAATCGTGAGGCCAATAGGCCAAAGGGGACAATACCTCGACAGTATAGAGTACGGGGCATGACATAATGGTATCGGAGTAATACTGCAACGCCCCGGATTTTTTCGAATATTATTCAGATCTGGATCCGTGGGTTTCTGATCGCTTTTGTAGGTCCTAGATTGAGTTTTGCGGTTTACGCGTATTTTTGTCTGTCGGACCTTCAGAATCCCGTGTAGGGCGAACCGTTGCGTTCTCCGACTCTGGGATGTTATCGTCGCGTTGTGCGTTTTCTGAGGATCGTGGGGAGTATTTTTTCCTTTTTTTGGTATTTTCCAAAAATTCTGGATTTTTCTTTATATAAAACCCCCCTTTTCCCTTTCTCTTCCTCACTCTCATTCTCTCCCTCTCCCCCCTCACGTTCTCTCTTTCTCCTCTCTCTTCTCCGACAACCGACGGAGTGAGGCGGGGGCGAGGCGGAGGCGACGTGGGCGAGGAGTGGTCGAGCATGGGCGAGGATCGAGGGGCAGTGGCTCGCAGTGGAGCTCGTGGCGAGTTCGTGAATCGACGGAGCTTTCACGGCGTTTTCTTGGTGGATCGGCGTCCTCGGTGCCTAGAATCTTCAGTGGAAGTAAAGGGATGGTTCCCTAGCTCGTGTATTTCATTTCCCCGCGATTTGGTAGCCCGAGGCGAGCCGAGTGGGTTTATTTCTTCGCCAGGGTCATAATGTGTGATTTTGGGGTGTGAGCTGGATCCCTCCTTGTAATCACGTTTTTGGGGTTTGAATGGGTCCTCTCGGTGCTAGAGGTTGGGGAATGGTTTCCCCTTATTTTTCCTTTCACATGGGTGTGAACAGGGTGTTGTTGACAGATGAAATATGAGCTAAGACAAGGATGAGAACAGAACTAGCAATGAGGACCCTTATGATTCCTGCAAAGTCAGAACTAAAGAAGAGTCGTCACTAAAGCTATCTACCCGGCTGAAGCCTTCCCCGGCCAAGCTGATGTCCGGTGTTGTCATCGCCCAGATGGCAGTACTGATGAAAATTGCAGTCTATTAACTGATGAAAACCTCTAGAAATGTTCTGATGGAACTATACCAACTCACCAACAAAGAGGCCTTCGCCTGTTCTGACAGACTCAAAAGGGTTAACAAATGAAAAGACTTTTCAGGTTGGACAGCTTTGACAGCTTAAGCCCGCTGATGAGAGGAATTAAAATGTTAAAGCCCTAAATGGGCCCATAAGTGTGGCGCCGGGATCTCCTCACCGAAGCCCAATACCCATGGGCTGGGCGCCGAGAAGCTCCCCATTCGAACTAATGCGCGTTGGGAAGGTGTGTAATGCGCGCCGAGATATGCCCGCCGAGAAGGGGGGTGCTGTGCCTATAAAAATCCCATTTCCCCCACTTACGAAAGGAGAGAAGGTAGAAGCGGAGAGAGATATATACAGATAGCCAGATAAGGAGAGCAAGAGAAGAAGAAGAGGACGGGGAAGAGAGAACAGAAAAAGAAAGAAGAGAGGCTACTACTGAGGTTGAAGGAAGGAGCATGTGTGTTGTAAGGGGAGGGAGAGGAGTCAATGCTCCACCCTCCCCCATACTTCATTTCCCTACTGTTTTCCTCCGATGTATACCCTCTGCGTCTATGTTTTGTTTTGCTAGAAGCACGCTATTATTTCCCCATTTCTCATAAGCTGGCATGGCCAGATGGTGTAATCAGAGATGTATCTGAATGAATGATATCTTTTCTCTCGATTCCAGTATTGAACGTTTACATTTCTTATTCTGTCAATGCCTCTTATGTGAATGCCATTCGTGCATCTTCTTTTTCTTTCTGCTGGAAAAGGTCATGGAGCTCCTCACCCGATTCCATGGGTTACTGAGCTCCAGAACCACTCCCAAATCCTTCACCCCATCGTTTGCTTCTGTCGATCGCATCGTCTGTTGCTTTTATCCATCCCTCAGTCATGAACGGAATCTGAGACAGTCTATCTCATGTTTTTCGTTCATGCATCTGTGAGGAATAGGATACGTATGATACCCATTATCATCCTACTCCGATAAACATTACTGGTGTAGTCCGATTCCCCTGGATATCCAGCCTGCATCTAGACTTCTTGATGTCCCTCAAAGCCCCCCTGAAAACCCCGAACCGAATCCTTCTCAAAATCTACCAATAAACCCCTCAGAAACTCCGAATTATATTCTTATGGAAGCCTACTGATAACCCCCTCTGGATTCCAGACTGGATCCTGATGAGAAGCCGACAACTAATCCCTTTGAATCTCGTGTTGAAACCCTGCAAAAATCTCCAGAATAAACCCCAAACCAAACCCCTGAAACTCAGCATCAGAAAGCCTCGGCGCCAAAACCTCTCGGCGCCCTGAAACCCCTCGGCGCAAGACCTTTCGTGCCGAGACCCCTGTTCCCAGTTGGACATTGCCGCGCCGAGAACTCCTTGCGCCGAGAGCCCATCTAGCATCCTCGCGTCGGGACCTCCATTTCAACTCCCCACCGCGCCGAGAACTAGCCTCACACCCTCCTTGATGCGCCGAGAACCCTCCAGGGCCTGTAAAACCCACTCAATCAGACCCATCCTATAGCCCAGGCCCCATTGGATCGCCAGAGGAGTATGAGTCTCATACCCACTAGTTCTCGGAGCTAAATTAACGGGACTTCGTCCCTACATTCCTTGACCCCTCGGTCCACGGAGCTCTGCCACTGCATGTGCTCCGATGGCTCTTTTGAGAAGGGGAATACCAATGAGATGCCATGACCCGATCACAATGGAGCTCGGGTTACATGCCCAACTCCTTTCTTCGGCTTCCATCCCGGCACCCCGTGGATGGATGTCCTATCTCTTCTTGGCATAATCCAAGATTAAGGGGAGGTGCTGCCGGAACTCTCCCGCATTGCACCAAGTCCTATGATGTCTTCTCCTAAAACCCCGATGGTCCACGGAGTCCTGCCACTGCATGTTCTCCGACGGTCTCGCAAGGGGAATATCAATAAAGCATCGTACTGGAACCCGGCATACTACGATGTCTTAATCCCTTCGGATCCCGGGTCATATATATACCCGATCTTTTACGGATTCCATCCTGCCGCTGCATGGATGGTCTCCTATTCCCACTCGGTATAGTCCAAGATAGTGGGGATATGCTGCCCGATTTAATTCATTAAACTCAACAAGTCTGTCACTTGTTCGTTCTTTTTCCTATAGCATGAAATCTTTATTATGCACATTAGTATTTTTGATCGCCTCCCGAGGCCTCCTATCTTTGGCGTTTAATCAAGGGTTGTCCTTCTTAGGAAGGGCGTAATTAACGCCATAGCCTTTACGGTATGGCGGACTTCCGGTCCCGAGCCGAATTCTACAATCGACTGACCAAGTCAGGTCGAGCGCATAATAAACCGTCATCCCGGTGACTGGCACGCCTAATAATCAATGAATACAAATAGATAAATAACCAATATATAAACAAAATGCATAAAAAATATATAAATAAATAAAATCCATCCCCACAAGCTGGCACGCCCGGGGGACCTAGTCTCCCTTCATCTCTACGCCAAAGCAGGAGGCCCGGCGGCCTCTCTCAAAATTCTAACTGTGTGTTAATCTTACTCGCAGAAATTACAAATGGAGACTGGACTGGTCGCTGTTCACTTCGGCCAGCAGGTGGTCGATGGCCACATCTATGGAGGGTACTTGGCGGTACCACTGGAGTTCGGATCCATGCCTCCGGCGGTGGGTCTGCCCAACTGCTTGGGCCTAGTGTTCGTCGACCTGCTGCAAGTCGATAACAAAGCTGGAAACACCGCCACGGTAGAGGCCACGGTGGCACCAGGAGCTGAAGAGAAGAAGATGACGGTTGTTCCTACTGTCGTTTCTTGCTTTGTCCATCACATGGAGAGGAAGACTGCTGCCTCTGCCACTGCTGGTAAGGGAAGAAGAAACAACCGGAGGAACCGGTTTGCTGCAGCTCGAGGTCGTCTCTCGGCCTCAGGAAAAACTATGATGGTTGGGAACATGAGGGTGAACCTCAACGGCCGCCCCATGGATGCACGGCCTGACAGGGTCATTCCAACAGTCCGTACCAACAACAGATTCCAGGCGTTGGCCACCAGGAAGGCCGATTGGGAGAACAAGGGAAAACAGCCGCTGGCACCTAAGCCGGCAAGTTTAAACAAGTCTGGGTGCCGAAGAAAATTCAGAGTTGGGCACCAGCTCAAGAAGAAAATGTTATTGTCACCCGCCCTAGAGCTTGGAGCAGGAGATATGAGAGGAAAGAAGAACATGTTGCTGCTGTCCGCCCCAGGGCCGGGGGCAGGAGATGGGAAAAGAAAGAGGAAGATATTGCTGTCACTCACCCCGGGAGGAGGGGCGGAGATTTTCAAAAGAAAGATAAAAGAAGAATGGAGGAATTTGCTTCTGTTGCTGTTCCGCAGAGACCCAGGGCCTGCGCTAGACAGGCCGATGTATTCAGATACCCCAAGTCAGAGTACTTGGCTGCTCGAGTCTCGAGGCTGGCCTATCAGCCGAAGACTCAAGAGAGACTGCTGCCCCGTTCAGAGCTACAAGGGCACAGTCAGGAAGAGATGAACCGGGTGGTTCAGGATTACTTTCATTGCCTAGGGAACTCCTCCCTGGGGCAAGCAAAGACTATCTCGTGCCTTGGGCACTATGGAGGAAGAAGAAGAAGTTCAGAAGAAGTGATGCTAGGAGTTTCGTCCTCGGACTCCAATGACTATGAAGATGGCCGCGGGGCCAGATATGAGAAAGATATCCAGCAAAGGAAGGAAAAGAAAAAGAATGTCTGTATTTGACCGTCTGACATATCCTGACAGGTCAAGAGAAGAATCCGAAGGCAGAGAGGGAAAATGCAGATCCTTGCTTACAATATGGCCGGCGTCGCCGGAAGATATGGTATGTTACCGAGTCAACAAGAAGAATTGACCAGACTAGCGCACAGGCCGGGTGCAGTCACAAGAAGAAGCAAAGCAGCGAAAGATAAGATAGTAGCTGCTAATCAAGGCAGCCTCTCGGCCGTCAATGAAGCCCGAAGGACCACCACAATGACAGTAAATGTGGTGACTACTGAAGAAGAAGATGATCCTCTCATAGACCCCGCTGAAGGGACTTCGGGAGAAATGTAGATTCCAACAACCCTGGATCCCATGATCCAGATGATGTTCAGAAGATATCAGCAGGAAATTGGCTCTCTCAGGAGACAATTGAATGAGAGAAATGAACAGACACCTGTTTCTAAGCAGGCCGAGCCAGCAGGCAGACTTCCAGCTCAGCGGAGGTGGCCGTTCCAGCTGTTCCTCATCGAATAACGAAGGCAGGGCGCCAAGTCAACCTCTCCCACAGCAGGTGGCAGCCCAGCCCTCTGCATCTCAAACGCAGTCTGCTGTGCCAGCACCTCAGCCAACGCTACATACAACGGTCATGACGACCCCTTTCAGCCATCAGCAGGCATATTTCTTTCCGGAACCAGTGGATCCAGCTGTGGCAAATAAACTGATGATAGAAAAGATTATCGAGATGAAGCTGTCTGAAAAAGTCGGGGACGATTCTGGTACTTACGATGTCTACAAGGTACCATACCCTGCACATTATGCTGCCAAGAGACTACCACCAGGCATCAGCAAGCCGCCGAAGTGTGAAAAGTTCAATGGCCAAGGCTCTCCCAGGGAGCATATAGCCTATTACACTACAGTTATGGGCGACCTGGCGGTCGATGAAGCGTATTTGCTAAAATTCTTTGGCTCGTCCCTTACAGGGTTAGCCTTTGAATGGTACTCCAGCTTGCCAGCTGGGTCGGTAGCTGACTGGCCCGATATGCAGCGGAAGTTCCGAGACAGGTTTCATGTTACAGAAAGAGAAATCACAATAGCCGAACTATATGCATCCAGGCAGAAACAAGATGAGACCGCCCTGGATTACATAAAAAGATTGAGGAATCTGGCCATGAGATGCAGGTGACCTCCCCATCAAGAAGATGCAGTACAAATATGCAAACAGAATCTCAGAAGGGAGGTGCTGGAAAAGATGATCGGGGCAGATGTCAGAACATTTGACCGGTTAAATAACATAGTGGCAGAGGTCGAGACATTCCTATCTAAGCGTTCGGCCACTAATGCCCCTGCTACGCAAAAAGGGAAAGCTGTTGATCGATGGCCATCACATTCAGAAGCCAACACTGTTGATTTTGGAGCCTTTGAACAACAGAAAGAAAAAAATAAGGCAACTGATGCTCCTCCGCCAGCAGGCCCAGCAGAAATGAAAGAAAAGGTCTCCCTAAGGAACAAGATGAGAAAGGCATACTCCTTCCCCAAAGATAAGACAGGTGCACTATTTAATTGGGCTTATAAGTTCAACAAAGTGACATTGCCCGAACCAAAAAGACCCGCTGATGCAGCAAAGAAAGATGACCCACTGTTCTGTCCATATCACCGGGCACTGGGGCATGCTATAGAAGACTGCTATGTCTTCAAAGATGTTATGGAGAGTATGTTCAAAAGGGGTGAACTGCAGTTGGGAGATTACCAGGTGAACCCTCCACGCCCTCATGAACCTCCAGCGCTGAGGATGGATGCAAATATGATTTCTGTATATCAGCAGTTATCCGAAGAGGCTGTTGAATAATGCACTAGGCACACTTATAAGGCATGCTTCCTTACCCCATTAAGGGATCAGGAGGGGTGGCAGTCGAAGCCGGTGAAGACCAGAAAGAGGACACCTGTTGCCGGAACAACTGGGCCATCCATTCGGAATACTACTCCGAAGCCGGGTCCACCTCCAGTAAAGCCGATTTGGCATGTAACTGAGACAAAGCCGGTCATCCGAATCCCCACCCACAATCGGAGGAGACAGACTCCGCTTCCCACACATAAAGAAATAAGTCCTGAGGCAAAACGTCTCCAACAGTACATCAACGGGCTCGACGAATATGAACAGACTGAGCCGAAGCCCCTGCTGGTAAAAGATTGTATACTCTGGGAGCAGCTGGAGGAATTGACCATTGAAGAGAAACCAGAGGAAAAATAGGAAAAAGATGAGACTGAACCTTTCTGGGGGCAGAAGCCGGCAAAGCCAAAACACCAGAAGAAGAAAAGGCAGCTAAAGATCAGAAAAGAAAAGAAAGTCATGACAGTACACTGCAACACCCTCTCGGTGCTGTTCACCTTGCCTGGGGAAAATGATGATGTAGAAGCATCGGCCACGCCACTGGAAGCCAACCATGCTGAAGCTTCAACCTCAGCGCATGCTACCCGTTCTGGGAGAAGATGGGGACGTCCCCCACCAGCCAATCACAATATCATTTTCAGGGGAGAGCAGCCTTATCAGATACCAGAGCCGGAAGTGCGAGGTGTCCAGATTCCTCCTCCTGCTAGTTTATACCAAGAAGAGAAGAAAGGGGATGGAGCTCCGTCATTCCTTGAATTCTTATCCAGTTTAGAGGGCGAAAAGCCGGTACAAGCTGCACCAGTCAGAAGTAACAAGCACCAGCAGTTAGCGGCTCTGAAGCCTAAGCAGGGTGAGGAAGAAGAAAAAGATCCCCCAGCGACACTAAGGGCCGTCTTTACGGAAGAAGCCCCTCAAGAAACCAACCAAGAAACTGAGACAAGAAGTGGGCAGGCAATGCCGCAAGCACCTCGTGAGCCTCCAAAGCCCCGCTGGGCAGAAGAAATGCGGCTCTCCAATGTCCGGGTAGGCAGCCGAATTATGAAAATGCTGAAGAAGCTCCCCACCAGATTCTCTATATGGGAAATTCTTTCCTTGAGCGAGGATGCCCGCCAAGCAATTATCGACGCCTTACAGTCGCCAGCACAGTATGAAGCACTACTGACAGAAGTAAATTCTGGGCCAGCAGTCACTTTCACTGAAGATGACATGTTGATTCCAAATCCCAGCCACAACAGGCCGCTGTACATGAGAGGACATCTCAACTGCCAGCCATTAAGCCGGATATTGATAGATCCAGGGGCTGCTGTAAACATTCTGCCATACCGCATCTATCAGAAGTACTACTTTGATATGCACCTCACTAAGGTCAGAGACATGAAGATTGCGGGCTTTAATCAGAAGTGTGAGACACCTTTGGGGGTAGCAGATTTCAACCTCACATTGGGGGACCTCACTACTGTGGTGCGATTCTATGTGATCGAGTCTAACACCACATATAAGGCCTTGTTGGGGCGACCGTGGCTGCATGAATACCAGATAGTGCCGTCCACGCTGCATCAGTGCATTAAGTACTGTCATGATGGTAAAGAAGAAAGGGTGTTCGCAGATCTGCACCCCTTTGAAGTCTTCGAGTGTCACATGCTCGATGCGTCCTATTATACGGACATTCTGCAAAAAGATAAGAGGAAGGAAGCTGTGACTGGCCAAAAGAAGTCGGCAGCGAAGACAGAGGATTGGCCTCCGCCACCACCACGGGGCTATGTCAAGGAGCATGAGGTATCCCATATCTCTCATGTCGGGGATTTTACACGGATTGTACCTCCAAGCATTCATCCCGATGATACTGATAAAGAAATGAAAGAAAAATATACACAAGTCAAGGTGCCGAAAGGGCTAGTCAAGCCCGTCACCAGTCTGGAGTGCCAGACAGTGCTGCCACTCAAGATTATGGAGGTCCCTCGCTTCTGCGAGCCCCCTATCATATTCTACACCGGGGAGCCTGTTGAGGAAGACGATCAGGACTGCATGATCCCGGAAGAATCCACAAGCCGAATGGTGCCAATCACAGGCTTGGACTACACCACACAACGGGTCTCGCAGATGTTCTCCAAAATACAGATGCCTTCGCTGCAGCCCGTCGCCCAGAAGAAAGCATTCCAGGAGCTTTGGGATCCGCCCCGGAACAACAAGGAATTAATGAAGATCACCCAGCACCCAGGATTGGGTTACACTCTTCAGGAATACTATGAGGCCGAGGTAGATGTCATCTCCGCCTTTTTCTCATATAAAAACCCTACTGAGGTGGGTTATGATGATTACCCCTCAGAAGATGAGGAGATTATATACCAGTCCATAATGGATGATGGGCATCCCGATAGCCAGCCAGAGGCAGAAAGGTCTGATGAAGCAGACGTATGTCGGTGTTGGGAGGAGTTGTCTTGTAAAGAAGATCTGTTCCAGGCCGAAGCAAAGTTTGACACAGGAACCCCGGATGAAGACCGGATTTCTGATGATACAAGAGAATGCTTAGAGTTCGAACGTATTCTGGAAGAAGTTCGAGCTCTGCAAAATATAGATTCCCCAGAGGAATTTACGCCAGTAAAGCCTCCGGAAATGGAAGACCTGATCTTTAAGCCGTACACGGAGCCAATCATATCCCACGGGCAAGCTGAACAAAGTCGAATGGTTTCTGCCCTGTATGATGAGTCATCATCGGCCGGGGTCCAGCATGAAGAATTAGAGAACTCTGAGACTGAAGAAGACTATATCCCGGGAGGTTTCGTCGATTTATAGGAGGCTCCGCCCGAAGTTGAAGATGGTGGCCAGGCCACTGTTGATGAGCTTGTAGAAGTAAACTTGGGGACAGAAGAGGAACCAAGGCCAACCTTTCTTAGTGTTCTGCTGGAACCAAAGGTCTGAGAACATTATATACAATTTCTGAGGGAGTTCAGAGACTGCTTCGCTTGGACGTATGATGAAATGCCGGGATTAAACCCCGATGTGGCACAACACCTGCTGGCGATTAATCCGGAAGCCATCCCCATAAAATAGCCACCCAGGAGGATGCGACCTGAGCTGATCAACCAAATCAATAAAGAGGTCGACAAGCTTATTGATGTTGGCTTCGTCGAAGAAAATCAGTACACCACATGGCTGGTGAACATAGTGCCCATAAAGAAGAAAAATGGGCAGATCAGAATATGTGTTGACTTCTGAGACCTTAATAAGGCTTGCCCGAAGGATGATTTCCCAGTGCCAATTACTAAAGTGATGATTGATGCAACCACTGGTCATGAAGCCCTGTCATTTATGGACGGTTCATCCGGATACAACCAAATTTGGATTGCTGAAAAAGACAGAGTACACATTGCATTTAGCACTCCAAAAGGAATATTCCACTACAAAAGAATGTCGTTTGGCCTTAAGAATGCCGGCGCTACTTACCAAAGAGCCATGACAAAGATTTTTGATGATTTGCTCTTCAAAAAAGTGGAGTGCTATGTTGATGACCTGGTGGTGAAAACTAGAAAGAAAGAAGATCATCTGCAGGACCTGAGGGTAGTATTTCAAAGGCTGCGGAAATATGAGCTGAAGATGAACCCTATGAAGTGCGCCTTCGGCGTGACCAGTGGAAAATTTCTCGGATTTATTATCCGGCACAGGGGTATTGAGATTGATCCGTCCAAGATCAAGGCTATTCAAGAACTCCCTCCACCGAAGAATTTGTCTGAGCTAAGGTCTCTGCAAGGGCGTCTGGCCTACATCCGCCGATTTATATCAAATTTGTCGGGTCGGTGCCACCCCTTTCATAAGCTCATGATGAAAGATGTGCCATTCCTGTGGGACGGCGGATGCCAAGAGGCTTTCGAAAAGCTGAAGGAATATCTCAAGACCCCTCCGGTATTGGGGGCACCAATCAAGGGCAGCCCTTTGATCCTCTATATAGCAGCCACACATTGTTCGCTGGGGGCAATGTTGGCACAAATAAATGAAGAGGGAAAGGAGCAAGCCTTATATTACCTTGGCAGAAGGTTGATAAGAACTGAAGAGAGATATACTTACATAGAGAAGACCTGCTTGGCACTGGTTTTCGCTGTTAAGAAGCTCCGACACTATATGTTGTCACATGAGATCAGGTTGATATCTGCAGCAGATCCGCTCAAATATATATTGACTCAGCCGGCACTCAAAGGTCGATTAGGCAAATGGGATGTGATTCTGATGGAGTTTGACATCACTTATATACCTCAGAGGGCTATAAAGGGTCAAGTTGTGGCTGATTTCTTTGCAGAGCACCCTGTACCAGAAAATGTTATGCTGGAGACCAAGCTCCCTGATGATGAAGTGCTCGAAGCATGCCAAACCCAGCCAGTCATGTGGCAATTATATTTCGATGGGGCATCAAGAACAGAAACTGATTACAATGGGAAAACCAGAATACGTGCAGGGGCCGGCATTGTGCTGAAATCGCCAGAGGGAGAAGTAATACACACCTCCTGTTCCATAAACAAGCCCTGCACCAACAATGAAGCTGAATATGAAGCTCTGATAATTGGTCTTCAGATCACCCTCAGTATGGGCATTCGGATGCTTCAGGCATTCGGTGACTCAATGTTAGTAATAAAACAAATGCAGGGGGAATTCGAAGTGCGAAAGCCAGAATTGAACCCCTATCACCAAAAGGCTATACGCCTCATGGCGAACTTCTACCACATTGAGCTCAATCATGTGGGCCGGGGACATAATGCTCAAGCTGACGCACTGGCAAAGTTGGCCAGCTCACTATCAGTCCCGCCAGATGAGACGCTCAACATCATTGTCATGAATAGGCGGCAAGTCCCCAGCATGTTGGAAACGTGTCCTGAAGAGTATGAGGTTGATGCCGTTGACAAAGTACAGGGGTCTGATTGGAGACAGCATCTATTGCAGTGGTTCCTATACCAACAGCTGCCCAAGAACAAAGAAGAGAGAATGAAACTCCTAAGGGTCAAAGATTCCTATGAATGCAGGAATGGAACTTTGTTCCGAATTATGGCTGACGCCCGCAAGAAGATCTTGCTTCGCTGCCTGTCTACTGAAGAAGCTTGGCAAGCGATGAAAGAGATACATGCTGGAACAGCAGGGGCACACCAGGCTGGGCCTAAGATGAAGATTGAAATCAAGAAGCTGGGTTATTATTGGCCCACTATGTTCGAAGACTATTGCCTGTTTGCAAAGTCATGCCAGAAATGCCAGGAGCATGCCGCTGTACCTAGGAGGCCTCCTATAGCTCTACACCCAATAATTCCCAGCTGGCCTTTTGTTCAATGGGGGACTGATGTGGTCGGGCCACTACCGAGTTCTTTAGCTGGATACAAGTACATCCTGGCTATAACAGACTACTTCTCCAGGTGGGCAGAGGCAGTAGCACTCAGAGAAGTGACTGGTGAGTTGGTTGCCAGATTCATCAAGCACAATATCATCTTCTGGTTCGGAGTCCCCAGCCGAATAATATCTGATAACGAAAGTCACTTCAAGAACCAGAAAATATATCGGCTTGCCGAGAAGTATAAAATTGAATGGAGGACCTCCACTCCTTACAATCCACAAGCAAATGGATTGGCCGAAGCTTTCAATAAGACGTTGTGCACCCTGCTAGCCAAGGTCGTCAGCTCTAATAAGAAGGACTGGGGTGAAAAGATGTATGAAGCACTATGGGCATATCGCACCATCTATAAAACCCCCACAGGTTGCTCGCCCTATTCACTGGTATACGGCTCCGAAGCAGTAGTCCCTATAGAGCTGGAAGTACCGTCACTCAGAATTACAGTCCAGCATGGCCTAGTTCGTGACAAATAAACCAATGCTGAAAGAAGACTTGAAGAGCTAGCTGAATTAGAGGGGAAGCATCTGCAAGCCCAGAAAAATATCCAAATGTACCAAGCCCGCATGGCAAATGCCTTCAATAAGCTCGTCAAAGGGCGAGAATTCAAGAAAGGAGACCTGGTCATGGTCAAGAAAAGGGAAGTCATGGCTTCCAATCCAAAAGGCAAACTTGCTGCTAACTGGCTGGGTCCATACGTAGTCCAGAGGGTCTACGAGGGCGGAGCCTACGTGGTTGTCAACCATCGAGGGGAAGTTCAGTTCCCGCCACTCAATGGGAAACATCTGAAACTCTATCATGCCGCACCACTGCCTGCTGGGGGAGTGGCGAATGGACAGATAAATGAAGACTGATGACAATCAGGAGGGTCGCTCCTTTGCTACACACCGACATCAGTTCGGACCCTCCGTCTGGATTAGATGATGAAACCCTATTCTTCTTTGCGTTGGTGTTTACCCCACATCAACGATAAAACTTATCCACCTTTTCGGCGAATGGCTTCAGGCCCGAGCTGCTACATACCAACGTAGATCCAGATCTTCCATCCTGATTAGATAATGAAACCTTATTCTTCCTTGTGTTGATAAAATGATAAAAAAAAAATGGGGCTTAAAATAGAGGTGCCCCGTCGGACTTGTCCAAAACATCTTGGACGAGTGCAAAAATGGCAAACAACCCGGCTGTGGCAAAAACCCGAAAGGGCGCTACGGGCAAAATTGGGAACCCCGCCACGTGAAAACCCGAAAGGGCGCGTGGGCAAAAGTAAGAGGGGGCTGGCTCCGGTGAAAACCCGAAAGGGCACCTGGGTCAGTAATGTGGTAATATAAAAAGTTCACTTCATGAATCTCCTTCGGCAGCACATCCACCGCATGTCCCACCGATGATGAAACCCCGTCAATCATAAGGCATATCGTCTCGATCAATGCTAAAGCCCATCTCGGAATAGACCTTCCGTCTGTTCTGATAAAACCCTTCCACTTTCTGCCTGAGACCCACAACGATGAAACCTATCCAGTTTAGATCTTACATCTATTCTGATGAAACCTATCATACGTCCCACCGTGATGAAACCTGCTATTGATCGATTGGCACACTGCCCGATCAGCGATGAAACCTGTCCGGTTTAGACCTTACGTCTATCCCGATGAAACCTATGAAATCCTTGCATTGGTATGAACCCAATACCGATGATGAAACTTGCTATTGATCGATTGGCACACTGCCCGATCAACGATGAAACCTATCCGGTTTAGACCTTACGTCTATCCCGATGAAACCTATGGAACTCCTTGCATTGGTATAAACCCAATACCGGTGATGAAATCAGCTACTGATGGAGCGCACACTGCCTGATCGATGCTGAAACCCATCCAGGGTAGACCTTCCGTCTGCTCTGATAAAGACACAACATATTTCCTCAAGTCAATCCGGACCTTCCGTCTGGATAGATAATGAAGTCCCATTCCTTTACGTTAATGTCAATCCCCACATTAACGATGAAATCTACATCCCCAGCGAACGGCTTCGTGCTTAAGCTGCTACACACATCCTCAAGTCAATCCGGACCTTTCGTCTGGATGGATAATGAAATCCCATTCCTTTGCGTTAATGTCAATCCCCACATTAACGATTACAGTCATGCTCTCGGTGAACGGCTTCGCGCCTAAGCCACAAAACACACTCAAGTCGACCCAGGCCTTCCGCCTGGGTGGACGATGAAACCCCATACCCCTTGCATTGATGTTAACACCCACATCAATGACGATGCATACACAGTTGAGCACATGGATTAACAATTTACAAAGCCAAAGTCCCAGTTCAACAAAAGAAAGAAAAAAATATAGATAAAATGGGGCTAAAAATAGAGATGCCCCGCCAGACTTGTTCAGGCATTCTGAACAAGGGCAAAAATGGCCAAAACCCAGCTGTGGTGAAAACCCGAAAGGGCACTGCAGGCAAAATCGGGTACCCCGCCACGTGAAAACCCGAAAGGGCGCGTGGGCAAAAGCAAGAGGGGGCTGACTCCGGCGAAAACCCGAAAGGGCGCTTGGGTCAGTAATGTGGTAATTTAAAGGGTTCCATGCCAATGACGTGCTACCTTCATCTCCCACCATTTACAAGAACCTTCCGTTTGTCGCTCAGCATCTTGCCCGATCAGCGATAAAACCCTTGCAGGATAGACCTTACGTCTGTCCTGATAAAGTCTTCATACCTCTTTCAAAAGTCCCACCGACAATAAAACCCATCACCACTCTCATGAAACTGCCCGTTGATCGACCAACATCTTGCCTGATCAATGATGAAACCTGTCCAGTTTAGACCTTACGTCTATTCTGATGAAACCCATGAAATTCCTTTGCATCGATATAAACCCAATATCGATGATGAAATCAACCGTTGATCGACCGGCACCTCGCCCGATCAATGATGAAACCCTACCCCAGTTTAGACCTTACGTCTATTCTGATGAAACCTATGAAATTCCTTTGCATCGATATAAACCCAATATCGATGATGAAACCAGCTATTGATCGACCGGCATCTCGCCCGATCAATGATGAAACCCTATCCAGTTTGGACCTTACGTCTATTCTGATGAAACCTATGAAATTCCTTTGCATCGATATAAACCCAATATCGATGATGAAACCAACCGTTGGTCGACTGGCACCTTGCCCGATCAATGATGAAACCTGTCCAGTTCAGACCTTACGTCTGTCCTGACGAAAACCGCATACCCTTTCATGTCCCACCTACGATAAAGTCTACCCAGTCTAGACCTTACGTCTATTCTGATGAAACCTATAGAACTTCTTTGCATCGATATAAACCCAGTACCGATGATAAAATCATTCACTGGTCGACTGGCACATTGCCCCGACCGGCTTTGAAACCTACCCGGGATAGACCATTCGTCTGTTCCGGATGATACTCTAAACCCTTTCATTCACTTTTCTGCAAACAACCTCACTTGCGGCACATATGGCCGAAAAAGACATCCGCTACTACCTACAAAATTCGGTTTAAGCACCCTCCGGATACCGTCACGCGGTGGAGCGAGTTCCCCATCCTTTCTCTGAAAGGGTGGACGCTCTCCTGCTAAATACGGGTTATCCGCATGAGGATTGCTAAAACCGCTACCGAATCATCATGAAGTGATGGCGATGCAATAAGTAAAGAGCAGCCACACATGAGACCAGCATAAGGATTCCTTTTCACTATATAAAGAAGAAAAGGAGTACAAAAGGAGCCCCTGAGGGGGAATTGTATTACAAAAGGAAGAAAACAAAAAGAAGAAGAAGAGATGTTCACTGGCGCCGGAAGATGTCTTCGAAAGCCAGAAGACCCACATACGGAGCAGCCCCCAACTCATGTAGACGAGCCTCCTCCTCCTGTAGCCGAGCGGACTCGTCCTGAAGAGACACCACTTGCCCCTCCAACAAAGCTACTTCCTCTGCAAACTGCGTCGAGAGGTTGTTATCTGTGGCAGTTCAGCTCGGAGACCAGCCAGTTCAGCTTCTAGAATGTTTATCCGGTTGCATACAAACTGCTCCCGCTGTGTCAGAGACTGCAGTTGGCCTCGGCGCTCCTGAAGGATAGAGTTCATTTTCCCCAGCTCAGATTTGCACTCTACCTTCTGCAACTTCAAAGCTGCCAGTCTGTCAGACATAACACGCGCCAGGAAATCCCGGCGGTGTACAAATTTTAGCAACAACAGAACACGCTGGGCCCATGTTTCTAAAGGACAGCCCATCGCCTGCAGACCAGCGGTGAAGCGTTCGGCTATCTCTTTTAGCTGCAGATAAGTCAGTCCAGGCTGGGACTCCACTAGTTGGCGCAACATGTCCAGATTTTGCCAAACAAAGCTCTCAGATGAAGCAAAGCCGAAGGAAGGGAATGGGGTTACTTCGAAAGTCACCTCACTGTCAATATCTGCCCACAATGCAACATCTGGTTGGGAGGAAGAAGACGGGAGATCTGCTGAAGAGGCTGACTGGACCTTCTCTATAATTTCTTACGAAGCTGAGGGTTCTCCCACCGCCAGCTCCTCAAGGACTGCTGTTTGAATGCTCGGAGGGGAAGGGCTAGTGAGTGCTGGAGCTGTTTCTTCATGGGTCTCCAGTGCAATGGCTGCATCTTCAACGTTCTCTTCCCGGGGCACCCCCTCCTCCGGCTCTGGAACCATGGAAATTGCCTTTGGGCCAGCTATGGATAACAGGCCAGTCTCTGCAGCAGCTGCCTCCTGCTCGGCCATCTCTTCTGCAACGGCTACTTCCTTCAATAATGAGGCCGCAGGGGCTATGACTCGAAGAGGCAGGGGTTCAATCTCCATAATCGCTGTTGTAGGGATCGCTGATTCAGGCGCAATGGTCATCACTGCGGCCGGTACAAAAGCAGAACCCCTAGCTGGGTCCGCCTCAGCTCTAAAATCTAAAACTCTGATAAGAGCCGAGCTCTCCCCCGAGGCTCCCAAGTCCAATGACGCCAGGTCCTTAGAAGACTGTACCCTCACTGGCACGGGGCGAACAATCCCAGAAATACCCACACAGGTTGTTGACAGAACAGGGATGATAGCCAAGGCTTCAGATGGAGTGGTCTCAGAAGCTGCAGTTGTTACTGGGCTGGTGACGGCAGGTTCCTGTGAACAGATCAAGACGACATCAAGCAGTGAATGAAAAAAAGAAGAGCCGATGAAATGACAAAAAAAGGAGAAGAGAGACTCACTCTTAATGTGATGTCAATGTCTTCAAAAGAGTGCAGGGGAGAGGAAAGCTCCGCAGCTGAAGCAACAAAGGGAGGGGTTATGTCTGCTTCGGTATCCAGACCAGCAAACTCTTCTTGTATCTCCTCCTCAGAAGACAGCACCAGCAATTTAGCAGGATGGAACAGCGGAAGAATTTTGGTGGATACGGACGGGACCTCTGATTTGGAGATGTCCGCCTTGCTATCACTGAAACCTGCTTCTTCTTCCTCTGCATCAGAGACAGTCGCAGAGCTACTGGAAGATATTTCCACACTATCCACAGGCTGGGTAGTCATATCTGGAGCATGCCGGGATGTGGACCGGGTAACTATGCGCCTCGTGGGGACAATGCCCCGTTTCGTCTGGGTTTTATGACACTCCTGTGACTGAGGCACGTCTCTTGCCGCTGCTATGACTCCAGCCTCCTCTCCGACTGTCACCACAGTGAGAAGTATGTGAGAAAGATGACAGAAGAATAACTGAAATGCACAAGAAGAGATGAGAAAGCACACTTACCCTCCGCCTCGCTAGCCGGCATGGGAGAAGGTAACCTGGTGTCCACCTCAGAGGGCGCCACAGTCTGCTCTTGGGCTGTACAAAAGAGGGAAGGGTCAGATTCAGAGATCCCCTTGAAATTCAGCAAAGAAGATAGTGAAAGATGTAGCGGCAAGCTATTAATGTTACCCTCAACGGATGCCTGGGCGGCCTCCCTCTGAGATGCAAACTCATCAAATGAAGGGATATCAGGGAGAGGGGTCCCGGTGTCCGTCACTGTCAAGGCCGGTTGCTAAGCATGAGCTGTCTTGGCCTTCTTGGCCTTCACAACTGTGGCCTTCACTGCAGAAGTCTTTCTTTTCTTGCCTGGAGGCAAGGGAGTGGTGGTCGGTGCTGCTGCAGGAACTTCAAAATAAGCAGGCTTCTCAGCCTGTGCAATGATATTCCTATAAAGTCCTTGTCGCTTTATGTCTGGCATGTCTATTGAAGACACAAGAAGAGCAATGAAAATCAATAGATGCAAAGTTCAACACTGAGCAGAAGACACTACAGTCAGAAAGGACAGATCGTACCTACCGGGCCATCATAGAAAGTGGAAAGCGGCCAGTACAAATAGGCCACCTCCTTTGAGCGAGAGGCAGCCTCCTTAATGAGCCAGCAGACGTCACCGACTGTCTGACACTTCTCCACTAGTGCAGCCAGGTCGCTGTGACCGTGAAAGTCAAGATAGCGAAACAGGTCAAGGTGGTCCATACCCCAGCCATCGACATAGTGAAAAGAAAGAAACAATGGCTTATTCAAAATGCCAGCTATCGGGCTCTCCACAGACAGCCCATGAACATTCAACAAAATAAACAGCCAAGACATGTGCTTATAATATGTCTGAGTTCGATCTTCCCTGCGCACAAACGTCCTGTAAGGATGAAATCTATCTGTCGGACCTTTCCAAGGGACTGCTGTCGGGAGCGGCTCTTCGAGGGGGAATGGATGCTGCTACGTCTCCAGATGAGCACTCCCTACATGGCACAGATACCTTAAGTTCTTCATAAGAGTGTCTTCATTGATGGCAGTAAAAATAGGAGTGGGTGGCTCAGAGCCGCCTTCTTTCAAAGCCCGACGTTTGGCCAAGTAGGTTTCTGCCTCTCTTGGGTGCTGTGAATAAATCCTCTTCAGATGGGCCTCGGCGATGTCAAATACTGGCTCGGGTTGCTACTTCAAGAAAGAACGCTCAGCCACGTCCCAGAACGCACCCCTGCCATCCCTGTAAAAGCTGGTTCGGGTGTTCCACCATTTGATGTACTCTGATGTGACGCGGGGAACACGGTTAGAAATGGTCGGAACCCTGAAGGCTGCGCCATCTTGGCGATGAAAGAAATCCCACCATAACCGGCCGTCACCAACAATTGTGGACCCGTGCTTGGCCCGACTGTCCAGAGGGAACTGAGCAACTGATGTGGGGATGTGTTGGTCATAGCCGAAGTTCCTCCCAAAGAGGAATGGGTAATATGGTTCCAAGAGGAGCAAACCACCTTTTCTGAAGACTAAGACACTGGGCCGGATGGCCATGGCCCACCTGACCAGCTCTGGCTCTAGAAGAGACCGAACGGCATTAGCCCCCGAGACAGGATGAATATAGGTCTCTACCTCTTCCATTTTACATTCCCTCTGAGGATGGACCAAAGGAGTTGAACCCTCTGTCAAACTCCAGAAATGAATGCTACCGGGGGCGTCTACTGGTACCCTTATCAGTCTGCCCCTTATCTTGAACAGCTGATCAGGAAAAGAGCCGGACTCGGCACTGTCAAACTCAATCATCCTGGGCAATAATGTATCCGCCTGCAGAGTTCTGGGAGCCAGCTCAGGAAACAGACTGCATACCCAAGCATTGAAGAAATGAAATGGACCTACGGTCCTCGAAGAGCGGGGGACCCGGTGCTTGTACAGGTCCCCTAGAGATTTGTAAATCAAACATAAAGCCACAGGGCAAAGTGACAACCTCATCCCCTAGGCCATTTGACAGGCCGGGTATATAGCTTCTGGCCGGATAATCGTCTCGTTCCCCTGAGGGAGAGCGAAGGTGCACAACCAAAACGTCAAATAAGCTGCACAATGTGTAATAGGATCCACCCCTGCTGGGTTCGGACCATCTTTGCCTATACGGCGCAGTGAAGCTGGCAGCGTTGACTTGTAACGGGGAGTCCTTATCTGCTTACTGGCAGTCGGCCCCACAGAAGGAAAATCTGGATATTTCAAAGGACCCCCGAAGAAATACTGGACCCACTGTCCGATTCAGACCCTTAACTTACTACTTTTCTCTCGGGGTTGGTAACCCCTGGAAGATCCTCTACTGTAAGCCAAACAGATGGAGCGATAGGCTTTCATTAAATACCGGTACGGGTAACCAAGTGAGTACCTGCCTTCGCCATCAGAACTGTCCTTCTCAGAGTCTTCCAAACAAACCTCTTCGTACGGCTCACCGTCAATGGGCAGGCCGGAAAGCTGTGACAAGCTCTAGAGGTCGAGAGACGTTTCACCCTCTGCTGTATAAAATGTGTTGAATAAGGGGCAAAACACTTCAAACATCCCGCAGCATAATCCTCGGGAGATGGGATAGCGGAATCTGGAAGCAAAGACGCTGTGATATACCCCGGCTCTGATCAGCAGAGGGGCGTATTCCTTCAAAACAAACTCTGTGAATTCTACTGCTCCCACTCGGAATAGATGGGCGTCGGTTACCTTGGCGTCCCCAAACCAACCGGCGGCTAGCTGATACTTAAACTGGACGGACAGACAGTTTAGCATAAAAGGTTCATCTCTATACCCCCACTTTATTGGTGCCAGGAAGAGACCGTAGCTGGATTTTTCTTTGTGAACTCTGCCATCGGCGGTATCCCATCGAGCAGGTGTAAATTCCGGGGCACGGGTCAGCATCTTTTTATCTAGCTCTAGCTCTGATATATCGAGGATTGCATCCCAATCACGCTTCTCCCCGAGAAGATAGATAGCCTTGCCGCGGTATACTGATTCTTTCAGGCTGTCCCTCTCGGCAAGAATAGCGGCTTCGACCGCACGGGCTATCCGAGGGTCTCGCATGCCGCCCACTGTAAAAGTCCGGATGAATGGCATCAAGTGGCGGTCCTTTGGGAGATTCGACCGATAGTCGTTGCCCCGTCTGAAGCACGTCTCCATTACAGTGGAATAGACCCTGGACGTTGATACCGTATCAGTTTCAGAATCGGAGGATTCATCAACGGCGGTAATTTTGCCATATCCAAAGTCCAGGTTGTGCACATTCAACCAGTTCACTAAAGCCCGTGATATATCTGGCTGGGCTGACGAGCTTGCTCCAACAACCCCAGAAGATGCAGCAGCAGAGCTGGAAGCCATTTCAACACCTACAGTCAAAGAATGACATGAATGTGAGCCCCGAAATAATGAACAGTCTTATAAAGATTAAGTGTAAAGTTCTGTGAAAATTTCGACAGCATCTCCCCTTATTCAGGGTCTGCCCAAAGAAAATAGGGAGTCACCCACCGAGAGGGAGTGATCCCGTAAGAAAAAGGGATTTAATCCCCAAATAAATGTTCTACCCGGATGAAATCGGCTGAAAAGAAAGAAAACGGCATGGCTCGAGGGGAAGAGCTCGCCACCTCCGCCGAGAAGATGAAGAAAGAGAAGAGGCAGTAAAAAATGAGGAAAAAAGGGCACTCGGTGCCTTAAATAGCACCCCCAGAGGAGGGGTTCTTGGCGCGATGGAATGTGCGCCGAGAACTCCCCCCTCTTTGCCAAAGGCGCACCGAGAAGCCGGCGCCGAAAACCCCCCCTTCTACCGAATGTGAGCCGAGAAGTCCAGCGCCAAGAAGCCCCTTGCGCCGAGAAGCCCTTCCAACCCGGGCGCGCTGAGAACCTCCTATCTCCACGCCGGGAAGCTGTGGTGCGCCGAGAACCAGGTCCTATGCGCCAAGAAGCCATCTGAAGCTATTAATGAAGCAGAAAATTGTTAGAAAATATGGAAAACAAAGAAAAGAGAATATATTGAGGCCGTTATAGTAAAGCTATCAGGTTGAAGATCAAAGAAAACCAGTATCAAAAGGTTGAGAAATATATTCTCAGATGTTGAATGATGCATCTGCAGACACCGTGCCGCTTATTCTGCGCTTACGACGTCCGCAGATGGGGGGCATTTGTTGATAGATGAAATATGAGCTAAGACAAGGATGAGAACAGAGCCAGCAATGAGGACCCTTATGATTCCTGCAAAGTCAGAACTAAAGAAGAGTCGTCACTAATGCTATCTACCCGGCTGAAGCCTTCCCCGGCCAAGCTGATGTCCGTTGTTGTCATCGCCCAGATGGCAGTACTGATGAAAATTACAGTCTATTGACTGATGAAAACCTCCAGAAATGTTCTGATGGAACTATACCAACTCACCAACAAAGAGGCCTTCGCCTGTTCTGACAGACTCAAAAGGGTTAACAAATGAAAAGACTTTTCAGGTTGGACAGCTTTGACAGCTTAAGCCTGCTGATGAGAGGAATTAAAACGTTAAAGCCCTAAATGGGCCCATAAGTGTGGCGCCGGGATCTCCTCACCGAAGCCCAATACCCATGGGCTGGGCGTCGAGAAGCTCCCCATTCGAACTAATGCGCGCCGGGAAGGTGTGTAATGCACGCCGATATATGCCCGCTGAGAAGGGGGGTGCTGTGCCTATAAAAACCCCATTTCCCCCACTTACGAAAGGAGAGAAGGTAGAAGCGGAGAGAGATATATACAGATAGCCAGATAAGGAGAGCAAGAAAAGAAGAAGAGGACGGGGAAGAGAGAACAGAAAAAGAAAGAAGAGAGGCTGTTGCTGAAGTTGAAGGAAGGAGCAGGTGTGTTGTAAGGGGAGGGAGAGGAGTCAATGCTCCGCCCTCCCCCATACTTCATTTCCCTACTGTTTTCCTCTGATGTATACCCTCTGCGTCTATGTTTTGTTTCGCTAGAAGCACGCTATTATTTACCCATTTCTCATAAGCTGGCATGGCCAGATGGTGTTATCAGAGATGTATATGAATGAATGATATCTTTTCTCTCGATTCCAGTATTGAACGTTTACATTTCTTATTCTGTCAATGCCTCTTATGTGAATGCCGTTCGTGCGTCTTCTTTTTCTTTCTGCTGGAAAAGGCCATGGAGCTCCTCACCCAATTCCATGGGTTACTGAGCTCCAGAACCACTCCCAAATCCTTCACCCCATCGTTTGCTTCTGTCGATCGCATCGTCTGTTGCTTTTATCCATCCCTCAGTCATGAACAGAATCTGAGACAGTCTATCTCATGTTTTCCGTTCATGCATCTGTGAGGAATAGGATACGTATGATACCCGTTATCATCCTACTCCGATGAACATTACTGGTATAGTCCGATTCCCCTGGATATCCAGCCTGCAGCTAGACTTCTTGATATCCCTTAAATCCCCTCTAAAAACCCCTGACCAAATCCTTCTAAAAATCTATCAATGAACCCCTCGGAAACCCCGAATTGTATTCTTCTGAAAGCCTACCAGTAAACCCCTCTGAACCCCAAACTAAATCCTAATGAGAAGCTGACAACTAAACCCTTTGAAGTTCCATGTTAAACCCCAAATCCTGGCGAGCAGGAGTTCTCGACGCCAAATCTTCTCGGCGCCCCAAAATCACTCGGCGCCAGCCTTCGCGCGCCGAGACCTTACCCCCCTCGCGTCGAGATCTCCAGACCTGGGCACGCCGAGAACTCTCCACCGCGCCGGGATCCTATCCTGACTTCCTCGCCGTGCCGAGAACTAGCCTCACACCCTCCTTGCTGCGCCGAGAACCCTCCAGGGCCTGTAAAACCCATTCAATCAGACTCATCCTATAGCCCAGGCCCCACTAGATCGCCAGAGGAGTGTGAGTCTCATACCCACTAGTTCTCGGAGCTAAATTAACGGGACTTCGTCCCTACATTCCTTGACCCCTCGGTCCACGGAGCTCTGCCACTGCATGTGCTCCGATGTCTCTTTTGAGAAGGGGAATACCAATGAGATGCCACGACCCGATCACAATGGAGCTCGGGTTACATGCCCAACTCCTTTCTTTGGCTTCCATCCCGGCACCCCATGGATGGATGTCCTATATCTTCATGGCATAATCCAAGATTGAGGGGAGGTGCTGCCGGAACTCTCCCGCATTGCACCAAATCTTATGATGTCTTCTCCTAAAACCCCGATGGTCCACGGAGTCCTACCACTGCATGTTCTCCGACGGTCCCGCAAGGGGAATATCAATAAAGCATCGTACTGGCACATGTCGTACTACGATGTCTTAATCCCTTCGGATCTCGGGTCATATATATACCCGATCTTTAATGGATTCCATCCTGCCGCTGCATGGATGGTCTCCTATTCCCACTCGATATAGTCCAAGATAGTGGGGATATGCTGCCCGATTTAATTCATTAAACTCAACAAGTCTGTCACTTGTTCGTTCTTTTTCCTATAGCATGAAATCTTTATTATGCACATTAGTATTTTTGATCACCTCCCGAGGCCTCCTGTCTTTGGCGTTTAATCAAGGGTTGTCCTTCTTAGGAAGGACGTAATTAACGCCATAACCTTTACGGTATGGCGGACTTCCGGTCCCAACCCGAATTCTACAATCGACTGACCAAGTCAGGTCGAGCGCATAATAAACCGTCACCTCGGTGACTGGCACGCCTAATAATCAATGAATACAAATAGATAAATAACCAATATATAAACAAAATGCATTAAAAAAATATAAATAAATAAAATCCGTCCCCACAGGTGTGGAATGGGATTTTTTACTGTGTTCGCCATTTTCGCGCTCGAGACGACCTAGCGGTCCTTCCAGGGACCGCCAGGCTACTTGGCGGCCATATGGAGACTGCCAGGGGTCCCCTTATGTCAGTTTGAACCTTGCAGTCTCGTGATAGACCGCCACCGAGCTTAGCGGTCTCAAGGAGACCGCCAACCTATGCTCAGCGGTCAGGGCATGACTGCTTTTATGCTTCTTGGTCGATCGGGTTCAGGTAGGGTAGTGGTATTGCGACTGACCGCCACTCGACGGTGGTGGTCAGGCCAAGGACCGCCACCTTGCCTGGCGGTCAGGAGATGACAGCCTGCGATCCGAGCGTTATCGGGGTTTTACGGTCCTAGTTGGACCACTAGGCTTGGTTTTGCGGTCCATCGTGGACCGCCAGTCAGCTTTGCGGTCTGAGAGATGACCGCCTAGGTCCTAAGTGTCTCTGGGGCATAGCGATCCTAGCTGGACCGCTAGGCCGGGTTTGGCGGTCCTAGGGTAGACAGCTTCCTTGGGGTGATGGTTAGGGTGATGATCGCTGCCTGGGTTCTGTGGTTTTTATGATTCGGCTCGCATTGTGTTGGCTTCCATTCGACCCGGTTGTGACCCAGTGGTCGACCTTTGGTCTCGTGGATGTCTCGGACTCTATGGGTTATGTGTTCATTTTTTAGGGGTGTTCGTAGGTACCGTGTTACCTCGATTAATGTGCCCGTAGGTTTGGTGGGTCCGGGTGACCCCATGTGTTCCGGGCTTTCGTGTTCTCGCTAGAACTAGTCGCCGTGTATCGGCATGTGTGCGGTGGGTTATTCGTGCACGTCATTGGCTTTCCGGTAAGTGTTTTCCGAGTGGGCCGTGGGTTTGGCCCTTGGACTGTAAGTCCAGTCACCCAGCCTGGGGCTGGAGGTTTCCCGCTTTTTGCTTGGATAGGGGATCGACTCGGCGGCTTGTGAGCTACCTTGGGGAATCGTGTTACCATGGTTTTAGACCTAGGGATTAGGCTAGATTAATGGCACTGTGCCATTATGTGTAGCGGTCTTGACCCGAGTCATGTGACTCAAGGACTGTTGGGTTGGTAGGTGTAGTGGGCTATCCAGAGTCTGGTGGCCTCGAGCCACCTGTTACTCTACATTACTCGCAATGGGTGCGTGTGTTGCTTTCTGTGTTCACGTTTAATGACCTCCCACTAGTCATAACCATCTTACAGCATGCGTGTGCTGACCCACCAAGATGTGGTGGAGCGGCTTACTCGAGAGAGACAGTTTTTAGAATGGTTGCCGTAGGGCCCCTTCGCGCAACCTGAGTCTGGGCTTTGGGGAAGAACCAGCTAGAGGATATGACATAGGGCGCATGGTCTGTGTGTGCACACGTGGTTGGGGGCGTCGGACCCGCGCTGACGAGCGCGATCCCAGCTAGTCCTTATTCGTGGTACTGGTTGTGTGTCTTAGTCTCCGCCTGGGGCGTCGTAGGTTGACACTGGGGTGTAGTGTAAGACGTCAGTGGTTGCATCTGGCCTTGCTTCTAGTGGGCAGGTACTTTCGTCACGTGACGTGAGATTCTCGTGACTTGAGGTTCCGTTTCTTATCTGCGAGACGTGGTTTTACGTGCAGTTTTTAGGTGTGTTCCCGAGGTTGAGGTCTAGGGTTCCGGTGAGTGTCACTGAGGGTGTTTCCTAGGCAGTGTCCGGTCCACGACAGTGATGTCATGATGAGTTTTCCTGGTAGCATAGCCAGAGGTTTTCCTGTTAGTCTGGTGAGATCGGGGCACGTTTTATGGTGCAATAGGAGTAGCTGTAGAGCCGAGGTTTGACCGGCCACCGAGTTTACTATTCCTGCTGTTGTTGCTGCTTTCCGCTACCGCCGTTGTTTACGGTTGGGATTCCGCGGGACCCCTACTGAGCCAGTGATAGAGGCTCACCCCTGCTTTTCAGGTGCAGCGGTTCTTCCTTGAGGTTTGAGGGTGCTGCGCGGAGGTTCTTAGTTGTCAGCTCGCTGGGCCAAGTGTTCACTCGGTGTTGGGTACACTTCTCTGTCTTAGACTGTACTTCTGTTGGACTGGACTCTGTTGTAGTTAGATTATTTAATTCTATTAATTGGTGAATTATTCTGCTTTATTTCCTATTTCTTTTTACCTTCACACTCCTTTTAGCCCTTCCGAGCCCTCCAGCTCGTGGGCGGCGGGCTAGGATTCGAATGATATCGGGTTCTTCTCGGTATCCGGATCTTGGGTCGTCACACATACCCTAGCTGGAAGTGTGGGGATTAAGTGCCATGTAAGGAAAAGTGCTACGCTATGAGAGTCACCTCATAAACTCGTAATGAGATAAAGTGTTATATAATGAGAGCCACCTCTTGAGCCTATAAGGGCCACCTCTAGAATCTTACCTGCCTATTAGAAAAAGATAAAACCTCTTGAGCATGTAGGGGCCACCTCTAGAATCCTACCTGTCTATTAGAAAAGGACAAAATCGTGAGGCCGGTAGGCCAAAGTAGACAATACCTTGACGGTATATAGTACGAGACGGGACACAAAAAGAGCAAGGTTGGGGGGCCTCTCACCCCCCTCGTTGTCGGCTATGGCCAGCGATAACAAAAACCCTAGCAGAACAGGTCACGCCGGTGTCTCCTATCTCATCTTAACAACTCACAATTTGATTTGATGTATCAATAAATTTCATAATAATATCATTTTTAAAGACATGACCTCAAAAAAAGTGATGATGAGTCTCAATGTGTTTAGTGCAAGAATGTTAGATGAGTTTTTGAAAGACTAATTGCACTTGTATTATCACACTAAATTAGAATTTGAGAAAACTGAACACCAAAATCCTCTAATTGATGCTTAATCCATAAAACTTGGGCATAACAACTACCGGCAGTAGCATATTTTACTTCAGCAATAAATAGAGCTACAAAATTCTACTTTTTAGAAGACCAAGAGATCAAACAACCACCTAAAATTTGGCAAGAACCACTAGTACTCTTCTAATCTACTTTGCACCCGGCATAATTCACATCATAATATGCAATCAAATCAAGTTCACACTCTTTAGGAAATCATAACTTGAATGATATAGTGTAAGATATGCAGTGAAAAATCCATTTCATAGCAACATAATATGACTCACAAGGTTTAGATTGAAACTGTACATACAAACCAACGTTGAAATTGTAGAGGCGAAAAAATGGTCTCCCGAACCTCGTACCACACTTTTAAGATTTATTTATTGGAGAAGAACGTCCAACCACCCATAGAAGCCGACAAACACCAGGAAGACGGCATCAGAAGGAGCCTTGGACGTTATCCCAGGGGACAACCCTCCGATATTTAAGTAAGGACTGTGTTACATGGGGATCAACAGAGGATGGAGAAGAGAGAGGAGGATGAGAGCAGAGTGATCAAGCCTGGAGTCAGGATGGGACTTCTGAGGGTGCTCGTTGTGTCCAGTGAGTGCTCGGGGAGTGCTCACAGGGCTTGAGGCGTTCTTGGGAGCAGATCTGAGCTCTTCTCTGTAGATGGCTCTCTCTGTGTCTCAACACGAGTGTCTATATGTCCATGTGACCGTATGCGTGTGTGTATGCGTTTGTATGCCTCCCCTGTCCCTTCTGATCGGAGGTCTATTTATAACGGTTGTCCTGTCGGTGGAGACCCATCCCTTAATAGAGAAGGGCGTGAGTAGTGGGGTAACGTCTCCCACGATCGTGGGGAGTTTCCCAATGTGCGCCCGTTTATCCGGGTTGTGCGACCTTCAGGCGAGTCTTACGGCACTCTTGAGGCATGCTCGCCTTTACTAGAGTAGAGGACGGTGATGACGGGAGTAACATTCGATCGTTGGAGGGTCATCCGACATCTGATATGCCTGGGTCGATGCCCTTCGTGGGCTGGAAAACCCTATGTCCATCTTTATTGGGCCGCCTGGTGTGGGCTGCCAGCTGTTAGTGGTCCGCTATATACCGTGAAGACCTTGGGCCGACATGGGTCTGGCGTTAACAGGCCCTACATGGGTTGCATTGATTTTACCCTCCTTACTAGCCCCCCACTCTCAAACACCGAGCACTTTCGGGATCTGAGAGACAGTCCCGGTGGGTCCGTCAAGGGGAAGTTTCTGGGAGGATCTCCTCGTGTCAACAGGATAGGTGGGCCCTGCCACCTACTAAGCTTATTGGCATGCAAGGCATCGTCTGTTAAGGTGCCAGGCCGCGTCGCTATCATCATGGATCTGCCATTTTAATCTGGGGGCACGGGCGCGAACGGTCGCTTGGGCTCAGCGGCCGACCTTGGCGGTGACAAGTGCTCTTTTTCCCCTCATGTCGCCTCGAAGTGGTCGATTCACCTTCGAAGTTTATAAGTATCGGTGTAGGGGCACTTGGGGAAGCTCCACTTGCCTCTCTTGTCTTCAGTGTGGGTGTCTGGCACTTCCTCATCGTCTGCCCTCTGCCTTGGTGAGGATTCTTCCAACTTTCTTTGTTCCCAGATCCATGGTGCCTCGCAGAAGGATCTTTGACGCTAACCCTGCATCCTCAGTTGAAGAAGAGGTCAGTCGTGTCGGCGTCCCAAGCACTTCGGTTGCCGGCCCCAGTCGTCCTCGATCTCCGCCTCTGGTCACTTATAGAGTGGTCCATGGCCTCTGTGAGGCCTTTAAATCCTTGCTGATTACGACATCATCTTCTCCGATTCTGATGATTGTTTGGGGAGTTACTATCCAGGCGGTATTAGCATCCCAATAGAATCCTTTCGGGCAGGTTTTCGTCTCCCAGTGCACCCCTTCATGGAGTCAGTCCTCCATTATTACGGTTGGTACCTAGGGGACCTCTCCCCCAATTCTTGGCGCATCCTGTTGTGGACACACTTTTTTTCATCATCTTTTCGTTTTATCGTCGTATCGTCTTTTTATTCTTGTTTATTTCATTTCGATTTATTAGTACGTAGGCGTTCCAGTCACAAAGTGACAATTTATCTAGACTCCAAATACTGAGGTGGTATGGAGCCGCTGGTGTGTGCCATCTGACTAATCAGACAATGTGGGTATCGTGTCGGGACTAGAACTTGCCGTGCCATAAAGGTCACGGCGTTAATTACATCCCCTCGGAGAGGGGAAAACCTTTGATTAATCAAAGTGGGTGCCCTCGTACCACCACCTCCAGCCCCTCGGGGTTATCAAAGTGAGGCATGGAGACGATGCATGGCAAAATTCCGGGTTAGATTGTGGCCGCCAAGTAGATCACATGGGTTGCCAATCTCCTAGAGTTTCGCAATGTCCAACATGTGAAGGCACCCATGAATTCAACCCACAGGCCCACGATCCTCATGCAATTGGTCAGAACGGTCATGGAACCCATGTCTAGTTCGTGAGTGCCATCCACAAGGTGGTCCATGGGAAGCCTGCCAGGTCTACTTGGCGGGTTCGCCATCGTTGAGGTGGTCATGGCCATTGGTGGCACCTAGCCCATCACAACCACTATCATACTAGCGGTTGCTAGTGGGTGGCTTGGGCAGTAGAGCACCATGGCCATGCCTACAGATGCTGGTAGGCCTCCTTGCTCATCAGTAATGGCATCCCCCCGTCGACAGTTGTGCCCATGGTTGCAGTCATCAGTTGGTAAGGCCCAACCCGGGTTGCCCTAGGCCATGCACGCTTGTGGCACCATTTGCTATTATACATGGGCTCACAGGTGGGCCGCCAGATGTGTAGTCGACCATTGTCGTGACTGTGTAGGTCATGACAACCAGGGGAGCTGGTCTTCATGGCGATCATTGTGCCTTCACTGGCTGCGGCGATCATCACACTGATGAGCACAGTCATTGCGGTGTCGATGCCAGCAGCTAGGCAACTTGCCCTAGCTGCTCTTGCTGTCGTTTCTCTTAAAGCATCGAGTTGGTCTATAGTAACTGCCATCGTGGTCAGTGTGCCGACTGCGGTGGCTGTGCTACCCTTTAAAAGCCCGCTGCTGAGGGGATCGCCACCAAGTTAAGCTCGGTACTCCTACATTGTGAAGCATTGCCATGGTAGCATGATCTCCCATGCGGCACTTGTCGTCCATGTGTTTGCGTCAGAGCTATTGTCCCCAAATGAGGACCATTGTCTGTCACCGTAATTGTTTCCGTCTTCCCATGTAGCATGTCTCTACACTAGGATTTCACTGGATAAATGTCACATTGCATTGGTTTACGCATTCACCCATGGACATAGAACTGAGTCCTCCAAAGGTGACTCTGAGGGATGCTTATTGAGGAGAGAGATGAAGGGCTATGGCATAGGCTAGTCCGCCATGATATAAAAAATAAAATCACCATGAACATGCATCTTTGGTACCAATGTTGATAATCCCCAAATCTACATAACATGGCTGCAAAACATACCTTGCCAGTGGAAGTAGAAATCACAAGTGTTGACATAGAGGTGATGGAGAAGGTTACTAGAGTTTCTCCTAGGAACTCCATGCTCCAAGAACCAGGGATGACAGTGATGATCCTCTAGAGATGCAACCAAGACAAGGAAAAGCGTAATGTTCCCGTGTTCAATGGACAATACTCAACCTTCTCCACGAGGTGTTGCCTTTCATCTCCTTTTTCACGTTGAAGAGAGGAGTAGTGGGAGAGAGGAACGGGAGAAATATATATATATATTAGAAAGAGAAAGGGAGTTTCCATGTGGGAGAAGAATCCCTTACGGAAGGGAATCCTCCATTCCCTAGCACTCATGCAATCCCACTCCAAGTGGGATAGCGATAGAGGAGGCGATGACCACTATTCCCTCTAGGAGTGTGCCAACTACCCTCTGTGTAGCGGTTGCCCTAATGGGCACCCCCCATGCATAATGGGCTCAGCCCATATGCTAACAATAATTTTATGTTATATTTCACTAAATAACTTGGGATCTAAAGGAGTTATAAAGAAATATCTTGATTTGAGGGTTCTAATATGTAAATATGAAATATTATAAGATCTTAAAATAAAAAATAAAAATAAATAAACGATTGATATAAGGACTACAAACCTTGGATTATGGTTTGTTGATGATACACATGACGACAAAAAAATTATGGATGCATGTACTGAAATATAATAAAATTTAGGAATAATATATATACCTATATAATATAGGAAAAGTAGTAACATTTCATGTTAGAAGGTTCCCTTTATTTTGTGCCCTTATTTTTTTCGTGGGGTTTTTTACAACAATACTCCTATAAAATTTTTTGTTTGCTTGTAAATCCCTACCTTTGCCATATTGACTTGTATACCCTTCATTTACTAAGTATTGTTGTGGTTATATCTCTTTGGTTCCGGGTCGTCAACGAAAGATGAATATTCAAAGGAATATATCACGAACACTATTTGGGCATATGAAATACTAAAAATGCCTCTGCACTCTGGAGGGAGAGAGAGAGAGAGAGAGAGAGAGAGAGAGAGAGAGAGAGAGAGCTAAACTTAGTCCTACGCAGTGGCACCGAGCTCCTCCGGTGAGCGGATTTAACAAATCTAATCGAATGAGCACCATTGCCACCACCGTCTTGGGGATGTTTGCCGCCAGTGGGGCCACAGACAAGGACATCCATGGGATGGGTAGGAAATCGGATGGCCTCTCTCAAAATAGGTCGAGCTCCAACACCTCCCCCATCTACTTATGTGATCTCCCCACTGAGTCCACTAGTATAATGTTGACCTTGGTCCCACCCAGTGAAGAGTATTTGACGCCAGCGTCGACACCGACGTTGCCACCGATGCTCGGATAGAGTCGTGTGCCCCACTCCGGTAGTCCTTCCACTTCCCATCCCTTCTTCTGGCGCCACCCCTCCCAACCCCTCCCAACCCCTGGCACTCGCAGGCTCCCTTCTCCCCCACTCCTCCAGGAGGCAGTCGCAAGCCCCCCTCTCCCCTCTCCTTCTTCTCCCTTTCTTCTTTCTCTGCTCTGATGTGCACCCCTCCCGACCCCCTCTTCCATCTCATTCTTCTCCCACCTCACTATAAAATTGACGTCATCGGTGGTGAGTGGCCCTCCCTCCTCTCATCTCTTTCTTCTCCGGTGAGAGTGGAGAGAGAGAGAGAGAGTAGAGAGGGAGACAAGGGGAAAGCATATTAGTGGTGTAGAGAGAGGGGGATGTTAAGACGAGGGTAAGTTAGTAATTTCCTCTTTTAACCCACACTTCTATCTGGTTAAATAAACCAGTGTTACGATGGTGGTATATCCGCAAAAATATTGGATATATGAGGGATATATGCATCCATATTACAAAGGCAGGGGTTTACAAGCAAATACAAAATTTTACGGCAGTATTTTTTGTAAAATTTCTTGGATTAGCATGCCCTTGATTTATTGGCAAACTAATTTTCCATCCCCTCCTATTTGGCATGGAAAATCTATTAGCATATTAGCATATTAATTACATATTAATGTATTAGTATATTAATATAGTAATATATTAAAATATCAATGCATTATTATGGCAATTAGTAAGGTACTATGTGTCAATGTATTAAAGTAGCTAGGTACTAATATAGTAACATATTAACATAGTAAGGTGTTACCATATTAATCCCAAATTATATTAATATGCCAATATAATATACTAATATGTTAATATCTTAAGGTCTCATTGTGCCACTGTATGTTACTATGTTAATACTACAATATCTTACCATGCCAATACATTACCACAGTGGTAGGTTAATTGTCAATACACCAATCCTTCAACATATTACTACTAGATTAATATTTCAATATCTTGATACATTATATTTTAATATGGTAATAAACTAACAAGTTAACAGTGGTCATAAGAAGAGATGAAAAATAAATTTGTCCACAAAAGCTGACAACGATAAAAAAAAGAGAAGGCCATGTTTTGAAGGGGGTTGTGTGTGTGGAATAGTGTGGCATAGTTAACTCGTAATATATATAATAATCACAAAAAACTGTGAGATTATAATTAATATCAAAATAAGAAATTTTACATATAAACTATTATTAGAATACAATCTACATATTTATCATTCCTATATTCATATTTTTGCATAATATTGATATCTAAATGGTACGTGTCTAAATATAAATATAAGAATGATAAATTTATATATTTTTTATTTTAACGTAACCGTATTTAGTTCACTTTTAGTTGTAACCTACTCTGTTCCAACTTGCTATGTCTGGCCAATTTGGCGCAACGGACGCGGTCTTTCCCTTTGGCAAGAGAAGTTTCTCACGCGAAGGAAGACCCACCTTCAGGGAAGGGTCCTCTTATTAACACAGTTCAGCAGGGGTCTATTAACAAAATTTTGGCTATACCTCGGATGACTGTTAGTGAGGTTCTTCAAGATCCCAACCATGCAACCAGGTCTTTCCTCAACAATGCAAGTTGGCTGTCTAATGTTCAACTGCGCAGAGGGACTGATATCTGTATTTGGACTGGTACACCTAAAGGAGAATTCACGGTTAAATCCTCTTACAAGTTGCTAAGACCGATAGGTATAGCTAGACGCCCGTGGGCTAAGCTTTGGCACTCTAGTATCTCTCCAAGGGCTGCTATATTTTTTTGGAAGCTCCTTCACCGAGCGATTTCAGTGGATTGCAGGGTGGCTGAATGTGGTATCTCTTTGGCTTCTAAATGTGTTTGCTGTAAAAACCCATCTCAGGAGGACCTGAACCATGTTTTTACTAAGAGTGAGCTGGCAACAGAATTATGGAATTGGATCTCCCCGCTGATTAGTGCCAAGATTAATCTAAGTGATCAAATAACTATTCGTTGTTGGAATATTTTGGCTGGATCTAACCTGCTATCTGCTTATAGTTTTACTGGACTGTATGCTGCTATCTTGATTCTGTGGGAAATCTGGAGGTTCAGATGTGCTCTGAAGTTTGAAGGTGCTGTTCCAAATGGGTATAGTATTAAAAGGAAAGTTATTGTTGCTATTGCTTATGCTTTGGATAAGATGTCTTTTTCATCCATGATCTCAGATGAGCAGATGCACATTTTGTCTCAATTTCAGCTATTCCCCAAAGTCCATACTAAGAGATATATTGCTGTTATATGTAGTCTAGCTTCTTCTCAGTTTACTATGCATGTGGATGGAGCATCTAAAGGAAATCCGGGGAGATGTGGGGGTGGTGGATGTATTAGAGATCAATTTGGCAATATGAAAATCTATTTTACTTTCAACTATGGGGAAGGTAGCAGCATCTTAGCTGAAGCTAGGGCTCTTCATGATGGGCTTTCTTTAATTGTTAACGGAGGAATACAGGTGAAAGCTGTCTTTTCTGATTGTGCTCTTCTAGTGGCTGCAGTCCGAAGGAAAGTGGCTCCTAGTTGGTTTATTCTTCCTTGGTGGAATGAGATTCTTGAACTAAGTGTTAAGTGTGGTGTCTTGGTGCAACATACATATAGGGAGGGTAATCAGGTTGCGGATGCCCTTGTCTCCTATGCTTGTTTGACTCATGTGAATAGAATTTTTACAAATGTGCGGGATCTCCCTCGGTTGGCTAGGGGAGCCTTTAGGTTGGACAAGGGCAGATTGCCTACAATTCGAAATTGTAATTAGCTGATCGGCTTTATAGTTTTGGTTTACTTGGACGTAGATATGGATAGGGGTATGCCCCGGTGATTTTGTAAATCTTTCATATTATCAATAAAATTTTTTTGGTCATAGGGTCGGCCTGGAGGAGTGAGAACATATTCCCCTTTTGGGGGGAACGTGCACTCGACTGGATTTGATTATGGCTTGGCCGGTATTGAAAAAAAAAAAAAAAAGAAGGAAGACCCACCTTCTTCGTGGGGCCGACGTGGCTGGTTCATCCATCACTTCGGCGCAACCCTTCTGACCGCTGTTCGAAAGTGGGGGTAGTAAGTGGATCCTCCACTCCCGTTGTGAAAAAGCACGCTTAAGATGTCCGTGGGATCCATGCGATCCCAGAGAAGGAGAACGTGTACGGCTGTAATAAAAAGGCTGGTCATCATCGAGTATCCAGAGGTATTCGGGTTGACTTGAATTGGGTTGCCCAACGAAGGCTTCGATATATTGGGCTGAGTCGATCTCGCTTGGTTGATCCGGACAGAGCCAGGTTCAGCACCCCACCCCCTATACGGTACAAAGTCGCCCACCACGACGTGAACACGTGCCATCTCCCATTGCATCGGTCGATAGACTGCTTTTGGAACGGAGATTTTCGAAAAATCGGTCTTTCATACCGTGCATAGGATCAGAGGATTTATAGTTATTTAAAATCCAAAGAAACCAGGTTCAAATGACTATTTCGATAATAGAATAAGGGGGTGAATACGCCGAGTTATTCTATTCATCCACTCTTAACCGAGTTGATAATAAAGTTAAATTATCTGAAGTCGATTAAGTTTAAAATCCTTATTCTAACAATAATATATTCTATCATTTCATATGAAATGAATTATTTTTAAAATAAGAATAAATTATTAAATTTAAAAATATCTAAAGAATAATTCACCCGAACTCACCTCAGATAATATATCATAACCTGTTATCAACGTGACCCAAAATAATTTTGATGGATTTGATTTCGTGCTCGCGTTCTTTCTCTTTCAAAAAAAAAATCATCTCTTCCAACATTAGCCCACTATTACGTCAAGATTGTAAGTGCACATACATCCTCCTAATAGGCAAAATTCTTCCATCTTATTATTAGACGCGTGAATTTATAAAATTGAAAACAAAGATCTCTCATTAATTTATAGGTGGCATTGGCTTTTAAAGGTGGAGCATGCCGGCCGGGACTGGTCTCCAGTGGCTGGCCGGCGCGGCGGGACTGACTGGCATCTCCTAATCTCCTCATACGAAGCACACCCAACTATATATATATATATATGTGTGTGTGACATCGATCGACAACAAAAGAACAATGGTGCAGTATTGTTTATTAAATAAGTATGATGCGCACCAATGTAGGTAGGTGGAGGATCTTATGTGGCCGAAGCAAGGGGTGGGCGTTAAGTCAGAAAAGACAGAAAGTAAGTGTGTACAAATATTTAATCAGTTTACCGTGTGCGGCATGATACCATACGCCAGATTCTCCGCGCCTCCCCGGGGCGCTGAAAAGCCAAATTCTGTGTTGTGAGTGGGTAGGTGGTGTGGTGTATCGTTTTATCGTATCCCTTCTGTATAGATGTTTATTAGGGTTTGTCTAACATTACGGTTATATATAATATAACTATATATATGGAAATACATGTTAAAATTATTCTATCACGTACTTAATTACGTAAGACTTAACCGATGATAAATGAGTAATTCAATGAGAACCACTTTGATAATAGGTTAGAATGTAACTGTAATATTTCTATCTAAATAAAGGATATTCATGATAATATATTCGGATGTGAGTTATATTTGATAAAATTAAATTTTATAGATATATATATATATATATATATATATGTAAAAATCCCTTTAATAAGTTTCCGCATAAAAGCCCTTATATAGACTTGTTTATTGAAAAGCATGCACGAAGTTGACGATTGATTGAAATAATTCCACAGAAGCAAAGAATATAATATTACCCTCAAGAAGCTAAGAATGCAGTTCTAGAGGGATCCAGTGAGCAGGATCTGTATGTTTCACAACAAAGGCTTCAAGCAATAAGGATTCTATTTAGGAAGGCCAAATGCTCTCAACTAGTGCAGCAAGGCTCTAAACCCACAGATTACAACTCATGTGCCAGAATGTTGTGGCTGGAGGTGAGCTGTATGTTGACAAGGATCACTACTACTTGTAGAGAAGAATGTGGGGTTGGAGTTAGAAAGAGGGATTTAATTAGAAGTTTATTTGTGGGTAGTTTGATTTCCTTGGCAGGTTTTTGTTTGAGACCATCTCCCAAAACTAACACCTTCTGATTTGGCCAAACTTAATTAAGAAGATCACCCCCTACCCAAACCACCTTTCGATTGCCTACTGGAAAAGCCGCATCAATGCTAGTGTTATTGACTACAAACGCGAATCATAGGGAGTAATTAATGTGTTAATTAACCATAAGATTCCAGTTTTGGAAGCACAGTGGTACTTATAAATGTTGACGTTGATATATAACAGGAGCATGGAGGATGGAAACTGGAGAGAAGACGGGAATAAAGATGGAAAGGAAAGGATATTTTAATACACGGCTAGACATGTACTAAATTTATCACGACATAAAAGATTTTAATGTATGAATATTAAGGTTGATAGACCATAACTTAACATATCCATCGTCAACACCGGTATCAAAATTGCCATCGACAGAGGTGTTTGATTTGATATAAAAATCAAACACCTCATAAATTAAGGATTATATCCGTAGAGAGGGGAAAATTGCTATTTTGCATCCCATTTTCACGGCTATGCACTCTACACGTTGCCGATCAAAAATCCAATTGGGGTTGAGATATTTGCATGAATAATCTTGTTAAATCTTGTTAACATAAAACACTTCTTATAATCGTAATTACATGATGGATTAAGGAGTTTTTTCTTTCTTACTTACAATTACCCTCTTCAAAAGCCACGTGTGTAAATAGCACCACCGTGAAGTACTCATGCAAAAAAGGCATTCATGTATCATGTTTCTCTTCAAAGTATTTATCCATACGGTTATAATTTTAAGAGGTGCTTGTACGTATGTACAAGACTGTCAAGACTCCCGTCGAAATTTACACACCCATGGAATGGTGGGTAGAAAGGGTGAAGAAAGCAAAGAAGACATTTTAGAAAAGTTGGGTTCTTTGTAAAAATATCTTCCTAATATAAGTTTATTTATATAATTTTCTCTTATTTTTCTCTTATTTTAATAACCTCGTCGCATCACAATACTTGCAAAAATACCCTTACTATATACTAGTATTTAGTTAAAATCTATTATCTAACACAAGTTAATTTTTAAGTAAATTTAAAAAAGATGAAAGTACCCTTGGACAGAGGAGCAGCACTTCACACATGCCACGCAAGATGAGGATCACGGTGCTCTACCGTCAGAGACGAGGCGGGCAGCTGATCATTGGGATCCCTACTATGGAAGTTGTGTTGCAGACAATACCAGCTATCAAGGCATGCTGTCTGATTTTGAGAGGATGAGCACACATGGCTCTCAGGGATTTGGAAGCGAGTATGGACGGTCATGGCCGCAGCAGTCGATGTATTATGCCGATTCAGATAGCAGTAGTTCATTCTTCCCATCGTATCCATATCATCATGCATATGCTTCAATGTCGTAATATATCGAAGGATACGATCAGCCCTCAGCTGCGCCACCACCGGTCGTGTACGCACAAGGTTCGCAGCAGTATGAATACTACGTACGCATGTATTAAGAGAACTATGCAGGTTCGATGCGTTGTGAAGACTATCTGTCCTATTTGCGGACCACATTTAATGTCAGATTGTTTGGAGATGGGCTGTGGCCCAGTTTGGGCCCATCTGATTAGGAGTATGTATCATTTATTTATATTTATAAGTAACTAATAATTAATTATAAATTTCTTCGTATCTTGAGTTTTGTATTTGTCATTTATATTTAAATAAAATTTTATTAAAATTTTATTTTTTAAAAAATAAAATTTAAAATTTAAAAAAATCAAAAAATCACGTGCCTTGCCGAGAGAGCGGATCGGGTCACTAGGCGACCCGCCCGACCCAACTCGTCCCGGGCCGAGACCGGGTCGACCGGGTCGGCAAACCCTACCCTTGGTCTCTCATAAATTTTTTATCTCTCTTCAGATATC
Organism: Amorphophallus konjac; assembly: GCA_022559845.1. Lineage (NCBI taxonomy): Eukaryota > Viridiplantae > Streptophyta > Magnoliopsida > Alismatales > Araceae > Amorphophallus > Amorphophallus konjac. Next base: position 81,941,939 of record CM040122.1, on the reverse strand, counting down.
TATCTTATCTTTCCTTCTCTCTTTTTGACATAATATGTTGGTCCAAATAGCTCATTTTTATAAAGATATTTTTGTCCAAAAATTATATTATATAGATAAATATATATATATTTTTAATCTTCAAGAAAGATTAATTGTAAGGGTATTTTTGGCACTACATTGATGTAAGAATATTATTAAAAATAATATAAAAATAATAAGAATAATATAAAAAATTTATAAAGAGGATATTTTTGTAAAAAAAACTCGAAAAGATACTTTTACATTCTCTGAAAAAGTGAAAATAACACCGGAGATTTTATTATTTTTTGTTACACTGTAAACAAGGTTAGAAGAAAACAAAAACGAAGTGGCAACCGGCAAGAGAGTGCGAGAAAGAGATTTACTGTAAAGAAGGTTGGAAGAAAACAAGAGAGACAGAGAGAGAGAGAGAGCGCGGTCGGGGATGGCCTACGCAGAGACATGATTCGGCCGGCGGCCGAGAGCCTTTTTATATGGCCCCAAAGCTCTATCTCCATCTCGAGAAAGGGCGAGGGGAGCGGCCATCCCTGTCGGCTTCCTCCGCGCCACGCTCATCCCCATTCCACCTTGTCTTTCCAAACGCCGAGCAGGCGCACCAGGAGATGCTTCGCGTGGCTGCTCCGTCCACCTCTTTCTCTGGCACCATTTCCTCCCTCTCCCACCTCGACTGCTTTACTCATAGCAACTGAGTAGCTAACTGCTGCCGTCTCCAGCCATCTTTGCATCAGCTTCTGAGGCTCTACTGGTAATTCGCAGGAACCCAGATTAGATTCTTCGTTTACCCTCCCCCCCCCCTGATTTGTGGAGTTTTCTGGGCATTTTCCAAGTATACCCAGTTCGAGTCTCGTTTACTGAATCTAGGCCCCGGGTTCTACTTTTCCAGGGATCGAACCTCCATGGATACCCTTCTCAGGAGCCACAACAGGCTCGAGCTGCTGTACCCCCTCCACGGTCTGGCAGAAAGGCACAGCCTTTCCTGTGCTAGACCCCGCAACCAGGACGCCAAGGTCGGCGCCGCCAAGAAACACACCCACAAATGGTCTGGAAGAACTTGTGCCAGGGCCGGGAGCAGCGGCCTCCTGGAGCTGGTGCCCGAAACCAAGAAGGAGAACCTGGATTTCGACCTCCCCATGTATGATCCGTCCAAGGGCGCCACCGTCGACCTGGCCGTGGTGGGTGGGGGGCCTGCTGGGCTCGCTGTGGCGCAACAGGTCTCCCAGGCAGGGCTCTCCGTCTGTACCATCGACCCGTCTCCCAAGCTCATCTGGCCGAACAACTATGGCGTCTGGGTAGATGAATTCGAGGCCATGGACATGCTCGACTGCCTCGATGCTATCTGGCCTGGCGCCGTGGTCTATGTGGATGATGTGACCGTGAAGCACCTGGGCAGGCCCTACGGCCGGGTCAACCGCAAGCAACTCAAGTCCAAGATGATGCAGAGATGTGTGTCTAATGGCGTGAGGTTTTACCAGGCCAAGGTTGCGAAGGTGATCCATGAGGAGTCCAAGTCTTTACTCATATGCAACGACGGGGTCACCATACGGGCTACCCTGGTGCTGGATGCCACTGGATTCTCAAGGTCTCTGGTGCAGTATGACAAGCCCTACAATCCTGGGTACCAAGTGGCTTATGGCATCTTGGCAGAAGTAGAAGAACACCCTTTTGATTTGGATAAGATGCTCTTCATGGATTGGAGGGACTCCCATCTTGATGGTAAGAAGGAACTGAAGGAAAGGAACGACAGAATTCCGACGTTTCTCTATGCTATGCCCTTCTCTTCTAACAGGATTTTCTTGGAGGAGACTTCGTTGGTTGCTCGGCCAGGTCTGTCAATGGAGGACATACAGGAGAGGATGGTTGCCAGACTGAGGCACTTGGGCATTAAGGTAAAGAGCATCGAGGAGGATGAGAGGTGTGTTATCCCGATGGGCGGTCCCCTCCCAGTGCTTCCCCAAAGGGTTTTGGGGATAGGTGGGACTGCAGGAATGGTGCACCCATCTACTGGCTACATGGTAGCGAGAACTCTTTCAGCAGCTCCTGTTGTTGCAAGATCAATTGTTAAGTACCTTGGTTCTGAGAGAGGCCTCTCTGGAGAAGAACTGTCCACGGAAGTTTGGAAGGATCTCTGGCCAATAGAGAGGCGAAGACAAAGGGAATTCTTCTGCTTTGGCATGGATATCCTCCTAAAGCTCGATCTAGAAGGCACAAGGAGATTTTTTGATGCATTTTTTGATTTGGAACCTCATTACTGGCATGGGTTCCTCTCTTCGAGACTGTTCCTTCGTGAGCTTATATTTTTTGGGCTTTCTCTGTTCACACATGCTTCCAATACCTCCAGGCTAGAAATCATGGCAAAGGGCACTCTACCCTTGGCGAACATGATCAACAATTTACTGAAAGATAGAGATTAGAAGAACCGACTCTTCAATTATCCTGTAATCTTGGTTTTTTATATCCTATCCATACAAGTTTCCCTCGTCTTTTTTTGTGTGCAAACTTTTTGATATTAGTTGTTCTTCCTCTTTTCTATGTGGTTTGTTTTGTCATAACACAAAAAAGAAACCAATATCCAAGATGCTTTGATTTGACTGGATGGATTGAGATGTCAGAATGCTAGAGCTATTTGTTAACGGACTGCCAGCCCATATATTTTGCTTAGTGAATTATAACAGTATTACTCTACACCAGTATTTTCTCAGTAAATCTTGTGAAGATCAGGTGATTTCCAGGGTGGTGTTGTACTACTTTATGACTTTGCACTTTGCCAAACAATAAAAAGACATCATGCTTGAGTTTCAAGACATTGAACCTAGAGAAATTAGGATTCTGGACTTTGGAGAGTATTCAGCTTCTAGACATTAACATATAATTAAATTTATTCCTATAAAACAACAATATAGAAGTGTCTTGCTATAATTATGATTATCTCAGGTTGGAATAGATAGCCTGAGGGCAAAGGTGTACATCTGGTTACAGGAAAGACCAAGCCATATGTTCTGCCATAGATATGAGATTGTTGCTGGGGCCAGCATCCACTTTGTTAACAATGACTCTTTCTTTATTTCCTATGGAAAAGGTGCATCCATGATTACTTATGGCTTCAAGAAGCTCCTTTAGAGTTTGGAGTGGATCAAATTGAAAGATATATTTTCATGGTGGAGGGTGAAAGCTTCTAGAGTCCAACTTTTCGGCCATTTGTTTTATGCTAAATTATCTAATAGTCTTCAAGTAGTGGTCAGCAACCAGTCTTGAACTCATTCAATACATGGAAGTGAAGATCAACAGATTTCAGATTGAATTGGCCACCAACCTGTATAGGAATAGGATCAGGTGTAACTTGTAAATCGGGCAGATTATCATGGAAGTCAGCCGAAATTGGACCGGCATCAGCCGGCAGCTGAACTGGGCCAAATTGGGATTGCTAGAGGTCATATAACTTTTACCCATGAAGTATATAATTCATTATTCAGGCCTTATTACCTACTTAACATATTTGAGGAGATAATTATAAAGATGTTGACCAAGAGGCAAGTGTCCTTTAGTCACCAGTATTTTCAGTGGAACTGGCTTCATTAGTGTCTATATGTAATGTCTTCATAACTGAAAAAATTCTTAATGAACTCATTTTGCATATGTCTCAGATATGTCGGAGAGAGATTTGGGTTCACATACAAATGGGATTTCCTTATCATGGTTTAAACAACCAGTAGGTTTGCACTAGCTTCGGGTGAAGCAGATGGCTTTTGGCCAGAACTGGCTGGTTTTGGCCAACAGGCCTGGGAACTGGAACCAGCCTGGACTGGTCCAATTCCTTTTTTGAAACTGGTTTTTAAAAGCCTGATCCTTAGGACACAAGCACATATTCATCCCTTGTCCGTTTTCTATTCATAACAGTGGGAAACCCAATAGGTCCATCTGATCCATTTGGTTGTTCCTAAAAAAAATCTTATATTTGCCTCCCAAAAAAGGGTTGCTGATGGACAGATCTCTTGTGTCCTATATGCCCTCCAATGACACTTCTAATCTTAGTTTTGGTTAGTTTGGGTGTTTCTAGTTAGGAGCAGATTGTATCGTTTGCAAGGAGTACTCAATTTAGTCATTACCTTTTTGCTCGTGTCAATTCAAGATGCTCTTCTCAGAGCACTTGACATTAGGTGGGCGGGCTTCAAAGATATATTACAATGCTAAAGGAAATTGTTTCTTTGTATTTGAATGCAGTATGAGGGGATTGAGTTACTAGCTGTATTGCTTGGTTATGTTTGAGATGATTTCTGGTAGACAACCATTATTTCTTCTGACCTGTGTGACTGCACAAGACCGAGATTGCAGAGTGGAAGGCTACTTCAAGTGGTCATGTAATGCTTTGGTTGTTTTTCCCTTTCATATTGTTTAATGTGCTCTGGCTTTGTCCACAGTGTTCATGCTTTAACATTTGTTAAACAAAAATACTGAGGATAGTATTTGGGAGACGGGATATATTGTAACACATAGAGATCGGGTGGAATATCGCTAGATGTATTTCAAGCTTGTCTGTGATCTTATTATTTAACATCCGTATAATTGAAAAACTGAAAACTGAGGGCACTTTTTGGAAGAAAAGTTTGATAGATAATAACACAGAAATGGTTTGGAGAGTGAGAAAGACGAATTTGCCAGGCAGTCGACATTGGAAATTGGATGAGATGAAAGGGGTAGTTCCAAATTATGAAGTCCGTCCCACTACAACCTTCCGTACAATGGAGGGATTTTCTGTTTGTTGTTCTTTCAAATGGGAGTAGATGTGAAGTGACTCTCGGGGGGTGGGGGGTTATCTGGCTCACATCTAATCCTCGATGGATGTGAGCCCGACGTTTGCTAGCTGTGCTAGGTCCCCGTCACCCAAAAAAAAAGAGTAGATGTGGAGTGGACAGAGGGGGAGTAGTAAATTTTTGAAGTGATTCCTACTTGAACTATTGACAGGATTTCTTGTCCTTTGACCTTTGATCCTCACAAAATTTAACGTGTCTGGTGTTGATAAATGTTGTGTCTCTTAGGCACAAGCATGTGCTATGTTACTTTGATGATAGCAATGCTATTTGGTTTTGATGATAGCAAGACAGTGAGTGCATTTGAGTGCATTTGATATTGTATTTTGATGATAGCAATGTTATTGTGCATTGATGATTGCAATAAACAAAGTACATTTCTATGCATTCTTATTCTTGAGCATTCTGCATATTGATAGCAACATGAATGATGATGTTTAGCATTGATGGCATTTGCTCTTTATATATGTGCATTGCATTATGTCAGATATCATGTCTCTGCATATATCATGTCTGGGTAGCAAAGTCTATACACTGGATTGTGTATTTGTGCATCATGCAAGTCTATACATTGGACTCTCGTTCAAGCCTATGCATTGCATTGGTTAAGTGTGCACAGCGTCAACGCACTTCATTAGAAGTGTGTACAGCGTCAACGCGTGAAGTCTGTACAGCCGGGTCATATGCTCCTAAGTCTATGCATTACTGTTCATGCATCAGTATTCATCAAGTCTGTACAGCATGTCTCTCACGTTGGAAGTCTATACATTGGTGTGGGTCATCCAAGTCTGTACACTTGCTGCACTGTTCAAGCTCATACACTGGCAGCTCTGCTTAAGTCTACATTCGCTGCAGAGATCACTGTCAAGTCTGCACATTGGTCTTCGATTTCAAGTCTATACACTGGCTTATTCTTCAAGTCTGTACAGCCGTTTGCATTGGATTTCATGTCTAGACATTGCACTGTAGCATCCATTGTCTTCGTGTTGTGTTTACGTCTTCGTGTTAATTTTGTGTTCAAGTCTTCATGATTGTTTTTGTATTTCTATCTTCGAGTCATTTTTTCGCTGGGTCTTTAAGTCTGTCTAGGTTCAAGTGTCGTTTCACTTCGCGTCGTTCTCCGTGCTGTCTGTCACCTCGTGGTGTTTTTCATAATTGTGTCTTCGCGTTATCTTGTGTATCTGGTCTTCGTGTTGTGTTCGTGTCTTTCGTATTATTTCAGTAGTTATGTCTTCGTGTTGTGTTTATGTACTTCGTGTCGTTTTCTTTGTTTCATGCTGTTCTCATTTCACTTCGAGTCGTTTCTCTGTCTTCTATCTTCGTGTTGGTTTTTCGCTTTAGACTTCGTGTCTTTCTCGCTTTGACCACACTCCGTGTCGATTTTAGTTTTCGTCTTCGTGTTGTTTTCAACTCGTGTCGGTTACTGTTTCATCTCCGTGTTGTTTCATGTCTTCGTGTCGTGTTTCCTACACCTCGTGTCTTTGTCGCTTTGTGACTTCACCTCGTGTCGTTGTCATCGTCTTCGTGTCGTTTTTGTTCTATTGCGTGCAGGACATCGCAGCACCTCGTGTTGCTTTCTGTGCCACTTCGTGTCGTTCTCTGTGTAGTGTGTGTTTCTGTCACTACTGCACTTCGTGTCGTTCTTGTTTCACTTCGTGTCGTTTTCGTATTATGTCTTCGTGTTGTTCTTCCTAGACCTCGTGTCGTTCGTATGTTGAAACAACACTTCATGTTGGTTTCTGTTTATGTCTTCGTGTTGTTTTTCCTAAGTCCTCGTGTCCTTCTTGTTTTGTAACTATACTTCGTGTCAGCTTTATCTTTCGTCTTCAAGTTGGTTTCAGTCCGTGTTGTCCTCGTCTTCGTATCGTTAGTTGTTTCTTAGCGTACTGAACACTGCAGCACCTCGTGCTGTTTTCTGTGCCATCTCGTGTCACTCTTATGTCTTCGAGTCCTCTGTATTCGTGTCATTTTTAGTTATTATGTCTTCGTGTTGCCTTTCCTAGACCTCGTGTCATTCCTATTTTATGACCTCATTTCTTGTCGTTCTCTTCGTTGTGTCTGTTCTGTTACAGTGTATCTCGTGTCATTCTTTCCTTATTTCATTTTGTAGTCACCTTGTCTATCTCGTGTCATTCCAAGTACAGTGCCATCGTATTACTATTACATACCTCATGCAGCTTTAGTTCCTGTGGCCCTCAGTGTTAATGGTTTTAATCTCATTACAGGTCCGAGGAAGAACATTCCATACTCCTGGGCTGCACGTGATCCGAGACAAGAGGAACCAATCTGATAAGGACACGTGGCAGGAAGATTCTGGATCGAGCGTGGGAGGCACACGCGTTTTGTGCCCTATCCACCTGCTGTTGATGCTATAAATAGAACCCTTCGTCCTCAGATGAAGGTGATCGAGTTGGCAAGAAGAAAAGCTCATACAGAGAGCCCCGATCCAGGAAAAGGAAGAGAAGAAAGAAAAGAAGAGAGCAGAGAAGAGAGTGAGAGTAAGAGCAGAAGAAGAAAAAGAGAGAGAAGAGAAGAGTAGAGAGTGAGAGATTAGGAGAGCAGAAGAAAGAAAAAGAGAGATCGTGAGTTGAGAAGAAGAAGAAGAGAAGTAGCAGAAGAAGCTCCTAGGAGAGTAGAAGAGAAAGAAAAGAGAGATAGAAAGTGAGCGAGAGAGCTCGTGGAGAACAAGGAAGAAGTTGCTTGAAGATCTGTCTTCACTGGACCGTGGATCAGATCCAGGCCAGTCAGCTCCGTTGAGAGTCACATCTGTGTTTTCATATTTTACAGCCTTCTGATTGCTGTGTTGTTTTCGTTTATTATTTTCCTTTGTTTTCTGGTTTGCTGTATTTCCGATACTCTGTAGAGAGGTCGGGGTTCCTCCTGTTAGTTCAGGAGAAGGGAGATTGCTATCTCCGGTTGCAAGTAGCTGGGTGCTACTTGTGGGTTCCCTCCAGTTTGGAGGAAGGGAGATCTGATCTCCGGTTTGCAAGCAGCAGGTGGGCTGCTTGTGGGTTCCCTCCGGGTTAGGAGGAAGAGGGGTCTTCGACCTCTGGTTCACTAGTAGTGGGGCTGCTACTAGTGGGGTTCCCTCTTGGTAAAGAGGAAGAGAGACGTGAGTCTCTGGGTTCTAGTGATTGTGGGTTGCTAGAGGTTCCCTCCGGGTAGGAGGAAGAGGAGAGGTTGTTCTCCTGGGGAAGCTGTGTATCAGCGTATGTTGGCAAGCTGTGTTGCCCAGCGGTTAGTGAAGCCACACTCGGGTTGAGTGTGGGGTGGATGTAGGTCTGGAGGACCGAACCACCTAAAAACCCCTTGTGCATTGTGATTTGTTTTGTTCATTTGTGCTTCCGCTAGATAAATGCATAGGGGCGCTCCATGTGTTTGCTAACTGGTCAAACAAAATGTTGATTAGCTTTCAGATTTGGTAAATCTGTCTAGTTAGCTTCATAGTTCTATTTTGAGCGAAATTTTATATTGGGTGAAAGTTTTTTAAAAGGGTTATATTCATTCACCCCCCTCTGAATACTTGCACCGAACCCAACAATAAAGGTATTTAATCTTTCAATTGGTCAAGATGTTTGAAGAGATCAAGTAGAGTTGCTTTTGAAGGTATAATAATGTTGGTCCTTCAATGTCCCATTTATTTGCTTCTTTACTGGTGTTTGAAATTGCCATATGTGGTTTCCCCCTCATGCTGTGGCATCCCTTCCTCCTATACGACGTGAGATTTTTTTTTGGTTGATACTCAAGCCAACTCTTTTTACCTTGGAGCTTAGGGTGTTGATACAACTTTGTGCACCTGATTCTTCACTGGATAAGCTGCTTTGCTCTTCAGAACACAACCCACTTCCCCCTGAAAATGTGGCAAGTAACTTTTTTTCTTTGGAGAAGTAGATAGTACCCCAATTCTATTTTCTGTAAAAGAAATTAGGAATGTGGCAAAGAACTTTATCATCCGATATTGTAATACCTTGACCCATAAAATTTTCTCCTGAAACTCTGCAAAGCCCTTTAGGGAGCTTTGGATCTACTCTGTTTTTTGTCTATATGATGCTACAGTTTAGTTCTAGCAACAGAACACATCGCTGCTTGCTGATAGATCTTTAATGGCCTCGTCAGATTGAGATTTGGCCCTGAAATTTGACTCCAAGAATTGTGCTCATACTATCCTTGTACATGAGATGAGACATTTGAACATCGAGACCCCTCCAGACTTGAGGTTTGTTCTAGTTCCTTACTTGCCCATCATGCTGGGGCATCCTTCTGTGTATTGCAGCTTCATCATTTAATTCCATTCGTCTAGCTCTCACTTAAAGTGTGTGTTACTGCTTCTTTAGAGCAGTATTGTTGCCTCTTGTGGGACGCCAACTAATTCCCCTTCTTGGTGGAGACCATACTCTTCCATGTCACCGACCTCATTGGTTCTGGATTAGCTTAGTTCCTTTCATCCATTTGGTCTCAAGATTTCTGATCTCATTAAAGATGATCTGGGGCTGTCAATGAGCCTGATTGGCCTGACAGGCCCTAAGGCTCAGCAGAGCCAGGTCATTAGTCATGGTTGTCAAGGCGATCATCTAGGCAACCAGGCGCCCTTATGGGGACAAGGCGCCAGCCCACTTTCTGCCCCCCAAGAAAGGCGACCAAGGGCACCTGCCTAGGCAAGCCAGGCAGGCCAAGGCACTCAGGCAGGGGGCCTTGGGCTGCTTGGCTTGGGCACCCTTAGCAACCCCCTGGCAAAGGTGGGCGCTGCCCCCCGACCCCCCACGACTTGACTAGGAAGGTCGATCTGTGATGCGAGACTGAGTCATAGGTAAATCGGGCTCCACAAATTCCTCTAGCACCTCTCTCTGTCTCTGTCTATCTCTCTCTCTCTCTCTCTGTGTGTGTTTCTCTCTCTTTGTCTCTCTCTCTCTCTCAATTTGTAATATTAAAAATTACAATTTTTCACATGTCTTATTCTTAATTTGTATATTAGGGATGTATATATCTTGTGGTTTTGAAAGAGTCGCCAAGGTGTCATCTAGGTGGATGCCTTATTGCCTAGGTGCTTAGGCTCCTCGTGAACACCTTGGGTCGTCTTGTTGCCTTGACAACTTTGGTCACTACAATATTTTTGGCCAATAAGCCAAAATTTGGGTGTAAAAGTGAGCCAGTCTGAACTTGGGCCTGGTAAGCTTGATGGGCCTAAATGGAGAAAATATAGGAGGGGGGGCTGGTGCCACTTTTATAGTCCCCTGCCCATTGCCCAGATTGGCTGATAGTGTTGCAGGGTGGGCCCATTTTAGCTTTTGATTGAATGTCCTTTGTTCACGGAGTTTTACCTGCTGCACCACGGGCGCTGCAGCAGCTTGCTGTGTTGCCCTGCACTGCAGCAAACAAACAAAAAAAAATCAAAAGAAAAAGGAAGGTCGATCTCAACCTGACCTACATGTCTGTACCGTCCGATCTTCGATCGGACACCTAAAAAGGAAATAATAAAGATTGGGCACCCTAAATGGGCCCTTAGTGGTTAGCCCATTATTTTAGGCAAACAATGACAGCCGATGTTTATATTTTTTTTTAATTTTTTTTCAACTAACCGATCATCGGTCAAATGGTGCGGACATGTAGGGTGTGTTAATTCTTTCTACGGACCGGCCTTATTTGTTTGGTAAATCAGTCAGATTGAGACCGACTTGACTTGTTTTGGAATCTTTTTTTTTTCCCCCTTTTGTGGTTACTTGCATCACCAGAGGTGCAGCAGGTCGGACTCTTGTTCACATAGGCCCGGTAAGGCTGAGTTTGTCAACCCGGAGCAGATGGTTTTTTAAAGCATTCGTGTCTCCCCTGAGGCCCTGACCTGGCTTAAATGTCCGAGTTGGGATGGGCTTTAGAAAGCCAGCAACCGGCTTGGTCTGGGCTGGGTTGTCCCAGCACTGCCCCAGCCCATAGGTAGCCTAGCCGATTCGGTACCAACAATGCTCCATTGGAGTAATGTTTTGTGACAGTATTACTTCGTACCCAAATTTGACTTTTTCCTTTAATCTTGATGGAGAGATGGCATTATCCATCGCAATAGAATATAAATTAATTAAGCCTTGTCAAAAATTGGTCTCTTATCAGGGGGCATGAAATTTACCTTGTTGCTCTTGGGTACGCTTAACATTTGATTTCACATTGATTCTGAGGTGACTTTTGCCCTACCATCTGCATATCATTAGGTAAGGATTGTAGTAATTTAAAGGAGTCCAACCAAAACATTTGCTCTGGATGATCAAGATATGATCTTTTTGTGAAGGCATAGTTGCTTCAGTGGCCACTGGGTGTATGTGCGGGTTTGCTGCATGGTGTAGAATGGGGTTTTCCATGTTCTTACTGGGATGTCATCCCATTCTGGGGCATTCTCGAGTACGGACGGCAGGACATGGGATTTTGGGATGTCCCTTTTGTGTCCATCCTACCTGGATCACCTTGTAAGTTGTAACTAGTTGGGTGGGGTTAGTTTGAGCCTTTGAGGTGTGACTGGGCCTGAGCCGGACTTCTCAACCGTATTCCATCTGTATTTTTAGTTTCAGTTAGTTTTCCCCCTTTTAGTTGAGGCTCTCTCTCTCTCTCTCTCTCTCTCTCTCTCTCTCTCTCTTTGAGGGGGTTTTGGGCTTTTCGTTGCACAGTTTTCTTTTCCTGTTTTCCCCTTTTCTTCTTTGATTCAATTACATCACTTTTGGTGTCAATTACTCATGCTGTACTACTGTAGTATCATGCTTGGCTCAAAGTAGTTGAGTGCTGCACTACTCCAGTACATATAAGGTGTATATTGGAGGGCCAGTTTCATTTGCGTCTCAAGTCAGCACTCAATATCCAATGAAATATTTAATTCATCTCTTATTGAGAATATACTCAAATTCACCGGGCAACCCGAAATTGCAGAAAATCAAGAAAATGTAAAGTGATTTGCATGATTTATTTTGAAATCTTTTTTGGCGCTGGAGGAAGAGAGGGGTTGGAGATGGGTGAACAGGGTGGAATAGAGGGGGAAGGGTGCAAGAAGGAAAACAAGAGGGGAGGGGCACAAGGAGAGGGGAAAAGGGTCAACACATGGAGGGACGTGTTTCATCGATGTGGCTTGTGAAGGACCAGATATCCTTTTCTGGGTCAACTAATGGAGTTACCATCTGTTTCTTGAAAATAACTAGGAAGCTTGAGTTCAGTGGGTATGCAGACTTCTCTCAGATGATAGATGCAAGGAATACGAATCTCCTTCCATGATGTGCTTGAGGAATTCTTGCAAGGGGTAGAAGGCTTATCCCACATGAACTAAGCTTTTAATAAGTTAATAAGTTGCTTATCAGGGACATCACATTCACTAATCCCTTGTCATGGGGGAAGGCTTCCTAATTATAAGAAATAAGTTGTTTATTGTGGAGGCTTAAAAAGGAAGATCATGAGATCCCATATCGAAAATTACAAAGATGAATATGTGTTCGTAAGTAAGGTCTAAATTTTCTCTTTTGAGATTTTTTTACCAGTAAAAACATAAAATTTAGTTGCCCCCGAATGTAGCGGGTCTCAAAAGAGATATCCAAATTTGTGAACTCTTAATCCAATAAATGCAAGTCCACCTTTATTGGAGGATTAGTGTGGAGACTTAAAAAGGAGGACTATAAAATTTCATATTAAAAATTATAAAAATGGATATGTGCTTATAAGTAAGATCTAAATCTTCTCCCTTAAGATTCTCTTACCAACAAAAATGACAAAACTCTAATCACCTTAGACGTAAAGGAGACAATACGCCCATTTTGGAATGTCATGTTTCAGAAGACAAATCTTCCTAATTATAAGAAAGTCTCTCTCTCTCTCTCTCTCTCTCTCTCTCTCTCTCTCTCTCTCTCTCTCTCTCTCTCGTTTCACGAGGGTCTTTTCTAGGCACAAAGATTCATATGCAATTCTCTTTGGTTGGATTAGGTACTACGACAAGGTGTAGGCCATCTTCATTTCATCCTTCATATTTCTTTGAAATTGAATTACTTGGGTAAAACCTAGAGAAGTGGGTACAACTCTGTAGCTACAGTTACAGCTTTGCCTCAACGGGGTGAACAATGGATTCTACTTTCCATCTTCTTGGTTATACCATATTGTTGATTTATTCTCCCATTTTTGCACTCCAGGTACTTATACGTTGCTTTCATCAAGTGAGGAGTTACAATCCATCACTCTAAAGAGGTTTTTTATGATTCATTCTCTTGTCCAAAAGGTTTGAAAAATGTTCTAGTTTAAAAAGTGTCGGATTAGAGAACATGAAGTCATTTATACTTTTATTCACTAAGTATATGATTTATGCTAACAAATTATACTTTGAATAATCCATGATTAATGAAAATCATCATATGTTCAACAATCCAGGTGCTTAATAATTTATGCTATATGTGAATGCAGCGAGGATCACATACACAAATGGCATGGACCAAATGCTTGAGACCAGTCAACCACAAGTTGATTTGTTAAGTCAGTAGAATTGTGTGCTTGAGTTTGCTTATTGGGGGATGATGGGTGTTATTAGTGTATAATGTCATATACCTTTGGAACTAAGGGTGCTGCTGAGGACACATAGAGATGGGACAATGACATAGTATAGTGTTGGCACAGAGTTTAGAGCCCACAAGCAATATATGCTGTAAGCCAACTAAGAGGCCAAGTGTATAGTTCCATGTCCACGAAGGAAGGGGCAAATACTTTGAGAAGAATATCTGAAAATCTCATGCCCATCTGTTGTGTTACACAAGTTTTTGTTCCAGTGTCACTGTAATGTCTTGGGTTTTTCGGTCATTTTTTTCGCATCTAGATCCGTGAGTTTCGGATCATTTTCGGGGGTCCCGGAACTTGTTTTGTGATTTACACGTATTTTTCCCAGACGAACCTGCGGAACGCCGTAACGGGCGAACCGTTGCGTTCTCCTCCTCCGAGACTGTACCAGTGCGTTGAGCGTGTTCCGAGGATCGCGGAAATATATTTTTCTAATTTTCCGTATTTTTAGTATTTTTCGGATTTTCTATATATAACCTTTTTTCTTTTTTCTTTTTCTTTCTTTCTTCTTCTTCTTTCTTCTTCTTTCTTCTCCCCCGTGAGCCGCGGCCGACCGTTGCTTCCTCTCTCCCCGTTCGAGCTCGCGATGTTCCCTCCTCCTCCGGAGACGGGTGGTGGACCAAGGCGGCAGCGCGGTGACGACGGCGGCAGCGAGGTGATCGAGACGGTGCCCTCTTCGCGGCGTGGGGCGCGGTGTTCTTGTCGGCCGAGATTTGGGGATCGGCGTTGAATCAGAGGATTTTGAGCTTCTTTGAGGTAGGGGGATGGATCACTGCCCTCTTTACTGCTTTCCCCTTGATTTGTAGGCCGTGGGGAGGTCGAGAGGGGCATTTTTTAGCCGGGAGAGTTAAACTCCATGTTTTGGGGTTGAGCGCCGGATCTCTCGTTCCGTGAGATTTTTGACCGATCTAAGGGTCTAGATGCATGCTAGGAGGGTTGGGGAAGGATTCCCCTTTATTTTCCCATCATCGGGTGATGATCGGGACGTGGATGGGAGTTTTTGGGGTTTCCCGCCGGTTTCGCGCTCGGGACGACCTAGCGGTCGTTGCAGTAACCGCTAGGCTCCCTTTGGCGGTCTCAGGGAGACCGCCATGAGGTTTTTGAATGTCGGCGGTCGCGCGATAGACCACTACCCTTGGGTTAGCGGTCGTCAGACAACTGTTTTCCCGTTTGACCGAGCACCCTCGGGGTGCATGATTCTGACCGTTAGGGGTCACGTGCTGCCTAGCGGTCATGGTGACGACCGTTTATGGTTGCCTTACGGTCCAAGGAGGACCGCTAGGCTGGGGTTGGCGGTCTGGCGATAGACCGTTTGGCCCCTCGTGGCCCATTCCCTTGCGGTCTAGTAGAGGACCGCTTGGCTCCTCCTTGCAGTCCAGAAGAGGACCGCTAGGCCCCTTGTGGTCCAGAGAGCGACCGCAAGGCTGAGGGGTAGTCCTGCGAGGACCGCCACTCGGTTTCCTTTCGATCGGTGGTTTCCGTGAGTTGAGTCTTACCTCCGGTGACACGTCCACTAGTTGTAGCCTTCTTACGGCATGCGTGTGCTGACCCACCCGGGAGTGGTGGAGCGGCTTACCCGAGAGAGACAGCTTTTAGGCCGGTTTCCGTAGGGCCCCTTGCCTTTGCAGCCCGAGTCCGGCTGGGGGGAAAATCGGCTAGAGGACCCGACCTAGAGCAGTTGGTCTATGTGTGCACGCGTAGTTGGGGGCAGAGGACACGCGCTAACGAGTGCGACCCCAGCTAGTCCTTGTTTTGAGTTCTTGGTTACTGTTGTGTGTCTCAGTCTCCACCTGGGGCGTTGTAGGGAGACACTTAAGGCGCGGTGTAAGACGTCAGGGGACGCATCCAGCTTTGCTTCTAGTGGGTGGTGCTCCTATCTCCGAGCAGGTACGGACTCGTTTTTTCGCCGATTTGAGGTCGGTTGGCATGGTATGGTTAGTCGTAGAGATCTTTTCCATTTATTTATTATTGCTTGTTGATTCTACCGTACTTTTGTTAGGTAGCGTTACTTTTCGTGCTCGCTTGTGTTTTTCGCCTTGCTTCTTTCGTGCGAGGTGGGGGTCCGAGGGATCCCTACTGGGCCAATGAAATGAGTCTCACCCCTACTTTTCAAGTGAGGCGGGGTCGTCGAGAGGCGCGTCGGAGTTTCAGCGTGGTTCCTCTAGCCAGGGTTAGTCGCCAGTTTGCCTGAGCCGGGGTATGTCTCGTGTACTTGTACTTTTCTTTCTGTTGATTGTACTTAATTTGGACATGAGATACACTGGACCTTGTAGCAGTTTATTTATTTATTTTATTTGGTGCATTTTATGTTAGATTAATTGTGCTATCTCTGCGGTTATTTCAGCTTCTCTTGTACTCCCACACCATCCCTTTAACCCTTCTGAGTCTTCAGACTCGTGGGTGGCGGGTTGAGATTCGAGACGCGTCGGTTCCTTTCCGGTACTCGGATCCCGGGTCGTTACAGTTGGTAACAGAGCATAGGTTGTGGAGGTATACAAGAATCTGAGATGATTGCAGTGGTCCAGAAGGTCCATGAATGTCATGTACAGTTGGAGACTGGCTTAGGGCCTCGTGTGTTTTATTAATTCTGCCGTTTGTTTCTGTTAACATGGGAGTTATGGCGCCCAGGAGAGCGACTCGTTCCCAGCAGGGAGAGTCGGGTGGGGGCCAGGAAGGGCAGAGTAGAGCAGTACTTCCGGATGATGCAGCTGGAGAGGCGAGAGTTCCCGGACCAGAGGAGTTCTTCCGGGGCATGTGTCAGTATGTTCTTCAGCAGCAGGGCGGTGATGCTGGCGAGGGTTCGTCGTCTCGAGGTGGTCCTGGTCACGTACTGAGGGATTTCTTGCAGTTCCAGCCGTCTCTTTTCAGCGGGCAACCAGATCCAGAGGTGGCCAGGGAGTGGCTAGATGACTTGGAGCGAGTGTTCAGTTCGATGGAGTGTCCCGAGGAGGAGAAGGTGGTGTTGGCTACGCATCGATTACAGGGGCCAGCCCGGACTTGGTGGACGTCAGAGTGGGGGGCAGTGTTTCAGTCCCGTCCTCTTCGACAGATCCCGTGGCAGGAGTTTGTCCCGACTTTCAAGCGTGCTTTTTGTCCATCCTTCCTCAGGTCGCAAAAGCTACGCGAGTTTCTAGAACTGGTCCAGGGTGACATAACCGTGATGCAGTATAGATCCAGGTTTATTGATCTGGGCCATTATGCACCACACATTGTGGCAGATGAGGTAGTGCGGACCGAGCAGTTTGTTGGGGGTTTGAGGCCAGAGGTGAGGCATCCCTTGCTTGCGTCGGGCTTGACCAACCTAGATGCGGCTTGCAGAGCAGCGGCTGTAATGCTCCGGATTTTTCAGATTATTTTAGTGGGTCTCGGAGTGTATTTTGTGCTTTACACGTGTTTTTCCCTGATGTGCCTTCGGAACTCTGTGCAGGGCGAACCGTGGCGTTCTTCGACTCCGGGACAGTACCACTGCGTTGTGTTCCTTACGAGGATCGCGGAGGTAATTTTTCGTAATTTTTTGAATTTCTGAAATTTTCAGGTTTTCTATATATATTAACCTTTTCTCTCTCTCCCCTCTCATTTCTCTCTTCCCTCCCTCTCTCTTCTCTCACGCTCTCTTTCTCCCCTCTCTTCTCCGGCGGTCGACGGAGCGAGGCGGGGGGCGAGGTGGAGGCGGCATGGGCAAGGATGCGGGCGAGGATAGGCGAGGATCGAGGCGGGGCGAAGCTTGGTGGCGCGATCGCGAGCCGGCGACGGTTTCGCGGTGATTTCTTCGTGGATCGATGTCCACGGCGTGTCGTTTCTTCGTGGAGGTAGGGAGATGGACCCCCAGCTCGTGCTCTTCCTTTCCCGCGAGTTTCGTAGGCCGTGGTGAGCTGAGCGGGCTAATCGGGGAGATTTGGGAAAAATGCATGTTTTTGGGGTTGAGCGTCGATCCGCCGTTTCATTGCGTTTTTGGCCGATCCGAGGCCATAGATGCATGCTATGGGCTATTTGGGGGCTTCCCCCTTATTTTCCCCCTCTCCCGTGGAGGTATGGGGGTGTGGTGAAGTTTTTGGGTCCTTTCCCGCCGTAGCGTTCTCGGGACGGTGTGACGGTCGTTCCAGTGACCGTCACAGCGTGTAACCCGCCTGGGCAGGTGCGTTACGCTCCCTTTGTCTTGAGTGTTGGCGTTCGTGGGCCTGACGATCCCACGATAGACCGCCATAGGGATGTGATACCCTGCTGCTAGACTGCCACAGTGTTTCGATCGTGGTTTATGACCGTTGGGGTCACGGGTCTCTGACGCTCCTAGGTAGGACCATCAGAGCATTGTGACGCCCCTGAATGGGAGCGTTAGAGCTGACGCAGCCCATTCTTCTAACGCGCCAGTGTTGGTCCGTCAGAGACTGTGACGCACCGAGTGGAGTGCGTCACAGCCGGTTTCTTCTTGCCTTCTGACGCACTATGTTAGGTGCGTCAGGGCATGTGACGCACCAGGGTTGGCGCGTCACAGCCAGTGTTGCCCCTCTCGCGTAACGCTCCTGTGTTGGACCGTTAGAGTGCTGTGACGGTCGAGGCTTGGACCGTTACAGCTTGTGACGGCCCAAGGGTAGACCGCCAGGCACTGTGTTGCACCGAAGTGGTTCTTCGTACTTGCTGCGATTGTTTCGCGTTGTGTAGGTTCCTGGTCGACCCGGTTGGGACCCAGTGGTCGACTTGCGGTCTCGTGAGTATCCCAGACACCCCGAGAGTTTTGTGTTCGTATTTTGAGGGTGTCGGGAGGGCCGTGTTATCTCGATTAGCATGCCCGTAGGTATGGTGGGTCCGGGTGACCCCGCGTATTCTGGGCTTTCGTGTTAACGCTCGATCGAGTCACCGTGTATCGATGTATGTGCGGTGGGGTCTCCCCCGCATGTCGCGAGTTTCTTTGGAAGGTGATTCCCTTGTGGGCCATGTGTTTGGCCTTGGACTGCGAGTCCAGTTATCCGGCCTAGGGCTGGAGGTTTCCCGCTTTCCCTGGGATGGGGAATCAGCGTGGCGGCTTGTGTGCTGCCCTGGGAATCGTGCTTTTGCGCTTTCTGCATCACCGAGTGTGTGCGGTCCCATTTCTTCGACGGTGGTTCCCGTGAGTCAGTCCTTACTTTCAGTGACATGTCCACTAGTCGTAGCTTCCTGCGCACGCGGGTGCGGACCCACCTGGGAGTGGTGGAGAGCGAGACCCGGTGAGAGGCGATTTTTAGGCTGGTTTCCGTAGGGCCCCTTGCCTTTGCCACCAGAGTCCGGTGGGGGGGAAAACCAGCTAGAGGACCAGACCTAGAGTAGATGGTCTGTGTGTGCACACGTAGTTGGGGGCTTAGGACACGTGCTGACGAGCGTGACCCCAGCTAGTCCTTATTGTGGTACTTATTGCGTGTCTGAGTCTCACGCCCGGGGTGTCGTAGCTAGACACTTGTGACGCGGTGTAAGACGTCAGGGGACGCATCCGGTCGTTCTTCTAGTGGGTAGTGCTCCCGTTTGCTGGCAGGTGTGGACTCGAGTTTTGTTGGGCTGAGGTTCAGTAGTACGGTACTGCTAGAGTAGACAGCTTTTCCGTTTATTTACTTTAGCTTGTTGGTTCTACCGTACTCCCGTTAGGTAGGGCTTCTCTTTCTGCTTGACCGGTACAGTAGGAGTAGTTGTAGTGCCGAGTTTCGACCGGCCACCGGGTTACTGTTCCTGCTGTTACTATTGCTCTTGTAGTTGCAGTTTCTCGTGCCGCCGTTGTTCTCAGTTGGGGTTCTACGGGATCCCTACTGGGCCAGTGACAAGAGGCTCACCCCTGCTTTTCAGGTGTGGCGATTCATCCTCGAGGTTCGAGGTTGCGGTTCTGAGGTTCTTAGTTGCCAGCTCGCCGGGCCGAGTGTCCACTCGGCATGTGGTACGTTTTACTACTTTAGACTGTACTTTCTGTTGGACTGGACTCTGCTGTAGTTATTTATTTATTTCTATTAATTGTTGAATTGTCCTGCTTTATTTCCTATTTCTTTGTGCCTCCACACTCTTTTTAGCCCTTCCGAGCCCTCCCGGCTCGTGGGCGGCGGTTCGAGTCTCTGGTTATCGGGCCTTCCCGATAATCGGATTCTCGGGTCGTTACAGCGGCGGCATTGGAGAGAGATTTATAAAAAACTCGAGGTCAGGGAGTGCAGGTCAGACGCAGACGAGTTTTAGTCAGCCGACGGCCGTGCAGCAGCAGAGTACTGTCCAACTTTCAGCAGGTGGTTCAGGGACATCTCCGTCTGTGGCGTCAGCGACAGATTCGTCGTCCATTGGATCGAAGCTCAAGAAGCTGTTCAAGGAAGCTGGGTTTATCAGGAGGTGTCCGGATCGCAGGGAGTCGAGGTAGCAGTTAGTGAGTAGTGTTCAACATCCTACTCCGTTCCAGCGCCAGGGTTCAGTGAGTGGTTCTCAGGGCGGGTGTCCTCGGTGCGGCGATTCTCAGCCAAGCAGGCAGTGCTCGGCGCCCGTAGTTTGCTTCAGGTGCGACCAGTCAGGGCACATGGCACGTGACTGTCCGCAGAGACCGCGTCAGTCGCACGAGTTCCAGCAGCAGCAGCAGTTTCAGCCCCAGCACTTACCACCACAGCCACAGTAGTACCAGCAGCAGGGTCAGTTTCCTCAGTTGACTCGATCAGCTACTGTATGTAGGCAGAGATCCCGAGACAGAGTTACTCACATGACCCGAGCAGAGGCTGAGGCGTCGCAGTTGGTGGAAGGTACTATTCCGATTATGGGTTGTGCGGCTCGAGTTTTGTTTGATTCTGGTGCATCCCATTTGTTCATTTCGGAGGATCTTGCTCAAAGTGCCGAGGAGTCGACTATTGAGGTGTCTTGTGATCTGGTAGTGGAGTTGCCTACTAGTGATTTCATGCTCACCCCGTATTTCCTTGAGAAGGTGCCTGTGTGGGTGGATGGGCGGAACTTACCGGCCAGGCTTTATGCATTACCGCTTCAGGACTTTGATGTGATCTTGGGCATGGATTGGCTCGAGGCCCATAATGCCATGGTGGATTGCGGCTCGAAGAGGGTCTACTTCCGGCAACTTCGTGGACCCACCTTCTATTTCCAAGGTATCCGATCTTCCTCCTCCCGTTTTCTTATTTCGGCCATTAAGGCTCTTAGATTGCTTGATGCGGGGTGTCAAGGTTTTCTTGCTTCTGTGATTTTGATGGATCGACAGTGTCCGGATGTGGAGGATATTCCGATCGTGTGTGAGTTTTCCAATATTTTTTTCGAGGAGTTGTCAGGGTTGCCACCACAGCGAGAGATTGATTTCGTGATTGAGGTGGTACCAGGTACGGCGCCTATGTCGAAGCCCCCTTACTGGATGGCACCAGCAGAGTTGAGAGAGCTGAAGACGCAACTGCAGGAGTTGCTTGCCAAGGGGTACATTCGTCCTAGCTTTTCCCCTTGCGGTGCGCCGGTGTTGTTTGTGAAGAAGAAGGATGTTAGTTTGAGGCTGTGCATCGACTACCGGTAGTTGAACCAGGCGACTATTAAGAACAAGTATCTGTTGCCTCGGATTGATGACTTGTTTGATCAGCTTCAGTCTGCCCGGGTGTTTTCGCGGATCGATTTGAGGTCGGGTTATTACCAGCTGCGGATTCGAGAGTCTGATGTCGAGAAGACTGCATTCCGCTCAAGGTATGGGCATTATGAGTTCCTGGTGATGCCGTTTGTGCTCACCAACGTCCCCGCGGCATTAATGGATTTAATGCATAGGGTGTTCCGTCCGTATCTAGACCAGTTCGTGGTCATGTTCGTGGATGCCATCCTTGTGTATTCGCGGTCTGCTGACGAGCATGTGCATCATTTGAGGGTGGTGTTGCAGACCTTGCGAGGTCACCAGCTGTATGCCAAGCTCAGCAAGTGCGAGTTCTGGCTTCATGAGGTGCACTTTCTGGGGCATGTGATTTCTGGTGATGGTGTTTCCGTGGACCCGGCCAAGGTCGAGACTGTGGTGTAGTGGCCGAGGTCGAGTTCTGTCACGGAGATTCGGAGCTTCTTGGGGCTTGCAGGCTATTATAGGAGATTTATCCAGCATTTTTCTCGTATTACGGCCCTGATGACCAGACTTACGCGAAAGGATGTGACGTTCGTCTGGACGGAGGAGTGTGAGCAGAGCTTCATGGAGCTGAAGAGATTGCTCACTACCGCTCCGGTGTTGGTGTTACCTTCGGGATCGGGAGGTTTCGTGATATGTACAGACGCTTCCAGGGTAGGTTTGGGTGCCGTGCTGATGCAGCATGGTAGGGTTGTGGCATATGCATCTCGACAGTTGAAGCCACATGAGGAGAACTACCCTACTCATGATCTTGAGTTGGCGGCGGTGATTTTCGCTCTGAAGATCTGGAGGCACTATCTGTACGGCGAGAAGTTCGAGATGTTTACTGACCATCAGAGTTTGAAGTATGTGTTTACCCAGAAGGATCTTAACCTCAGGCAGAGGAGGTGGATGGAGTGCATGAAGGATTATGATTTTACTCTGTCATATCAGCCTGGCAGGATGAATGTCGTGGCTGACGCCTTGAGTAGGAAGGTAGCGGTCAGTCAGATGTTGTTGAGGAAGTGGAGGTTATGGGAGCAGGTGCTGGCCATGACTTTTAAGCTCAAGATCCCTCAGGATCAGGGTTCGACTGTTCTTGCGAGCTTGACTGTCACGCCAACCATTCATCGTCAGGTAATTGAGGCTCAGCGTGCGGACCCCGAGCTACCTCAAATTTTGTCGATGGCCAAGGTTGAGTTTGGTGAGGATGGAGTTGCGAGGTTTAGAGGTAGGTTGTACGTCCCAGCCGAGGAGTAGGTGAGGTGTACGGTATTGCGGGAGGCTCATGGGAGCCGGTATGCCATGCACCCCGGATCGGCGAAGATGTACCAGAATCTGAAGAGGCAGTTTTGGTGGCCTGGGATGAAGAGAGATGTTACAGAGTTTGTGGCCAAGTGTTTGGTATGTCAGCAAGTGAAGGCAGAACACTAGCGACCGGGTGGAACACTTCAGCCTTTAGAGATTCCCGCGTGGAAGTGGGACCAGGTGACCACCGATTTCGTGGTTGGGTTGCCGAGGACATCCAGTGGGCTTGATAGTATCTGGTTACTGGTGAATAGACTAACGAAGACGGCTCGGTTGTTACCGATCAAGGTCAGTTGGAAGGTGCATCGTTTGGCCCGTTTGTATGTGGAGCGGATCATTTCGTTGCATGGAGTTCCCATCTCCATTATGTCCGATCGTGATCCTCGCTTCACTTCAGGATTCTGGAGGAGTTTCCAGAGAGCTCTAGGAACGGAGTTGGCCTTTAGCTCGGTGTACCATCCTCAGTCGGACGGTCAATCTGAGAGGACCATCCAGACTTTGGAAGATATGTTGAGGTCGTGTTGCCTGGAGTGGCAAGGGAGTTGGATCCACCATTTACCATTAGTGGAGTTTGCCTACAACAATGGCTATCATTCGAGCATTGGTATGTCTCCTTATGAGGTGTTGTACGGGTGACCTTGTCGGACTCCGCTTGATTGGTTCGAGGTGGGAGAGCGTGTCCTGACAGGACTGGATTTAGTACAGCAGTGTATTGAGGTGGTGCATCTGGTTCGGCAAAAGATGTTGGCAGCGTAGAGCCGACAGAAGAGCTATGCCGATCGGAGGAGGCAGCCCCTCAGCTTTGTTGTGGGAGATCGGGTGTTTTTGTGAGTTTCTCCCATGAAGGGTGTAATGCGCTTCGGCATGCATGGGAAGTTGAGTCCCCGCTATATTGGTCCTTTTCTTATTGTCGAGCGTATTGGTGAAGTTGCTTATCGGTTGCAGTTACCCCCGGAACTATCTTCTGTGCATGATATGTTCCATGTGTCTATGCTACGGAGGTACATGCCCAATGACTCCCACGTTCTGGAGGATGCCGTTTCGCCCGAGGTGACCCCAGACTTGTCCCTTCTGGAGTACCCTATCCGCATCGAGGATCGGCGTAAGCAGCGCCTGCGGAGTAAGGTTATCCCTCTGGTTAAGGTAGTCTGGCAACGTCACTCCGGTGGTGAGGCGTCGTGGGAGCGTGAGGATGAGATGCGACTGCAGTATCCTTATTTGTTCGGGTGAGTCTTCTCTCTTATCACTGTGCCTTGTCCTTAATTTCGGGGATGAAATTTGTTTAAGGGGGGAGGGCTGTAATGTCCTGGGTTTTTCGGATCTGGATCAGTGAGTTTCAGATCACTTTCGGGGGTCCCAGAGCTTGTTTTATGGTTTACACGTGTTTTTCCCTCACGAACCTGCGGAACGCCATAGCAGACGAACCTTTGCGTTCTCCTCCTCTGGGACTGTACCAGTGCGTTGAGCGTGTTCCGAGGATTACGGAAATGATTTTTTTTTCTAATTTTTTATATTTTTGGCATTTTCTGTATTTTCTATATATAACATTTTTTTCTTTTTTTTTCTTTCTTCTTCTTCTTTCTTCTTCTTTCTTCTCCCCCGTGAGCCGCGGCCGACCGTTGCTTCCTCTCTCCCCGTTCGAGCTCGCGACGCTCCCTCCTCCTCCTCCGGCGACGGGTGGCGGACCAAGGCGGCGGCGCGGTGACGACGGGGGCGGCGAGGTGATCGAGACAGTGCCCTCTTCGCGGCGTGGGGCGCGGTGTTCTTGTCGGCCGAGATTTGGGGATCGGCGTTGAATCGGAGGATTTCGAGCTTCTTTGAGGTAGGGGGACAGATCCTTGCCCTCTTTACTACTTTCCCCTTGATTTGTAGGCCGTGGGGAGGTCGAGAGGGACGTTTTTTAGCCGATGGGTTTAAAATCCATGTTTTGGAGTTGAGCGCCGGATCTCTTGTTCCGTGAGGTTTTTGACCGATCTAAGGGTCTAGATGCATGCTAGGAGGGTTGACGAAGGATTCCCCTTTGTTTCCCTATCATCGGGTGATGATCGGGGCGTGGATGGGAGTTTTTGGGATTTCCCGCCGATTTTGCGCTCGGGATGACCTAGCGATCATTGCAGTAACCGTTAGGCTCCCTTTGGCGGTATCAGGGAGACCGCTAGGAGGTTTTTGAATGTCGGTAGGCCTTAGTAGTCATCCTGAGACCGCTAGGGTCAGGGTGGCGGTCGCGCGATAGACCGCTACCCTTGGGTTAGCGGTCGTCAGATGACTGTTTTCCCGTTTGACTGAGCACCCTCGGGGTGCGTGATTCAGACTGTTAGGGGTCACGTGCTACCTAGCGGTCGTGGTGACGACCGTTTATGGCTGCCTTGCGGTCCAAGGAGGATCGCTAGGCTGGGGTTGACGGCCTGACGATAGACCGTTTGGCCCCTCGTGGCCTATTCCCTTGCAGTCCAGTAGAGGACCGCTTGGCTCCTCCTTGCGGTCTAGAAGAGGACCGCTAGGCCCCTTGCGGTCTAGAGAGCAACCGCAAGGCTGAGAGGCAGTCCTGCGAGGACCGTCACTCGGTTTCCTTTCGATCGGTGGTTTCCGTGAGTTGAGTCTTACCTCCGGTGACACGTCCACTAGTCGTAGCCTTCTTACGGCATGCGTGTGCTGACCCACCCTGGAGTGGTGGAGCGGCTTACCCGAGAGAGACGATTTTTAGGCCAATTTTCGTAGGGCCCCTTGCCTTTACAGCCCGAGTTCGACTGGGGGAAAATCGGCTAGAGGACCCGACCTAGAGCAGTTGGTCTGTGTGTGCACGCGTAGTTGGGGGTAGAGGACACGTGCTGACGAGCGCGACCCCAGCTAGTCCTTGTTTTGAGTTCTTGGTTACTGTTGTGTGTCTCAGTCTCTACCTGGGGTGTTGTAGGGAGACACTTGAGGCGCGGTGTAAGACGTCTGGGGACGCATCCGGCTTTACTTCTAGTGGGTGGTGCTCCTGTCTCCGGGCAGGTACGGACTCATTTTTCCGCCGATTTGAGGTCGGTTGACGTGATACGGTTAGTCATAGAGAGCTTTTCCGTTTATTTATTATTGCTTGTTGATTCTACCGTACTTTTGTTAGGTAGCGTTACTTTCCGTGCTCGCTTGGGTTTTTCGCCTTGCTTCTTTCGTACGAGGTTGGGGTCCGAGGGATCCCTACTGGGCCAATGAAATGAGGCTTACCCCTGCTTTTCAGGTGAGACGGGGTCGTCGAGAGGCGTGTCAGAGTTTCAGCGTGGTTCCTCTAGCCAGGGTTAGTCGTCAGTTCGCCAGAGCCGGGGTATGCCCCGTGTACTTATACTTTTCTTTCTGTTGACTGTACTTAATTTGGATATGAGATACACTAGACCTTGTAGCAGTTTATTTATTTATCTTATTCAGTGCATTTTATTTTAGATTAATTGTGCTATCTCTGCGGTTATTTCAGCTTCTCTTGTACTCCCACACCATCCCTTTAACCCTTCCGAGTCTTCGGACTCGTGGGTGGCGGGCCGAGATTCGAGACGCGTCGGTTCCTTTCCGGTACTCGGATCCCGGGTCGTTACAGTCACAGGAGCCACTCTTAGGAAGTCTTCTCTTGCAGGATTAAAGTAAATAGATTTCCATGCCCTACACTGTATTGACAGGCCAGTTATGACATCTTCCACTGGGCATCCATATTTCAAACCCACCTTTTTGTTTTTTGACGACGGAACCTAGCATAGTGGTACTTTGGTCTATATGGAGTGTGAGAGACCTAGATTCAAATCCAGTGATACCCAACTCACATGTATCCTTTTCCCCCAAAGCTAGTAAACTCTGGGCTCACATGCCTTGAGGATTAAATTTAAGTTAGGTAAACGCCCCTCTACCCCGCGGGGAGTAACTTGGGAGCTCTCTATCATGAGACAAGGTTCTTACTAGTCGACACACTTAGGGTCCTCTATTTCAAACCCACTTGTAGTTTACATTCATTATCTAAGTCAATAACACCTATGGAAGGTGAGAGTGAGATACATCTATGTATAAATGTGTGTGTGTGTGTGTGTGTGTGTGTGTGTGTGTGTGTGTGTGTGTGTGTGTGTGTGTGTGTGTGTGTGTGTGTGTGTGTGTGTGTGTGTGTGTGTGTGTGTGTGTGTGTGTGAGAGAGATATCTTTTCCCCACTGAGTATTGTCTTCGTATATACAAATGGCAGGAAACTGCCTTATCTTCCAAGGTAAGTATGCTTTCTTCGGTGAAATTATTGTGACCTATCTTCAAATCTTCCTCGTGGACCTCTTTATATTTATTTCCAAGTATACACCATCTTCTGTGTAAGAATCCTGAATCGACATAGAATGGTCCTCAACGATTATCCAGACCATGCAAGTTCATCTTCATATCATGGTCATATGGTTTTCAAACTTCTTAACATAAAAGAGTGAAAACGTATGAAGTCAAAGAGCCCCTCCTATGCGCTTCCAGTCTTACCCTTCTAAGTCCCACTCCTAGAGAATGAATGGAATAGAAGAGAAGAACACCAAACTAATCTTAGATGACTGTAGAGAAGGTTGAAGTTAAAGAGTTAGAATTGGATCTAGAGGTCTATTGAAGACTTACCTGTGCAAAACAAGTCTCACTGAGATGAGGAATCCATAAGAGCTCTCAGGAATCACTCAGAAGAGTAGAAAGAACTCAAAGATGGTTTGAGTGTAGATGCTTCAGAGGGTAAGGGGAACAAGAGGAATGAGAGAGGTAGAAGGGAAAAGAAAGAAAAAGAAGACTCTATATAGGATCTTTACTCCCATGCCTTGACCTCTGTACGTTGGGTACACATCATCCATCCTTCTCTATCTACTGCTCCTCCATACACTCGTCAGACCCTTTCTATACAATATGTCCACCAAACGGCCTGCTAAACACCCCCATACTAAGGGTACATCCCTTTTCACTCTTGACAGGTCATCCACACCCTGACACACACTTAATACTCAGTCATATCGTCTAAATCTCTGGGAGATCCTGCATGATCTAATTCTTGTGTTATTTAAATCCATCACTCTTATTTCCAAGGCCTTAAGTATATTATTAAATTTACCTTCCACTGTCTACACCCATCGTCCAACTTTTGAGAACAAAGCATCATTTACTGTTGATCATCTATGTTTCATGTATCTTCTTAGTTCCTTCATTTAGACGTTTCATCGTCTAATTTTCTTCCGCCTAACTCCCATAATCTAGCTGGTTATTGTTCATCATCTGAATCTATCGTCTAGCTACTTACTGTTAATCATGCAATTCTATTGCCGAATCGCGTATCGTTTATTGTCCAATTCTTCCATTTAGGTGTTACATCATCTACCTTGCACATGTAGATGCTACATCATCTACTTGCATCGTTTAACTCTAACTTCACATAGGTGCTACTTCGTCTAACTCTTTCGTCTAACTACCATCGTCTACTTTCAGTCCTTCGAAGTTTCCTTCATCTAACTTCTCCACTTAAGTGCTATATCGTCTAATCCCTTAGCTTAGGTGGAACACCATCTACTTCCTCCAACTTCATCGTCTACTTCCTTCAACACTAGACAAAACATTGTCTAACCTCCTTAAATTTTAGACGGAACATCATCTAAGTCTTTGGTATCATCTAAGTGGTTCATCTAATGGGTTCAGGAAGGGAAGTCTGATACGTATAAATATAAATAACTATATCTTGAGTTTTTTATTATGAAATTTCATGTAATTAAGTTCTTAAAATTTTAGGATGTTATAGTACTAGAATTGATCTCATATTGATTCACCGGAATAATAGGCAATTGGATGCAAGTTGAAGGATTATAAACGGAAGGAATAAAGTATTCCTTCATCTGCTTGGGGTGATCCTTATGATGTTCTGCCATGGGTGGGAGTCCGGATTTGATGTGAATCAATCTCTTAATCTCAGGGATTGGTTCAACTAAGTTAGGATAGAGAGATCCTCTCTCATGCATACATTCACTTATCAAGACTTATCAATCATCGGTATGTAAAAATGATAATTTTTTATTTTATTTTTAATGTGGATAAGAGAATCATATAACTGAAGAAAAATAAAGTTTAATGTCGGGAAAGATCGCACCAAAACCAAAGCAAGTTGACACAGTGACTCCCACGACAAAAAGAAAGGCAAAGAGACAAATAGGAAAAAGTTAGAAATGATAAAAAAACTAAGGATCAAACTTAAAGCTTGTCGTGCCTTCTCGGTAACAGTGCCAAAAACTTGGTAGGAGCACGAGTGTGTGGTCAAGCACTGCGACATCTAGTTTAAAATTTGAATCGCAGCCAACCTAAGAAAGAAATAGAGCAACGGCGAGTTCAAGTCGAATCCATTGTGAGGTTACGGTTTCAGGTCGAGTGCTTTGATTCTCTCATAAAAGAAAGGCAAACAACGATAAATAAAAGTTGTAGGAAAATTAACTAGCACGAAATTAACTGAGTGGCAAGCTTGAATATAAAATAATCTAATAATGAAGCTGTCTATTACAATGGAAAGAGCAAAGAAAACTAGAACCAAAACTCTAAAATTGTGGCACGGCCCATCCAGACATCGATTAGAACTTCACCGGAACTCCTCCGACTTTGAAGTTCTCTCTATCTAACCCTGAACTGCTTAACGGAACCACTTCCATTTACCAGTAGAAGGAACTCCTCCTCTGCTATCTATCTACAAGAAAGAAACTAAAAAGTATGTTAGGACAACTTTTGAAACCTAAAAGAAAGAAGAAAAAGAAAGAAAAAGAAAAGTCTTCGTCTCCGTCCCTTTGTCTTCCCTTGCTATGACACCACCCTCTTCTCTCGTAGCCTGGCTATCTTTAAATAAGCTTTGGTGTCCTACTTCCATTCTGGACTCCTTCCGTCTCTGGAATTCTTGATGTCTTTGAATTCTTGTAGTCTTTGAACTCGTACTGCCAGTCGGTTATTTCCCTATTATTCAAAATAACATGCACTATTTTCATCTTGTGTTTCCTTTCTTCTATTTGTCAGCCGACACCTTCTTGCCTTCTTGCGTACGGCAGTAGTCAGATTCATCCTTATAACACAGAATCGGTTTTCTATAATGCTCCAGCAATTTATAGAAAGAGAGAGACAATAATCCTCAGAATCCATGCAAATAAAGGAACTAAATCCACCCACAATTTCCATTGCCTAAGTTAGCTTTGTCCAATTCCGCATCATCTACATTTTACATTGTTCATCGTCCAAGTTCTCTACCCCGTCAAGTTTACTACATCATCTAAGTTTACTACATCGTCTCTGTTTACACTTAGACGATAACCCTTTTGTCTGCTTTCATGCTTAGATGATATTCCACCTATATTTCACTAGCAGACGATGTTCCCTCTAACATTTACTCATATATAGATGATGGATTCTACTCTTCAGATGTAGACGATACTTCATTTACATTTCTCACACTCAAAAGCTATTTCGCCTAACTTCTTCAGTTTAACGATGTTTCGCCTACTTTCCCCATCTTAGACGATGTTTCATCTATGTTCTCAGTTGGATAATGGCTTCGTCCATCCTTTTAGCATTTAGAACATACTATGCCTATCCTTATCAACTTAGGCGATGTTCCGCCTATCCTTTCTGCACTTAGATGATATTTCGCCGATCTTAGTTAGGTGATATATCGTCACTTAGATAGTACTTTGTCTACCTTAATTAGGCGATAGTTCAATTAGACAGTGCTTCATCTACTCTTCACACTTAGACAATGGCTCTTCCGTCTACTTTTGCATTTAGATGATATCCTTTTCGTCTAATCTTGTTTTTGGGCATTGGCTATAGTCTAACTTGGCTCTTAGACGCTAGCTATCGTCTAACTTTGGCTCTTAGACGCTCCAGGCTTCTTTATGTAAATATCTACATTCATTAATATAAAACACTTATTTTAATGAGATTATTCTTAGAAATTATCCACAAATAATATGAAAATATATAAACTATCAGAACTCCTCCCCCTCCCTCCCTATGCCCCCTCCTCCACCTCCCCATCCTCCTTATTTGGACATCCCTAGCCCCTGCTCCCAACCCCCCTGCTCCTCGTCCTCCCAGCAGCCCCACCTTCCCCTCTCGCTGGGTGGCCCTACCCCCCCAACCGCCCTTTGACCCCATCACAACCCTGACCTCTCCCTCCCCCACCCCTAGCACCCTCCCTCGTCATCCCCCTCCCTCCCTCTGCCCCCTCCTCCACCTCCCCGTCCTTCTTGTCTTGACATCCCTGGCCCCTTTCCCCAACCCCCCTCCTCCTCGTCCTCTCATCAGCCCCACCTCCCCCTCTCGTGGGGTGGCCCTGCCCCCTCCACCATTCTCCATACCCACCACCATACTAACCTCCCCCTCCCTCAGCACGACCCCTCCCTCGCCATTCCCCTCCCTCCCTCTACCCCTCCTCCACCTCCTCCTCCTCCTTGTCTGACCATCCCAGTCCAACAAGTCTTCCCTAAGAGAGAGAGAGAGAGAGAGAGAGAGAGAGAGAGAATGGTAGGTTAGGAGAAGAAGAGAGATAAGGTAGGTTAGTCATTTTCTTACTTCTAACCTGCCTTGAGTTAGGGATCATAAGAGATCGTTGACGATAGGGGCACGGTGCGACCCTCTTAATGATTTCAAGAGTTTAGGGGTAAATATCATAAAAGTAGGGTTATGGAGATAATTTGAGAAGATTTTAGGAGTATACAAATACTTTTTCTCCCAAAAAATACAAATATTGTTTACTTTCTTTCCACCCAAGATAGATGTGCAATAACCTTGGGTGTACGGTAAGCCATACTTGCCGGAGTATCCCTCTCCCATTTAGGACACGACTCTTTTCCATCTTTCCATGTGGCTGTGTCCATTGCAAGGAGGGGCTGCCATATATAGGAGAGAAAAAGGAAACTATCAAAAATGCCCTATAATGACTCAAAACTACACAAATTCTGAAACTTAAACTAAGACACAAATAAGAGCGAACAATACATAATAAAGGGGAAAAAGACTCCGTTAATCCTAAAAATATCTTCGAGCCATAAGAATGTCAAAATAGTCTATCAATGTCTTCAACGTATCAGTACGGTATCCCCACCAACCAACCTATCACAGTATACAGCTTAATTGCAGTGGATGTCTTGTATTGCATACAACACCTGTATCTTTTGTCCAAATGTTATGATTTCAGTACTATAATCGTATATATCACTAGAATAAGGAGTAAATGTGTAGCTTGGACCAGCACAAACATGGATATAATGTTTTGACCTGGATGTGGACAGAAATTGTACATGTGAACACTAGCGTTCATATCACTCAACTTCTCAGCTTATGCGCCCTCGGTCATGATAGAAAGCGGTGAGGATCGTTTCGGGGGGTGGGAGGAGAGAGGGGAAGAGATGCATGGAGGGCTATGTTTCATTGACATGGCTTGTGGAGGACCAGATATCCTTTTATGCGTCAAGAGCATTGTTTTAAAACAGATTGATCGATCTGACTGATTGACTCGATCATGACCTGAACTTAAAATCAAGTTGGTTCATCATTTAGACCAGAGAGCACCAAAAACCCAGTTAACTTAGGTGGGTCTTATATAACTTGCTTAACCCGGTAAAATCCATGTGCCCGGTTGGATGTAAACCTATTTTATATTTTCATTCTTTGTATCATTATTTTAGACTTTTATTTAGCATGCAAATAAAATAGAAGATGAGGAGTCATTTTATCCCTTATGGCCTTGTCATTTAATAGTGTTAACATCAATTTTTAGAAGTTGAAGAGGAGGCAAGAAAGGAGAAATGGAAACCAAAAAAGCTTCAAGCTTATCACTCATTTAATATGTTACCATAAATCTTTCATGCTTCTAAGTAGCTGCTTAAAGTATATTGCAATTTTATAGATCTATGATATTGATTTGAGCAGTTTTGACTTAGGGGGTCACAAAGTCAACCCAAATAGTTAAACTATTGACATGTGACTTGTTAACTTGCCCTTATCAAAGAATGGGTTGTGTTTCAAAACATTGGCTAGGAGTTCCCATTTATTTTCTGGAAATAGCCATGAAGCTTGAATTCAATAGGCATGTAGACATCCCTGAGATGATAGAGATAGGGAATACAAATCTCCATGAATTCTTGCTAGGGGTAGAAGGCTTGTCCAACATGAACTAAGGTTTTAATAAACTAATAAGTTGCTTATCAAGGACACCCATTTAGTTATGCTATATCCATGAGGAAAGACTTCCTAATTATGGAGGAGTTTCTCTCTCTCTCTCTCACACACACACAAGCGTGCACGCACGCACACAGTCACTAAGAGAGAGAAACTTCATAATCCATCATAGGCATGAAGATTCATCACAATTCTCTTTCGTTGGATTAGGCACTAGGACAAGGCCATGTAGGTCATCTTTATTTCATTCGATAATTTACTTTGAAATTGAAATTACTTGGATAAGACCTAGAGAGAAGTGGGTACAACTACGTAGCTACATTTATAGCTTTACCTAAAAGGGGGTGAATAATGAATTCTAGTTTCCATCTTTTTGATTCTACCATATTGTTGAATTATTCTCCCAATTTTGCACTCCATTTGCTTATACATTCCCTCCTTAAGGTGAGGAGTTATAATAAAAGGGTTTTCTATATATTATTCATTATTTTATCCAAAAGCTTCAAAAAACAAATGGTCCCGGACTAAAAAAGTGTCAGGTTACATAACATGGGGTCATTTCTACTTCTATTCACTAATTATATGATTGAAGCTGACAAATTATGCTTTCAATAATCCATAATTAATGAAAAGAGTAATGCTTTGTGCACCGCATGCGGTGCACTTTCGCCACCTCAATCTATAACACCCGTATGCGATTGGTCCAAGTAGGCATCCCACGATGAGGCGGGCGAACGATCCGAGACGTGGAGACAAAATTAATGGCATTGTTACAATTGCATTAAATGGTGACATTCCGGCGCAAGTCTCACTTTTTGGCATACCGAAAATACCCTTCTCTGATGGATATATTAAGGCCTTCATTTTATTGCTACCATGGGTTTCATTTTCTCTGCATGCGATGCAAGGATGGAGGTCTGACCAGGAGAAGAAACAGGACTCTGCGGAGCGACTGAGGTTCCGGGGAGAGAAAACGGTACCTGCTGCAGCATTTTCTCCTTTCGTTTACTCTGTTTACCTTTTTTCTCTGAAGTAAATGTGTAACTGAAACTGGAAGAAATATATTCAATGTAAAATATATTACAACAGTATTAATGGCAGACGGTAGGCTGTTATGCTGAATGACGCAAGGAGTCGGAGTATTTGTTGTTACACATTTTTTTTTATCAAACACAGTCATCTAGCGGCCGAAGGGAGAGTGCACCCCCATTCCAGAGGAAGGGAATGGTCTCACTCCACCAAGCAAACCCCTAAATGCTGATTTTATTACTTTTCTTTTTGTGTAGAATCTGTACAGATCAATAGAGACCGAAGAGACCAAGTCTCTAGTACAATGAGTATGAAAAGAGGCTATACAAAAATTCTACGAAAAGTAGGAACAGAAGATGCATCCGCTAAAGCATAAGCTTTGGCTAGTATGGGAAAATCTTTGAAAGAATAAAACTCCTTGTTGCGGCCAATGATTATTGCATGATTGGCAAGGGCATCAGCAACCTGATTAATCTCTCTGTAGGTGTGGGAGATGGGGCAGCCACACGACTGAAAATCTTCTTGAATATCTGCCCACCATGGAAGAAGGGACCAAGGGGGATCTATCTTCTTGGTAAGCATATCAACCATAACCATAAAATCTATATAAATGATTGACAGAGGG
This sequence comes from Amorphophallus konjac, assembly GCA_022559845.1. NCBI lineage: Eukaryota > Viridiplantae > Streptophyta > Magnoliopsida > Alismatales > Araceae > Amorphophallus > Amorphophallus konjac. Next base: position 81,907,866 of record CM040122.1, on the reverse strand, counting down.
ACAGAGTGCAGGCTGGCTAGGCGTAAACCATCCAGGAGAGCTCTTCCTTCAGAAATCATATTTGTGCCATTCTCATAGAAATAAGAGAAACTTAATAGAACTTGGCCATAAGAATTTCTTATGCAGCCACCCCCTCCAGCCGGGCCTGGGTTTCCCTTACAAGCCCCATCAATATTAAGAGAATAGTTAACAGAAGGGGGCATCCATCTAATGATATTAAATGCCGACTATTTGATGTTAACCTCAATACCAAATTCATGAATCAATTTCCTGTGACTATGACTAATTCCTTGTCTGAAATGGGAATGCTGCACAATTTGTTTAATCTCCAAAAGAATGATATCAGCCACCCTTAGAATATTGGAAGAACTACCTTCATACCTGACCAAGCATCTGTATTTCCAAATCTCCCAAGTTATCAAAATCACCATCATAAGAGCTATAAAACCTTTAGGAGAAGTAATTTGAATTTCTGAAATGAATTGCTTTAGCCACAATCGGAAATTAGATGATGGTTTTAATTCTGGTAAGAGGGGTCCAAACTTATTCCATAGGAAGGTAGCAGGTTCACTTTTCAGGAATAGAGGATCATCATCTTCATTATTCTTAGTGAATTGACAACAGGAGCAGCAAGATGCCATCTGTACACCACTTGATTGTACTCTGCTGTCAGTGGGAACCGCCTGCAGTATGAGCTTCCAACAAAATAAAGCTGCCCTTGGAGGAAATTTGATATTCAATAGCTTGCTAAAACCTGAGCTGTCCTGTTGAGTTGTTTGCCCCTTTATATATCTGTAAGTAGATTTAATGCTGAATTTTCCAGAATTAGATAATGACCAGATGGGAATATCCCTACCATTTTGTAAAATAATGTTCTGAAGATCCCCTCGGGTCTGCTGATCAGTAATGAAACTCCAAGCATTATGTTGTACTTCTGTTAATACAGCCCTTGCAGAATAATCCTCAACAGAAGATTGAGGAGCCTGAGCAGTTAAGGCTTTATTTTTGTACCAAATATCTTTGAAGAAGTTTATAGATGAGCCATCTTTTATGATCATCCGGAGACCAGAAAGAAGAATAGTTTTAGCTTTTACATAATCTCTGGTTCTAATTCCTGCTGGATATGGGGAGGTGCAATCGGAGATATGACAGCCTTGCAAATATTTGCATCTAACAAACCGAGCCCAAAGAGAATCGCTGAATATAGAAAGCCACAGGAGTTTTACTTGACAGCAAATCTGAATATCAGCAATACTTCTAATGCCCAGGCCTCCATTGACAATAGGATTACAAATTCTATCCCATGAAACCCAATGCTTCCTGTGAGAAGTGTCGATCCCTTGCCAAAAAAATTTGGCACACAATTTTTCAATTTGTCTCTGGATGGTGCAAGGAATTGAAACAGCACTAGCTGAGTATATTACCAATGATGACAGCACAGAACGAATAAGGACAACTCTGCCAGCCTGAGATAAAAATTTACTCTGCCAACCTGCTAGTTTGTTGTTCATTTTATCAATAAGATATTTGAAATGAGTAACCTTAGTTTTTCCTTTGAACAAAGGAATACCCAAGTAAGTGATTGTATTTGTTCTGTGCTGGTACCCAGACAATTGCTTTAATCTGTTGATAGATGAGGCTGGCATTCTTTTTCCAACAATAAAGCAGCTTTTGGAAGTACTTACTCTTTGTCCAGAGGACATTTCATATTTTGCAAGGAAAGACAATAGCTACTTAACTGAGGGAATGCTCCCATTCAGGAAAATAATTGAATCATCAACATAAAGGATGTGAGATAACTGAGGCGAACCTCGAGGCAAATGATAAAATTTGCATTTACCAGAAGAGAATAAGAAACTTAACCCTCTACTCAATACTTCCTCTGCTAAGATGAACAATGCAGGTGCTAAAGGATCTCCTTGTCGAACCCCTCTAGATGACTTAAAATAGCCATGAATCTGTCCATTCAAAGATATAGAGAACCAACAATTCATCAAAAGTTGAGCAATGAGGGACACAAACCTGTTAGAAAAACCAAATTTTCTCATTGTATGGAGAAGAAAATCCCATTCAATGCGGTCATAGGCTTTAGCCATGTCAAGTTTAATAAGCATATTATGCCCTCTAACCGGTCTGTCTAACTCCATAAAAAGTTCCCTGGCCAGAAGAAAATTATCAGTTATCAGTCTTCCAGTGATAAACCCACTTTGTTCACTTGAGATTATCATAGGAAGGATATGCCTCAGCCGGTCACTCAGTATTTTAGACACTATTTTATAAACAAAGTTGCATAGACTTATAGGCCTGAAATCTGCAAATGAAGATGGATTCTTGACTTTAGGAATCATGCACATAATAGTGGAGGTGATTCCCTACGGAAGACCCCACCCTTGGAAAAAACTCTGAACAGCTTTAATCACATCCAAGCAGACAATGTCCCAACAAAAGGTGAAGAATCCTCCTGTAAAGCCATCTGGTCCTGGAGAACTGTTTCCTGACAGAGAGAAAACCGCAGTCTTGACCTCATCAGCAGAAGGAGTTGAACATAGTGAAGTGTTCTGATCATCAGTAATCAGAGAAGGAATAGCTGAGAACAAGTTTTCATCAAGATTGTGATCCTCTGAAGCAAGCAAAGACTTAAAGTAATCAACTGCCCCGTCAAGTAAGGAGGCTTGATCTTCCACCCAGATGTTATTCACCTTAAGTTTTTGAATGAAATTCCTCTACTGTTTGACTTTGGTATAATGGTGAAAAAATTGTGTATTTCTATCTCCGGACTGCAACCACTGAACTCTGGATTTTTGATACCAATATATCTCCTCCCTAGCCAATAACATCTTCATTTCTGCATTTACCTTGTTAAGTGTGACTCTGTTCTCAGCAGTAGGGTTTTCATCATAACAAGCCTGAGCTCTTTCCACAGCATGATTAGTATCTTCTTTAAGCTTGTGAATGTTGCCAAAAATATCTTTGTTCCAGCTTTTAAGATGAAGTCTTAAACTTTTCAGTTTACTTTGAAGAGCATGAAAAGGATGAACATCAGTCTGAATGACTTTATTCCACTGAACCTTAACAAAATCTAGAAATTCAGGATGGGTGTGCCACATATGTTGGTAAATAAATCTCCCCGGGGTTAACCTGACAGAGCTTGTCGAAATCAAAAGGGGAGCATGGTCAGAGGGACCCCTAGGAAAGTGTTTCACTGACAAACTAACTCCTTTTTCCAACCAAGAGGAGTTGTAGAGAATTCTATCTAGCCGAGCTCTGATGTGAGTGGGGCCTAACTGATTGTTTGACCAAGTGAAATTTGAGCCTGAATAACCAGCATCAACAAGACCAACAGCTGATAGGAAGCCTTGAAAATCAGACATTGCAACCATTGATGGAAGATTACCCCCAATTTTCTCTTCAGGAGACAGGACACAATTGAAATCACCTCCTATTATCCATGGGATTGAGACCCCTTGACTAAAAGTCATTAAGGAGTCAAACATTTCCCTGCGAATATCATAACTACACGAAGCATAAATGGCAGTGAACAGCAAAGAAGTGGAGCCTTCTTCCTGAATGCCCACAGTCAAATACTGAGGATGCAGCTGCACTATTTGAAAATTTAAACTAGAGTTATAAAATAACCAAATTTTAGAAGAGTCACCATTATTTCCAATCACAGACTGCATTTTGATTTTCCTGGCTACTCTAGGAGCACGGTTAAAATTGATGCAAGGTTCAGATATAGCAGCCAGTTTAACATCATGAGCTCTAACTAGCTGAGCGAGGCTCCGAATAGTGGCCTTATTTCCAATTCCTTTGACATTCCACACCAATGCTGATTTAATCATTATTAAAAGAAGAGAAAGAATGAACAGACAATACCTTGGCTTTGGCCCTTGTCAATCAGGCATCACTAAATAAAACTCCAGGCAGAATAGAATCAGAATTTGATTTCAGAGGTAAATTCTTTGAACAGTCACCGAATTGATATATCATTTTAACATTCTCAGCAGCTGATAATTTTGAAACCACATCAATATTGACAGCCTTAAGAGTTATCTGATCCATAGCTGAATTTTCTAGACTATGATCAGGGAAAGTCCCCTGTGTCTTCCCTGAAGATTGATGGATTGAAGGCAGCTCCTCAGATTCTGAAATACAGGGGAGGAAGACAGGATTTGAAGTTGAGGAAGCTTTGCAACATTTCCTAGGCTTAGAACCATTAATTTCATCATCTTCCAATAAATCAGGAGAAGCAGAAGACAAATCATTGCAAAATCCTTCTGTTCCTGAAGGAGCTCTATCAACTTTCTTAACTTGGATATTCACAATCTCCGAATCAATTTCCTCAACAACCTGATTGAGGATTGAAAATCTATTTGCATCTGTAACTGGAATTTCATCTGTTATGACCTTCTTCGGCTTATAAGCTTGCCGTGTATTCCTCTGTTCTTCATGAATTTCTGTGATTTTCTTGAAGGGAATTTTACCTTTTTTCTTTTTGCATTCCTTGTCCGAATGACCAATTTTATGACAGAATGAACATAACTGAGGGACTCTATGGTAATTAACCGGCTGCCAAAATCCCCCATTGCCAATACCAATCCAAATCCTATCTCTCCTTTGTTTGTCAAGATTCAGTTCTATACATACCAGGGCTTCTGAAGTATTCGTCATCGCAGCTGTGGTTTCATGAATTCGAAGCACCTGACCGATATTGCCAGCTATAGATCGCAGCATGTCATCATGGTAGAATTAACAGGAAGCTCCGGAAAACCAATCCAGACTGGAATAATTGGCGGATTAGACAAAAAATCGAAATCCTGCTGCCATTTGAAAAATCTGAACATGAAACCTTTTATGAAAAAACTTTTCTGTAAGAGAACCTTCAAGTAGTCATTTTCGTTTCCCAGACGAATTAGTAAATGTCTAGGGTTCATACGGCTGATGATCGGCTCAGCAGTCAGATGAAGGTATTGAGCTAAACATGCCTTGACTTCAGGAATCGAAGGACGGCCATATGAACATTTAGCAATTATAGCATACTGGAGATGATCGCAAGATACCTGAATGTCTTCCTGCGAGAAGAACACTACTGGCTCTCCCTGGTCAGTGAACGCAGGGAGCTTCACCGAAATGCGACGATGAGGCATTTGATGAGATTCCAGAAGAGATTGAGCATAAGACTTCCGAGGTATAGTAGGAGCAGTTTCTGCTGGAGATTCGGTCCCAATTCCTGAAGGTTGTGCCTCCCCCGCTGCACTCGCCATGGCCGGCGGGGAGGGAGCTCTGCGATGCAAAAGGGAAAATGGAGCGGGAAACGCTCAGAGCTTCTCTCACTAGAAACGAAGAGAGGGAAAAATAATTTGTTGTTACACATTAAATATGAAGCTCCAGTTAAGATAGCCTATCTCATTAACTCCTATCTCATTAACTAGAGCTATCTCATTATTGTGTATGATATGTTATTTTTGTACATTATAGTTCACAAATATACACCATGTTTCATTGATATAGTCCTGAATAATGTCATTCTTGCACATTATATCTCACTCTTGTATTGTAAATTTCATTCTTATACATTATATTGAATAACCGTGCAAATGATTTCACTGATACGCAGCATGATTTATAACTGAGCAATATATTTTATTCGACTTCATTTTATTTCATTGCTAGTACATTATATGTCTTAACTGTACAAAATATTTCATTGATACAGTGCACCGATAATTCCTTAATTATGTATTGCATTCTTGTATATTATATTTCGTTCTTATTACAGTGGATTTCATATATAAACAACATATTTTATTATTGCATATGCGATGGAGAAGCGTACACCTTTCGTTTACATCAATGAATATGAAAATTTAAATACACCCACGAAAATGTTGAGAAGCCTGCACTTTCTATGCTCTCACCAGAAATAGTAATGGAATTTGATACAGGGGAAGATGTCCACAAATTTTATAATGCATATGCAAAATCAGTTGGATTTGGCATCACTACATTATGCAGTCGGAGCTACAAAGGAATACCTAATTTCAAGTATTTAGGTTGTTGGAAATCTGGGATGTCAAGGAGAAATCCTAACAGTGAGCGCCCAAGAGACGCTCCAAAAGTGGGTTGCCCCGCATCAATAAAGGTAAGACTTCTCACAAAGAAAGGGAAATGGACAATAGCAGATGCAGTCATTGAGCATAACCATGACCTAAATCCATTGTCGGTGACATACCTTAGGTCACATAGAAAAATATGTACACCGAAAAAGGTAGAAATTAAGAACATGTGTACGGTAGGAATCCCAACATCTCAAATAGTGTCTGCACTTGCTAGAAGAAAAGGTGGAATTCAACGGCTTGACTTTACAGAGAAAGATTGTAGAAATATCTTAACCCGAGAGCGTCAGACGTAACTAAAAAAAGGAGATGCACAAAAATTACATAACCACTTTGTCAAATAGCAAATAAGTAGTCCAACATTCTTCTACATGATGGATTTGAATAATGATGGACAGCTAAGGCATATTTTCTGGGTGGATACAAGGTCAAGACTAGCTTGTTCATATTTTGGTGATGTGTGGGAGATGGATTTTTATTAAGAATATTTTATTATGGGTTTATTTAAGATTATTTATTAGAGGTTTATTTGCGCAAGACGTGCCAGTCACTGAGTGACAAATTTATTATGCGCACCGTCTGACTAACCAGACGATTATGGGTGATCGTGTCAGGACCCAAAACCCGCCGTACCATGAAGGCTACGGCGCTAATTACATCTCTCCAGAAGAGAGAAAACCCTTGATTAATCACCAAAATAGAGAGGCCATGGGGCCCGTAGAATATGTAAAAGATGTGATTACATGCAAGCACACAATATGGTAGTATTTATTTATTAGATCGACTCCCGGTACGAGGCGGAGGAACCTAGGTCCGAGGACCATCATCACGCATAGTGAAAGCCTCCGGCCGGGCGTAACCCGACTTTCAGCTAATCACCATTCGATATACCGGAGAGTCAGATCATGCAGGCATGCAAGGTGGTTAATGTTATTGTTTATTGCTTATTTGGTCATTTGTTTGTAAATTTAAGGAAGACTTTGGCAATCCATGTCACTCACAGGGTTGTCGATTAGTCATTACCTTTTTATTTTGAGACTGCACATAGCATTACGGTGCATACATATGGGCCCATGAGGTGGGCCGAGTATGACCGTATTCGGGCAGACTCGTGTATCATCGGGACAATGTATGCCGGGGTATGGCAAATTTGATATTTGAAAAATGAGGGGACACGGTTAAAACCCGGTCAAAAAGGAATTGAATTCAACGGCTTATCGGCCCAGGACAAGGTCATGCCGTGGCCATAATGGGGTTAACCCCGAGATCTAGGCACGACCTGTCAGGGGGTCATCAATATTCCCATGCCCGGGGTCTAGAGGAGGTGAGAGCTCCGGAGTAGACATGGTCATGTTCATTATCCTTTATTTATTCTTGTTATTATTTTTAAATGCATGAATGCACTTTGTTTATTATTTATTTATTTATTTTATTTATTTTTATTATCTTTTTATATTGGATGCATGCATTTTTATTCCCTTTATTGATATTTATTTGGCATTTATTTGACAATTATTCATTCATCATTTTTTGTTGTTTATTTATCACTTTTCTTTATTTATTTTTGTTGTCATTTATTTTATCATTGTTGTTTATTTTATTTTTATTTGTTTGTTTGTTATAATAATGATTATTATTATTCTCTCTCACTTTCTTTCTTTTTATATATATATCTTTTTTTCTTAGTGTATAAAAGATAATATGCGCATGTGAGCAATGGAATGTGTCTTATTGTATTTTTGTTTATGTATATACAATGTGAAGGTAGGCTTAACGTAGTTATGGATGTACCTCTTATCTACCATATGTGTGTGCTGCATGTTACGTAAACAAATGCATGCATGTGTGTTAAGTGTGTGTATTACGTGAATGAGTGCATGTGTGTGTGTCGTTTGTTACGTGAAATGGCGGGGGATGTAGAATGGGTAAAACGGCGCGCTTTTCTTGTTTTGGTTATGTTTGAAATGGTGTGGGAATGTATGCAAGTTAATTCGGCGTGCATTTAGTTTTATATTGATTAAAGGGAAAAGGTGATGGGTGTAAAGGAGTTTGAAACGGCGCGGGAGTACCGCGCCGGTTAAGGCCGCGCCGGGTAACGGGGAGTGTTATGTTTTATTTTGTTTGTTTGTTTTATTATTTGTTGTTTCATTTTTCATTCATTTTTTTATTTATATTCTCGGTCTTACAGACGATTAATCCGGCAACATCTCCCCTAAACCCGGGGTGTTTGGGGAAAATTGGAGGAATACCCATGGAATGGGGTAAGCTCCTTAAAGGCCGGGAGGCCATACACGGTGACCGGCGGACCCGAATGGACAGAGACCCCGAGGGCGAGCATACGAGGGATACCGATGTGTCCATGGGTTATCCAAATCGGGGTAGTGTTCGCCATTAAGGCAGTTTAATATTCACTCGGAGAGTGATCATTTAAAACGGCATGAGAAGCAAAACCTTAAAACGGCGCAGTTGCAGTTAAACCGGCGTGGAACGCTTAGGAAAAGGACTTAAAGCGGCATGGGAACTGTAGGTGTAGGCTTAAAACGGCGCCACGGGCGCGTAGGTGTAGAGGGGGGGCCTTAAAACGGCGCGCCCCTCTGAGGGCACGCCATTTTAAGGCGCGCCGTATTATGGCGCGCCGGTTAAGCCCCGTTTCACAGAAACTGATCTTTTATTGGTTTATTTTTGGACTTATTAAAATGTTTTGGAAGATTTTGGGAATTTATTGAGTCAATGATTCATCGGATCGGTCCCGAGCTGTCCGGAAGCCAAGTCATAGGCTCGCGCGAGGTTCATACTCGAGCGCGGTGATTGTTCCGAGTCAAACTCGTTCGAGCCGAAACTTCGGCAGTATCTCCCCATCCCGGAGGATTGTCAGGGAGAAGCGGGGAATACTCACGTAGCGGAGCAACCCCTGAGAGCCGGGTGGCACAACGGCGGCCGGTAAACCCGAACGGATAGGAAAACCCCGAGGGCTAGCCTACTAGGGGCACCAAGTCCGTGGGCGAGAGTGAACGAATGAGGCGACTCATTATGGGAGTGAAAACCCCGAGGGCTAGCCTACGAGGGGCACGCAACCCGATTCGACACAACGCTCGAATCGGGACGACCGGTAGAGGGAAGGAAACCCCGAGGGCTAGCCTACGAGGGGCACGCAACCCACGGCAACCACAAAGTCCATTAAGGACCGTGGATTTGCATCTGTCGAGATAAACCCTGTCGTTATTCACCCATTGGCCTGTGGGAAACTCATCACCAATAGATGAGTCCCCGCAGACCGAGTGGTTGGAATGAAACATTGGGAGATGTCCCCCTCCCCGATTCAATGGAGCAGTGCTATCGAGCGTGCTTGCATACCCTGATTGCTGGCGGCATGAAAATATGGATGAACAGTAGCGCACAAGGGCCAGAGAGTTAGCAGATAGTCAACCATCGGCTAAAACACTAACGACCACATGTTAAGGGAATTGGGGATCTCAGGGGAAATAGATGACTGATATAATAGTCAAGAGGGCTTATTGCACCGGCGCCTACAAATCACTATTCACTCATAGGACTCCTATGACAGCGCCGTCCAGATACATGGATGGCTTCGTTGATACGGAAAGATCATGCGTGCTTCGGCAGCAGCCTTGCCCCTTCGTGAGCAATGAAACAATGCAGGAAAAAGGGAAAGAGGAAAACGATCTTGAAATGGGGCGAGTCGAAGTGCATACACGAGTATGCCCCCCAACCATGAGATTCACAGAAGTGATCAAATAGGGCTTGGTCACTGCGTCAACCCGAAGGCCCCGGGGAGGGGAGTATTCCTGTAGCCCATGGCGTTCCAGGGGCATGTTCGGCGTCAAATAACCGAGATCCAAAAAAACCATATGCACAAAGAGAGGAAATGAATCTACAAAATGAGAGGAGGAAGAGAGAGAGATAGCATCTAGCATAAACTAGTAGGGCATATATTCATGTCATTTGTTCTGTAAACAAGGAACGTGCATACAGACCGCATAGTCTGGCGCCGGCATCGTCGCACGGCGCCGTTTCCATTAGCTACATGAAGGAATTACAGGGAAAGAATTACAGGAAAGGGGGGAAGAGATGGTGAAGGGGGAGACGGGCTCATATCATCGCCCCCCCCTTTCACTTACATTATATTAGGAGAAGGAAACAAAAGGGGAATCGACGGGAGGAAACCCACGGAAACCCACCTAAACCGTTTCTCCCAAAATAGAGTATCGGATCTAGCTCTTTTTCTCCGACTCCGGAGGGCTTCAGGCGAATGGATAGAGGAGGGTGGCGGCGGCTCTCAGTGGAAACCCTTCTTCTCCCCCAAGACTTCTCTCTCTCTCGAACGAACGGCCTCTCTCTTCTTCGTATTGGCTCTCTTCTATTTTTATCTTCTGATTTCTCCTCTCCCTCTCCTCTTAGTTGGTCGAACAACTGTTGCTTTATAGCAACCAGTTAATCCGGCACCACGGAGGGGCGCACCGGTGAACATGGCACCGGGGAAGGAGCTTCTGCAAAGCTTTTGCACGCCAGAATTGGTGGCGCCGGGGAAATGTTCCCCAATTGGTTTTGGCGCGCCGGAATTGGTGGCGCCGATGACCTTTGTGCGCCGTTTTAGCTTGTTTGCTCGGCGCGGGTCAGCCGATGGGTCCGGGGATGGTTCCGGAAGCCCCCATTGACTCTTCCTCTCGCCACGGTCCTTGGAAAACCTTGACGGGGCGTTGACGAAGCTCTTGATATGATGAATGGCCTTAATCAGAACTTCGTGTGTATTCGGCTCGAGCACGCGGGTCTTCCGCTCACATGGCCTTCGGTACAATAATTTGTGATGTCGGGCCGGCTTCACTTGTATTTGTAGCTTTTTGGTTGCTTCTTTGGGGATGGTCCCGAATACTCTTCTGAGCTCTCGGACCTTGCTTTAGCGGCTGTTTATTGAAGCCGAGCATCTTTTCTTTTCTTCTTTTCTATGGTCTCATCTTTTGTTCGGCTTCCGCCATTCTTTTTCTTCTTTTCTTTCTTTTCTTCTCTGTCGGCACATGAGCACCAGATCAGAACTCACGACCTGCAGAAGCAGAAGTCAGGAAGTATTAGGAATATTTTTAGTGTCAACAAATGCCCCCCACCCGCGGGTGTCGCGACAAAGGGATGAAAGAGCGGGACGTGCGGATGTAGCCCATCGCCCGTTTTGAAAACATTGCATGTATCCTTTTATTATTCATTCTTTTATTTACCCCATGTCCACTTATCGTCATTCATTCATTTTTATTTCATCATTTATTTTTTTATTATCTCTTTTATAGCCTCATCCAAGCACGTAGGCACTCATCGACTGCAAGCATAGAATAGCTATATGTAGCATAGTTCCCCTATATCAGGGATAGGATAAGGACATCGCCCACGATTCACGGACAGAGTGCAGCTCACGAAGCACAACTAAGGGAGATGTGCATACGTAAAGGGGACACTGCATAGAACGTACGCGTAGCATAAACCACAATCTACGCCCAGGACTATTCCTCCATAGTGTGAAAGTGCAATTATATGAGTAGTGAACCCTAGACATAGGGACGCGCAGACGTTATAAGTAACACTCGAGGATTACTTTAATGCTTACACATGCATTTGGGACTCTCGGCTTTTGGTAGCTTCGCACAACCCCCTTATTTATTTCTTAATTTTGGGCTTCACCGTTCGGCGCAAATTTCCTCATGTGTCTCAATGGGGATTCCCGACTACTAGGATTCGTCCTTTATTATGATACTATTGTGGATTTCACCGTTTGACGTGAGTCTCCTCATATATCTCAATGGGGATTCCCGGCTACTAGGATTCATCCTATATTATGGTTTTATGATGGATTTCACTGTTTGACGTGAGTTTCCTCATGTGTCTCAATGGGGATTCCCGGCTACTAGGATTCATCCTTATTTTAATCGTGGAGTTTGCTGCACCGTTTTCGCACGAGTCTCCTCATTTATTTCAGTGGGGATTCCCGGCTACTTGGATTCACATTCCACGTACCATTATCATCATTTTTTTTCATTTTTTTTAAAAGGGGGCAGGCAGCTTTTTCCTCACGATCACCCTTTACGCGAGTGTAGAGATTTAAGCGTCCATGAAGTGTTAAGAAGAATTTATACCGTCCCTATGACTAAGGGCCATTGCTCATATTATGTGCGAAGTGTGGGAGTTTCATCTAGGGTATATCACGTGAATTGTGCTAGCAACATAGCTACGACTCTTCCCCTAGTCGTATGCACTCACCGAGAATTGGCTTTTCATTCCTTAGTGTATGCCGTGACGTACACATATCCTGAATCAGGACAGCGTTATTTAGCAAGGAAGTACGCTGCCTTAGAAATTTGAAGGAAGAGTGTTAATACTATATTCCAGGCAGACATGCACGTGAGGCAAAGAAGCACACAATCACGTCATGATTATCATTTTTTTCTCTCTGTTTTTTTCTCTCTTTTTTTTCTTTCTCCTTTTTTTCTTTTTTTTTACTTTTTTGTTTCTTCTTTTTGTTTTCTCTTTTCTAAAGGGCTTAATGGGCATGCCCGCAATGATTTTGGCGTCGAGAGCCCGATGCCATGGCAGTGGAGGGCAGGTGTCATATGTGGTGGTAAATCCCTGGAGGGATCACGGGTTGGTATGAAGCCAAAGGAGGTTTTTTCGTTCGTTAGTTCGGACAACAGTTCCAATCCAAGGGTAAGAGGTTTGTCGACTTAGACCGAAGGTCGTGATGTCGAATGACTTGGCTTAGACGTAAGGTCATGACGCCAAGGGAGCATATGTAACAGCTTAGACATAGAGTCATGACGTCGTACAACTTGGCTTAGGCGGAAGGCCATCACGCCAAGGCAGAACATTTACCGGCTTAGGCGGAAAGCCATGACGCCGGATAAGGATATTTAACGGCTTAGACATAAAGTCATGACGCCGTACAATTTGGCTTAGGCGGAAGGCCATGACGCCAAGGCAGAACATTTACCGGCTTAGGCGGAAAGCCATGATGCCAGACAAGAATATTTAACGGCTTAGACATAAAGTCGTGACGCCGTACAACTTGGCTTAGGCAGAAGGCCATGACGCCAAGGTAGAATATTTACCGGCTTAGGCGGAAAGCCATGATGCCAGACAAGAATATTTAACGGCTTAGACATAAAGTCATGACGCCGTACAACTTGGCTTAGGCAGAAGGCCATGACGCCAAGGCAGAATGTTTACCGGCTTAGGCGGAAAGCCATGATGCCAGACAAGAATATTTAACGGCTTAGACATAAAGTCATGACGCCGTACAACTTGGCTTAGGCAGAAGGCCATGACGCCAAGGCAGAATATTTACTGGCTTAGGCGAAAAGCCATGACGCCGGACAAGGATATTTAACGGCTTAGACGTGAAGTCATGATGCCGTACAGCTTGGCTTAGGCGGAAGACCATGACGCCAAAGCGGAATATTTACCGGCTTAGGCAGAAAGCCATGATGCCAGACAAGAATATTTAACGGCTTAGACATAAAGTCATGACGCCGTACAACTTGGCTTAGGCAGAAGGCCATGACGCCAAGGCAGAATATTTACTGGCTTAGGCGAAAAGCCATGACGCCGGACAAGGATATTTAACGGCTTAGACGTGAAGTCATGACGCCGTACAGCTTGGCTTAGGCGGAAGGCCATGACGCCAAGGTAGAATATTTAACGGCTTAGACATAAAGTCATGACGCCGTCGATAGAAGGAGTCTTTTTGTTCTTCAACTGGATGGAAGGGTAGAGTCACAAGTAGAAAGGATCTTTTTGTTTCCTGGCTAGGCGGAAGGCCCGAGCCAAAGGTGAAAGGGTCTTTTTGTTGACTGACTGGACGAAAGGTCCATGCCAGAGGTAGAGGGGTCTTTTTGTTATATGGTCAGATGGAAGGTCCGAGCCAAAGATGAAAGGGTCTTTTTGTTGACTGACTGGACGAAAGGTCCAAGCCAGAGGTAGAAAGGTCTTTTTGTTGTCTGGCTGGACAAAAGGATCCAAGCCAAAGGTGAAAGGGTCTTTTTATTGACTGACAAGATGAAAGGTCTGAGCCAGAGGTAGAATATGAACGTTAACCTAACGGGATGTCAGACTTAACAAACCTTGCCTAGGCGGTATGTCTAGGAAAGGGCAGAAATAAAGCATTGTTGTCGTCTCAACGTCATGTCGAACATGACCAACCTGGAAGAGACGAAGGGTCCGGGCCAGAGCAGAATATGGCCGTTGAGTTGATAGACTTTTCAAAGTCAACTAACTTGGAAAAGGCGTAAGGCCTGAACCAAAGGCAGAACACAATATAGGTGTTGACTTAACGTTCTGTCAAAGTCAACAAAGTTGGCGAAGGCGGGTGGCCTAAACCAAGAGCATCATGCAGGATAGGTGTTGACTCGATGGAATGTCAAAGTCAACGAACTCGGCGAAGGCATGGGGCCTAAGCCAAGGGTATAATGTGGGATAAGTGTTGACTCGACGTCATGTCGAAGTCAACAAACTTGGCGAAGGCGTGAGGCCTAAGCCAAGGGTAGGATATAGGGTATAAATGTTGACTCAACGTCCTGTCGAGGCCAACGAACTTGGCAGAGGCGTAAGGCCTAAGCCAAGGGTATAATGTAGGATAGGTGTTGACTCGACGGAATGTCTAAGTCAACGAACTCGGCGAAGGCGTGGGGCCTAAGCCAAGGGTATAATGTGGGATAAGTGTTAACTCCACGTCATGTCGAAGTCAACGAACTTGGCGAAGGCGTGAGGCCTAAGCCAAGGGTAGGATATAGAGTATAAATGTTGACTCAACGTCCTATCGAGGCCAACGAACTTGGCAGAGGCATAAGGCCTAAGCCAAGGGAAGAATATAGAATATGTGTTGACTCGATGTCCTGTCGGAGCCAACAAACTTGACAGAGACATGAGGTCTAAGCCAAGGGCATAATGTAGGATAGGTGTTGACTTGACGGAATGTCGAAGTCAATGGACCCTACCCCGATAGAAGGTTTTGGGTGAGGGTAGACTAAATTGTAGACGTATGAGAGGCCTAGACCCAGGGCTAAATATTGATGTCAACCCGATGAGGTGTCAGAGTCAACCAACCTTGCTCGAACGATAGGTCTGAAACAAAGGTAGAATATGTAGGTGAAGATGCCAACCCGACGTCATGTCGAAATTGACCAACTTGGCGAAGACGTGAGGTCTAAACCAAGGTAGAGTATGGACATTGACCCGAGGAGATGTCGGGATCAACAAACCTTGCTCAGACAGAAGGTCCAAGACAAAGCGAAGATGTCTTTTATTGGTTTATTAGTTTGGATTGACTGAGTTTATTGAATTTGTTGGGTTTATTGAGTTTACTGGGCTTATTGGTTTCATTGAGTTTGTTAAATTCATCAGATCTATTAATTAAGTTTGTTGGGGTTTATTTGATCTATTAAGTTTATTGATTTGATGAGTCGGTCGACTCGTTGGGTTTATTAGGCCTGTTGGATTTTATCGATCCCATTGAGTTTATTGATTTGTTTGGTTTTATTGGGTTTATCGGGTTTGTTAAGTTTGTTGATTTATTGAGTTTATTGATTAAAAAAATTTGGGTTTATCGATTTATTGAGTTGATTGGGTTTATCATAATTTATTTAGTTTATTGGATCGATTGATTTATTTTGGTGATTGATTTGTTTTGTTTATTGGGTTTATTGAGCTTGCTGAATCTATTAGATTTATTAGTTTTGTTGGGTTTGTTGGATTTTATTGGTCTTACTGACTTATTAAGTTCATTTTAAACCATTATTTTCATTTCTTCATCATTTTGGTTTCTTTCTTCTTCTTTTTTTGTTATTATTATTTTGTTATTATTTGGTTTTTTGTTGGGCTCCCCGACGCAGTCTCGTCTGCGATGCGGGATATTTTGTCCGGTGGGACTATTGATGAATTTGACTATTTATTCTATTGGTGGGGCTAGGGATTGATGTCCAAGAGCCCGGTGGGCCTGGCGAGGGCGGAGTGCCTCAGGCCAGGGAAAAGGGTTTTATGAATCCTGCCCAGTAGGACAAAGGATAATTTTGGGGCTCGGCGAGGGCGGAGTGCCTCAGGCCAAGGAAGAGGGTTTTATGAATCCTGCCCAGTAGGACAAAGGATAATTTTCGAGCTTGGTGAGGGCGGAGCACCTCAGGCCAAGGAAAAGACTTTGTGGACCCAGCCCGATGGGACAGAAGGTAATTTTCAAGTTCGGCTAGGGCAGAGCGCCTCCGACCAAGGGAAAGCTTTTGTGGGCTCGGCCTGACGGGGCTGATGGGAAAATTTTGAGCTTGACAAGGGCAGAGTGCCTTATGCCAAGGAAATAGGAGATTTTATTGGGCCGACATTGGACAAGGAATCCAAACCGGCATTGATAGGAGAGTCCCATGGGACAAATATGGCATTGTTGTGGCTGAATGCCGAAAGGCCATGAGAGTGCATTGGCTGGGAGCATAGGTCCCAGATCAAGTGTGGAGGGTTAGTCTTGGTGGGACGAGTGGGGAGTATCCCCGTGTGATAGGAGGGCGGCAAAGCACCATGAATTCTGGTGGGACCAGGGGTGCTGAGATAGGCCACTAGAAGCCGAAAGGCACTTATTTGTTGGCTTGATGAGGATAAAGGAGCTGAGAGTGCAGACAACTCGGGAGGACTTGTTCTTTTCATTCCCCAACAGGGTTTGGACCCGTATTTGAAATGGGAGGCCTAGTGGCCAATGAGGGTTCTTTAACGTCGGTGGGACTGTTGATTAACATGATCCCCTGAGAGTATTTAGTGACAGCTATATATCAGATCAATAGCTATCTTCTTTTGTCATTGATTTCTTCAGGAGATGCTCCAAATAGCTTCGGTTCGGGCCTGCGACGGTTACGCCAGGTGTCCTCCTCTTGACGCCTATTCTTAGAAGCTGCAGTTGCAGGGTCTTCCTGCCTCCACAGATGATGTAATCATTTCATTATTCCTTGGGCATTCACCATACAATGCTACTAAGGAGTCTTCTACCCATGGGGAGGGTGGGGAGGCCTTGCTGACCTTATAAGTTCCATTCTTCTTTTCTTTTGCATTCATTTTTGAACGGACAACTCGGATGGCGCTAACAGTACATCACAGTGCAGAGCCGTCACTCTTCGTCCATTTATTTTTTAAACAGACCAAAGTGGGTGCATAGGAGAGCGCTCACCCCCTCAGAGAGGGGATAAGTGGTTCGCTCCACCACGCCAACCCCACAATGGTAGTTTCTTATCTGGAGACGTCACTTTCTTTTGCATTCCTCGAGACGCAAGCCCCAACTGAGCTTACAGCTATCGGTGCTCAGAGGGACGAATATCTGGAGGTTCTGGCGGCGCGGAGGGACAGCCGGGAGCAACACCGAGAGGCCTTGGACATGCACAATGCCAACATCGACGCTTTAGAGAACCGGATCGAGAAACTCCGGGGCTGGCTTACCCTGGCTGAGTCTGACCTGCTCAAGGCAGAGACGAGTAAGGCCTGGGAGACTGAAGAGCTAGCTGTCGCCGAAGCAGTAGTGGCCTCTGTGGTGACTGAGCTGGAGCGCCTCGACGTGCAGGAAGACCGCTTGCGTGAGATGATGAGCTTCCCTTGTATCGGGATCCTTCCCTTCGAGGACATCTTCCGGGGGCTAGATTAATTGCCGGTTCCCCTTCCATTCCTTTCTTTGTATGTAACTCCGGGGTATGCCTCGAGGCCAATGTAATTTTTTTCTCAAAAAGAATATAATGTAATTATTTCATGTGTCTCTTGTATGCGTGTGGTGTTGGGCGATCTCTTCCTTCCTTTTCTCTTTTTTTTTGCTATGTGATGGGACGCAAGTCCACGCTAACAGCTTACCCGAGGAGAACCCGGTGAAGTTCACAGAGGAGCATTGGAGAGTGCTCACCCCTTCCAGAGGAGGGACGAGGGGACCACTCCACCATGTCCATCAAGCGACTCATCCGAATGATGTCACCGGTATGTTTGACCCAACTAGGTTGATCCGACCTTGGAAGGGTGGAGAGAAGAGTTTGTTCATCCAATGACCCAGACGGGAGGTCTCAGTCAAAAGGGGTTGTCTGTCATCCGAAGGGACGGAGAGAAGAGTTTGTTCGTTCAATGACCCTGACGGGAGGTCTTGGTCAAAAGAGGGTTGTTTGTCTGTGCCGATAGAGCGCCGATGACAGGTGTGGTTTATTTGTCTCTTGGTGTGTTCGCTGGTACGGACGGGTGCCAACGCCAGAAGAAGGGCTGATTCCCCAATCCCAGGCGAAAGGTCCGGCTGGGGTATTCTTCGTCAGTGCCGACAGAATGTCAAGGGCTGACAGGGTTGATTCGTTTATTGAAATATTCGTTGGTACGGGCTGGTGCCAATGCAAGGAAAAGGGTTGATTCCCCAATTCCGGGCGAAAGGTCCGGTTGGGGTATTCTTTGTCAGTGCCGACAGAATGTCAAGGGCTGACAGGGTTGATTCGTTCATTGAAATATTCGTTGGTACGGGCTGGTGCCAACGCAAGGAGAAGGGTTGATTCCCCAATCCCGGGCGAAAGGTCCGGCTGGGGTATTCTTTGTCAGTGCCAACAAAATGTCAAGGGCTGACAGGGCTGATTGGTTTATTGAAATATTCGTTGGTATGGGCTGGTGCCAACGCAAGGAGAAGGGTTGATTCCCCAATTCCGGGCGAAAGGTCCGGCTTGGGTATTCTTCGTCAGTGCCGACAGAATGTCAAGGGCTGACAGGGTTGATTCGTTTATTGAAACATTCGTTGGTACGGGCTGGTGCCAACGCAAGGAGAAGGTTTGATTCCCCAATTCCGGGCGAAAGGTCCGGCTGGGGTATTCTTCGTCAGTGCTGACAGAATGTCAAGGGCTGACAGGGTTGATTCGTTTATTGAAATATTCGTTGGTACGGGCTGTTGCCAACGCGAGGAGAAGGGTTGATTCCTCAATTCTGGGCGAAAGGTCCGGCTGGGGTATTCTTCGTCAGTGCCGACAGAATGTCAAGGGCTGACAGGGTTTATTCGTTCATTGAAATATTCGTTCTTTTTCTCTTCATTCCTTTTCTCTTTTTCTTCTCTCCTTTTTTATTATTACCCCCTTTTTTCTCTCTTCTTTTTCTTCTTCCCTTTTTTCTTCTCTCTTTTTTTTTCTCTCTTTTTTTCCTTTTTTTCCTTTTTTATTATTACCTTTTTTTCTCTTCTTCTTCTTCTTCCCTTTTTTTCTCTTTTTTTTCCTTTTTTCTTGTCCCTTTTTCTCTTTCTCTTTTTTTTGTTTGTTTATTTTTTTGTGTGTGTTCCCTTTTGTTGCTTCTCTTGTAATCCGTAGCAGATAGCAGCCAAACCATTCAAGCAATTGAGAACAAATCCGCCCGCCGTGGGGCGGGGAAGTGTATTATTCATTGAACGGAGAAATTGGAGCGTGGTACAACCTCAGATGCCTGCCATTAAGGGGTGGAAACTGGACCTCCCCCCGATGGTCGACTATCACATATGCCCCACCTTCATAAACCTTTTGGATTACATAGGGTCCAAGCCAATTCTCATTCAGCTTGCCCTTGGGGTTGGAGGCCATGACTTCCCTCCTTTTGACCATAACGAGGTCACCCTTCTTGAATTCACGCTCCCTGACAAGCTTGTCGAAGGCGCGAGCTATGCGGGCCTGATAGACCCGGATGTTCTGCTGGGCTTGGAGCCGCTTCCCTTTCCAGGCTGGAGAGCTCTTCGAGCCTTCGCTCGACATTTGTTTGGTCTTCTCGGACCAACCCGTGTTGGATTGCAACCTGAAGGGAGGGTATCTCTAGCTCGATGGGGACGATCACCTCTGAGCCATATACCAGGGAAAAGGGTGAGCAGCCCGTCGGGGTTTTGTAAACAGTTCGATATGCCCAGAGGGCCTCATACATTCTTTCTTCCCAGTCCCTCTTGTTAGAGTTGACAATTTTGGAGAGGAGAGTACAAAGAGTTTTGTTGAAAGCTTCGGCCAGACCATTGGCTTGCGGGTTGTAGGGGGTTGACGTCCTCTAGTCGATCTTGTATTTTTCTGCTAGCCGGTAGACTTTCTGGTTGCGGAAGTGGCTCCCATTATCTGAGATAATTCGGTTAGGAGTGCCAAACCGGAATATGATGTTGCGACGGATAAATCTGGCGACGATCTCCCCGGTCACTTCTCTCAAAGCAACGGCTTCCGCCCAACGGGAGAAGTAATCAGTTGCCGCCAAAATGTATTTACACCCGGCGGATGACGCGGGTAGTGGACCCACGACGTCTGTTCCCCACTGGGCGAAAGGCCAGCTGGGTAATGTCGGGTGTAGCGGCACGGGTGGCCTCCTGGGCACCGTGGCATGCTCCTGGCATTTCTGACAAGACTTGGCGTACTTGCAGCAGTCATCAAACATTGTCGGCCAGTAGTAGCCGAGCCTCTTTATTTCAATCTTCATCTTTGGTCCTGCCTAGTGTGCACCGGCTGTCCCGGCGTGGACCTCTTTCATGACTTTCCAAGCTTCTTCAGTGGATAGACATCGCAGGAGCACCTTCCGTCTGGCATCCGCCATAATTCGGAATAGGATCCCATTCCGAACCTCATAAGAGTCCTTTGTTCTGATCAGCTTAATCTTCTCTTCTCTCTGCTTGGGCAGTTGCTGGTGTTTAAACCATTGCAAAAGAGGGTCCCTCCAGTCGGGCAGGCCGACGGCTTCTGCTGCAGTGACCTCCAGTTCTTCTTCTTCTGGTTCTTCTATTATGCCAGGCACCTGGCGCTGATTCACCACCCGGATGCTAAGAGATCCATCAGGTGGGACTGCTAATGAGCTTACCAGCTTTACCAGTGCATCGGTTTGTGCATTTTCTCCCCTGGCAACATGGCCTATCTCAATAAGGTAGAATTGTTCCATGAGCCGTTTCGCTTTAGCATGGTAAGGGAGCAGCTCAGGTTTTCAGACATCAAACTGCCCCTGGACTTGCTTGACGACTAGTAACGAATCGCCAAATACTTGCAGCATCTTAATCTCCATTTGCAAAGCTACTTGGAGGCCGATGATCAGAGCCTCATACTCTGCCTTGTTATTTGTGCAGAGTTTATTGATAGAACAAGATGTATGCAATACTTCTCCCTCCGGAGATTTAAGGACGATGCCGGCCCCTGCCCGTACTTTGGTACGTCCGGACGGGGTCGTTTCCGTTCTCGAGGCTCCATCAAAGTGCAGCTGCCAGGCGGTCTGTTGGACTTGGTCCACCTCCAGTGTCTCATCTTCAGGCAACTCTGTAGCCAGTGGGGAATCCTCAGACACAGGATGTGCCGCGAAGAATTCGGCCACGGCTTGACCCTTAACGGCCTTCTGCGGCACGTAGGTGATATCAAATTCCATTAGCAGCACGGCCCACTTGCCGAGACGTCCCTTCAGCACTGGCTGGGAGAGAATGTGTTTAACTGGGTCGGCCTTGGAGATCAGGCTCACTTCATGGGAGAGCATGTAATGCCTCAGCTTCTTGACTGCGAAGACCAAGGCGAGACAGACCTTCTCAATCGGGGTGTATTTTGCTTCTGCCCCCACTAGCCTTCGGCTAAGATAGTAGAGAGCCTGCTCTTTTCCCTCGTCATTGTTCTGGGCGAGCATTGCCCCCAGTGAACATTCGGTGGCGGCTATGTATAGAATAAGCGGCCTCCCCTTGACAGGTGCCCCCAGCACAGGCGGGGTCCTTAAGTAGTCTTTCAGCTGATCGAAGGCCTTCTGGCATTCTTGGTTCCAGTCAAAAGGTGCATTTTTCATCATTAATCTGTGGAATGGCTGACAGCGCCCTGACAGATTGGAGATAAATCTTCGGATGTAAGCCAGCCGGCCTTGCAGGGATCTCAACTCTCCCAGATCCTTTGGAGGAGGTAACTCCTGAATGGCTCTTATTTTAAAATGGTCGACCTCGATCCCTCTATATCGGATAATGAAGCCGAGGAACTTCCCACTGGAGACGCCGAAGGCACACTTCATCGGGTTCATTTTCAGCTCATACTGCCGGAGTCTTTCAAAGATGACTCTGAGGTCTTTCAGGTGATCTTCTCTTTTCTTCAACTTGACGACCAAATCATCAATGTAGCATTCGACTTTGTTGTATAGCAGCTCGTCGAATATTTTGGTCATCGCCCGCTGGTAAGTAGCGCCGGCGTTCTTGAGGCGAAGGGCATTCTTTTGTAGTGGAATATCCCTTTGGGTGACCGGAAGGCCGTATGAATTCGGTCGTGCTCAGCTATCCAGATTTGGTTATAGCCGGACGATCCGTCCATGAAGGACAAGGCCTCGTGGCCAGTAGTTGCATCAATCATGACTTCAGTGATGGACACCGAGAAATCATCTTTCGGGCAGGCTTTATTCAGGTCGCATAAGTCCACACAAATCCTGATCTGTCCATTCTTCTTCTTCACCGGCACAATGTTGGCCAGCCAAGTGGTATACTGGTTTTCAGCTACAAAATCGACGTCTATGAGCTTGTCGACTTCTTTGCAAATTTGGTTTATCAATTCCGGCCTCATGCGCCGGGGAGACTGCTTCACTGGTTCCACCTTGGGATCGATGGCCAGAACATGTTGGGTCACACCGGGGCTTAGGCCGGGCATCTCCTTGTAGTTCCAGGCAAAACAATCCCGGAACTCTTGCAGCAATTTGGTATATTGTTCTCTTTCTTGTGGAGGAAGGAGGGCACTTAGAAAGGTCGGCCTGGGGTCGCCCTCCGTGCCCAAGTTAATTTCAACAAGTTCATCTACCGTGGCCTGGCCGCCATCTTCAATTTCCGGCGGTGCCGGCAACAGGTCGACGAAATCCTGATCTTCGCCATCTTCTGCTTCAAGGACGCCATAGGTGTCACCCTGCTCAGCTTCGTCGGACAATGAGACTTCGCTGGCATCCCCCGCCTCCGGGCTCGCGGGCCCTGGCTTCGAGGGGTCCTTCTGTGCTGAGAAGTAAAGGATTTCTCCGGGGTCTTCTTGGTAATCATCATAGACGGCTATAACAGGGGCCGAAGTGACGGACTGCCGCACCAGGGGCTGGTTCTCCGCCAGCGGCCGAGGTTGCCCGTTCTCAGCTGCATTTTCAAAAATCTGGTGCTGGACCGACACCATGTAAACACTTCTTTCGTGGCTGCCTGTCATGTGGGGGCGTGGCGGGGCCACCACATAATCTCTCATTCTGAGCTCATCCTTCTCAATCAGGTCTTGAGCAATGTCCTTGAAGACGTAGCAGTCTTCGATAGGGTGGCCTAGTATTTGGTGATAAGGGCAGAACAAGGGGTCACCGCTTTTGCGAACATCTTGCGGCCTCTTGGATCTGGGGAGGGAGACCTTGCCATAGTAGCAAGCCCACTCAAAAATTCCTCGGGTTTTATTCCTCGGGAAAGAGTAGGGTCTCTGCATCCTCTCCCGCAGCGTAGGGTTCCGCTCGGCCGATCGTCTGGCCGGGGAAGCAGCCACATCCTCAGCCTCCCTCTTCAGGTACACGGGAACATTCGGGACGGTGCTCAGGGACTAGTGCATGCCGCTGCTCTATTGGCGGAGGATGCCCCTGATGAGGTCGGACATGAGTGCCGTCACTTCGGCCAAGCGAGCCTTCAGCATTTCAAATTCCCGCTGTTGTTGATAGCATAGGGCAAATAAGGCGGAATCGCACCGAGGGAGGCCCGGTGTCCGGCCTGCTTCCCCATCCTTTGCATCGGTGTCAGATGAGGACAGCGGCGCGCCGCTACTGCAGTCATTCGGGGTTGGCCCTTCAGAGGAGGACGGGGCCTTCCCCTTGTTCCTGCGGGGAGGTGGATTCCATAGGAATACCTCTTCATCCTGCTCTTCATTAGCCGAAGGCTTGAGGCGCGAGCGACCTTCGCCTTTTTGTGGGGCTGCGGCGCCTGTGAGGCTATCACCATCCGAAGCCGAGACTGATATGACGTCGGCTTCGTAGGAGTCTTCTAATGAAAAACCTAATCCTGGGTGCCGGGTGATTTACAGCAATCTCCGGTCCAGATTTGGTGGGTTCCACATCTTTTTGAACATGTCCTTCCGACTGGAGAGCTGGCAAAAGGGGATCCCTTATTTTCTGGTCATTCTGGCTACACGGCCGGCTATGTCAGGCAGTCCCGTGATCGGGATGAGTGGGTCATGCAGTTCGTCGGGGAGTTTAAAATCATCGTCCCCTTTGACCGGGTGCTCATTAGCCACATAGAAAATAGTAGACCGTCCTCCGGGGTTAGGCACGTCAAAGGTCTTTATTGGTTCAACCACTTGGCAGTCAGCTTCCGCGAGAGGCTTGATGATCCCAAACGGGACCCTGATGTCCTCCAGCAAGTCTTCGAGGTGTGGCAACCCCGGTGCAGAGTAGATGGAAAGGGGAGTGGCTTTGAATACTCCTTCTGTCCCAGAAACAAATGACACTTGACGGGGAGCCACATAGACCGGCGGCGGTGGAGGGAACCAGTTGTCGGGCTCCGCCTTCTTCTTTCCCTTGTCCATGGTGACTCGGGAAGCTTGCCTCGGCTTCTCTAAATACAAATTGGCATCTGAGAGATGGCATTCGAACACCTCAAAAGGGTGGAGGTCAGCAAAGATCCTCTCCTCCTTCCCGTTGCTGGGATACTTGATGGATTGATGCAGTGTAGACGGCACCACCCCATTTTGGTGTAGCCAAGGCCGGCCGAGCAATGCTTTGTAGGAGGTGCTGGAGTTAATCACATGAAACTGGACCTTAGTTGTGAAATCACCGAGAGAGAGGTTAAACTCTGCAATCCCCATGGGGACCTCGCACTTCTGGTTGAAGCCAGCAATCTTAACATTCTTGACCTCGATCAAGTGTACATCAAAGTAATGTTTTTGGTATATCCGGTAGGGGAGTATGTTCACTGCCACCCCGGGGTCAATCAGTACTCTGTTGATGGGATGCCCATTCAGCTGTCCCCTCATGCAGAGTGGCATGTTGTGACTGCAGGTGGGTAGGAGCATATCTTCTTCTGTAAAAGCCACAGCTACCTCGGGCGACATTTCTGCAAGGCAGGCTTCCACATATGCTGGTGTCTGGAGCGCTGCGATGACGGCCCGTCGTGTCTCTTCATCTAGGGACAGGATCTCCCAGACGGTGAACCTGGCTAGGATCTTCTTTAGGTGCTTGACTATTCTATTGCTAGCTCGGACCTCGAGCAACTTCATCTCTTCGGCCCTACTGCGCCTGCCCCCAGTCTGGGTCTGGGGAGCCGGCTCAGCGGGTGCTTCCTCCACCGGGTCGGGTATCGCTTGAGCTCGCGGTGCCTGTTGGGTCACTTCCTTCTCTTGCATGAACTCGGCAAGGTTCGGGATGTTGTCAGGTTCTTCCCTTAACCGAGAAGGAATTACTACCAGCGGGGCCGGGAGGCTATTTGCTTCCTTGATCTGCTGAGACTCGCGGGGGCATGACTGCCTTCCCCCTTGAGTCGTAAGAAACTCAATAAATGAAGGGATACTCTGGCCTACCGGCTCTCCGGGGTAGAGACCCGAGGTAGGGGGAATCTCCATGCCTTGGACCCTAGGTTCAGGGATATGATACGGCTGTTCTCCCCTGAGCAGGATGTTATGGTTGGCCTGAGGAGGGCGTCCCAACTTCCTTCCCGACCTGGTGGCGTGCTGGGAGGTGGATGCTTCGGCCTAATTCACTTCTGACGGCTCAACGGCAGACTCTTGCCCCTCTTCTCCCAGGGAGAGGGCAGTGTCAAATAATGCTGAGAGGGTGTTGCAAGAGAGAACAACGCCGCTCTTCTTCTTGTTCCTGGGCCTTCTCTGCTTCTTTTTCTTCTTTTCTTCAATGGCTGGCAACTGGTCTTGGGGAGGTTCACCCCACAAGAGAGGCTCCTCCTTCGCCTCGGCTTCTGCCCCCGGAGCTAGTTCAAGTGACTCGAACTCCTCCCATGGGACATACTCCTTCAGCTCCACAGGCTGGATTTCGGGCTGTTCATAATCTTCGAGCCCATCAATAATGGCCTGGAGTCTTTCCACTACAGGACTGGTTTCTTTGTGCACCCGCATCGGGACGTGCTTTTTCTTGTTGTAAGTGGGGCGCCTCATGACCAGCCGGGGGGCTGTGTCATGCCAAACAGGCGTCACTGGTGGCGGTGCTGGTCGGGATGTGACACCCCTTATGTGAACCTCCGGTGTGGGCCGGGGAGCCTGCCTTCTTCTTCTATTCCTTGTCGGCGCGGTCTGCCAGCCTCCTTGATCTTGAGCCGGCGCCATGACGAAGGCTTCATAAGTGGCCTTTGTGCTGGCCTCCGCCCATTCTTCAGGTAGCTGCTGGTATAAAGACACCATGTTGACACTAGTACCGAGGCTCGGCATCTCGTGCGGCTGCAGAGGGTCTATCTTGTGCTCCCCCATATCCAGTTCTCCCTTCCTGATCAAAGATTCAATGACATCCTTGAAGATGTAACATTCCTCGATAGTGTGCCCCAGCATCTGATGGTACGGGCAGAAACGAGGATCATCCTTCTTCTTTATGTCACCGGGCCTCTTCGGTTCTGGCAGCGTGATTTTGTTGTATCTGGTGGCCCATTCAAACAAGATCCGGGACTTTTCTCGAGGAAAAGAGTATAACTTATTCCTCATCTTCTCCCGCAGGGAAGGACCTTCCCGCCGTTCAGTAGACCTGGCTGGAGGAGGATTGGCCGTCTCCTTGGCTTTCCCTGTCTGTTTCTCAAAAGCTTCGAAGTCCAATGTGTGGACTTCTGGCGGTATCGGTCTCTTTTCGGCCTGCCTGGCCCTCTGGCTTGAGGTGACGGGGGTAGAGGAGTATCGAGCAAGGAACGCCTCGATCTCTGCTACTATGTTGTTTAGACGGTCAAATGACCGCACCTCAGCGCCGATCATCCTCTCAAGGATTTCCTTCTTCAGGTTCTGTTTACAGATTTGCACTGCATCCTCCTGATGCGGGGGACGTCTACATCTCATACTGAGATTTCTCCACCTCTTTATGTAGTCGAGAGTCGACTCATCATTTCTTTGTCACGTGGCGTAGAGTTCTACCACGGTTACCTCCCGCTCAGCTATATAGAACCTTTCTTTGAATTTCTTCTGCATGTCGGGCCAGTCTGCAATAGACCCGGCAGGCAAGCTCGAATACCACTCAAAAGTAAGCCCGGTAAGTGTCGAGCCAAAAATTTGAGGAGGTAGGCCTCATCTGCAGCTAGGTCCCCCATAACATTCACATAGTAGGCAATGTGCTCCCTAGGAGACCCTTGCCCATTAAACTTCTCAAATTTCGGCGGCTTGGTGATGCCGGCCGGGAGCCTCCTCGCAGCATAGTGTGCCGGATAAGGTACCCAATACACATCAAAGGGCGTGCGATCACTATCGCTCCTTTCTGCCAGCTTCATGTCTATCATCTGTTCCAACATCAGTCTGTTCACCGTCGCCGGGTCCACCGGGTTCGAGTAAAAATGAGCCGGTTGCGCCAGTGGCGTTGTTAACACTGTCGCCTGAGGTGCAATGGTGGATCCCTGGAACGGCAAGTTCTGTGGCGGGGCCGGAGTTGTATGCTGTGGCTGATGCAGGGGTATGCCCCCGGTGTAGCTGGGGACGGTGGAGACACCGTCGCCTGCGGAGAAGCTTCTGAGGCCTGACCGTTGCCTCCAGGGGTCTCTGGTAATGCTTCAGTTTGCCCGGATGTCGAGGGCTGAGCATCTCTGTCGGTCAACTGTTTCCTTAGCAACTCGATCTCCCTTTGATATTGCTACATCATAAGTAATACAGCGGGGTCACTCATGGAGAGGCTAGGGGTGCCCCCTCTTTCTTCAGCTGGCGTCTCTCGGACGACGTGGATGGTCCTCCCGTGGTGCCTTCAGTAATAACATTGGCAGCCAGGGCCATCGATGGTTCTCCATAATCAGCTCCTCAGTGTGGACTCGTGTCTTCTCAGTTGCTGCTTTCCCTCTTCTAGTGAGAGGTCCGGCCTTGCAGCAAGTCTGGCCACTTCTTCGGGCTCGGTCGGTAAGGCCCCGTACCGGCCAAGTACCCTGCCATGTTGCAAGTATAGACCCTTAGGTCTCTACCTCTTCTTGTCATTCTTCTCGACGGCCTGCCTGGGAAGACCAACCTGTCGAAGACCGACCCCGCGGCCTCTCTTCTTCCCTCAGCGGGGACTGATAGCGCTCCTCGAGCAGGTTCCTCGACTCGGCACTAGGCACGGGTCGGCTTCTTCTTCTTCAAATGCGGAGGCCACTGCCCCCAGCAGTCTCTGGCGACCCAGGGGAGTGCTCCCTGGGCCCCGTAAGTAATTTCTCATGGCCTGCTCCATTCCTTCCCAGTCTTGATCAGGAGGAGAGGCGGGTGACACCGTCCTATTGATAGCAACGGGCATGTGGGCTACAGGCTCCGCACGGGCAGCCTGATGGTAACGTCGGTGGTGTTGACGGCGGGTGTTCTCCGGCGGGGCCAGTGTGACCAATGCCGGTTGGTAGACGGGGGCCGATGTCTCGACCCGGTCTGCCTGTTGAGCCCTTGCCGGGCGGAAGGCGCCGGGCCCTGCTCGGGTTGGTGAAGTGACCCGGGCTGCTTTGGGAACCCATGCCCGTTTGCCCTTGGTCGGCCTAGGGGCCGGTTGGTGCTGTGGAACGGTGGCTGGAGATGCGGGCGTCATACCGCCCTTCATCTTCCCCAGTGGCTGGAAAGAGTTGCGCACTGGTACAGTGGGTATGATGCGATCCGGGATCACCTCGGAGCGTTGCCCGGAAAGATGCACCCGGAAAGTTCCGACGACAGCAGACTTGCCGGTGCTGGAGACCCGGCCTCGGGGTGACACAGTGGCATGGCTCCTCCGGAGCCTTCTCTGGTGGGAAGCCGAGCCTGGGCGTGACGGGCCGGCATTCTGGTGCACATGGTGCACATTGCAGCCCAGCGTCTTCACGGGGACAGTCTTGGGGGATTCGGCCATCGGTCGGCCGGCAGCAGCTTTGGTGGCCCCCTGGATGGAGGCGTTGCCATCGATCCCGTCAGACGCCTCGACGTCCAGCAGGTTCGCGAAGGCCACTCCCAAAAAGTTGGGGAAGCCAACTGAGGGAGGGAAGCTCCCGAAGGCGAGAGGGACGGCCAAGTAGCCATTCCGCACATGGTTTTTGACGGGTTGTTGACTGAAAGCAAGGGCCATCTTGACGTTCGGAGTGCAACCTGCATTTGCAAATTGAGGAATTAGTATTACAAGAAGGGGGGCCATGGAGCCCTTAATTCCGGCAAAGAGATGAAGGGTGATCCGGTCCCACCGGGCGTGCCAGACTTGTGGACGCACTTCTCGTTTAGCTCTTTGGTTTCATTGGTTTATTGATTTATTAAGTGCGTGGGCGTGCCAGTCACAAAGTGACGATTTGTTGTGCGCTCGATCTGACTCAGTCAGGCGATTGTGTGGTTCGGGTCGGGACTGAGACCCGTTGTGCTATGAAGGTCACAACGTCATTTACATCCCCTCGGAGAGGGGAACACCCTTGATTAATTGCCAGAAATAAGGGCTCAACGGCCGAAAGAAATACTAATTAATGCATGAAGGAAACAGCCGCCGGGCTATGCGGTGAGCCCGAGGTGAGGGCATGAATACTCAGATTATGTTGGTCACCGATGGACCATTCCATGTTTGGACAAAAGTTCATGCGGAAAGCAAGACGGTAACGGGGGACGAATCCGTGTGAATGTTTGCCGAGAGACGGCAGTTTTAATACATGGAGGAAAGTCAGATCCCGGTGAGGGAGGGGACCCTGACGAGATATTGGCCGGAGGTAAGGCCGAGTGGTCACCATGACGAGAGAGAGGACTCTCGAGGGTGAAGTTCGGCTTACAAGAGCATCATCAATATTCCCGGATTCGGAATCCAAGAAGGGGAGACGAAGACCATGTCGTTATGTTCATGAGTTGCCTTGAGTGACATGTATCATTACCGCTCATATATTAGAATTACTCCCTCTATTTTTATCACCATTACTGTTATTTGTTGCTCCTTTTATCATGAAATCTTTTACTATATGTGTGTATTTGTTGAAGGGATGATGAGGTGTACCGCCGGGGGATCTGGGGGTGTGCCGCTGGAGGTTGAAGGTAGGCGTACCGTTGAAGGGTGAAGGACGTGCATCGTTCAGAAGGCAAGGAAGAGTGTACCGCTGGAGAGTTGGGAGGTGTGTCGCTGGAGAAATAGGAAGTGTGTCGCTGAGGAGCCAAGGGGAGCGTACCGTTGGGGGGCTAAGAGTGTATCGCTGAAGAAATAGGAAGTGTGTCGCTGAGGAGCCAAGGGGGAGCGTACCGCTGGGGGGGGGGGTTAAGAGTGTGTCGTTGAAGGACTAAAGAGGGCCAGGGTTCGAGAGAGGATTCCTCGTCCGGTTCATGTCTTATAGAGAGTCCCAAATGGTTAAGCTTCCAATTCCCTGTTATGAGGTTGAACCCCAAGTCGCGTTCAGTAATACAGTTCTTGGAGTCTTGTTCAGCCAATCCCTGGAGCTTTGTATAGTTCCCTTAGTTGATTAGAATGTTTTATTATTGCTTAGTCTCATTTGTTTGTTGCTTCTTTTCATCTTTTGATTTATTGTTATTCCTGACGAAAATTCGGCAGCACCTCCCCTTGACCCGGGAGGTAAGGGAATAACAAGGGACATGCCCACAAGGAGTGACATGAACCAACAACTGAGGTGGGTGCCTGAGCAGCCACCTTTGGGGAAACTTCAGAAAACTCGGAGAAAACGCCGAACGAGAAACCGGTAGACTGGCGCAAGCTATGAGTATACCGGAGAAATGATAATCAAGGTGTTCCGCTGAGGCAGCCTGAGAGTGTGCCGCTAAACAGACCAATAGTGGAGGTGTGCCGCTGAACAGGCCCGTGGGGGGTGTACCGCTGAAGCAGCCAAGGAAAGTGTGCCGCTGGGCGGCCAAGGAAGGAGTGCCGCTGGGCGAATCTAGGGAAGGCCATGCCGCTAGACGGACAAATGAGAGGGGTGTGCCGCTGAAGGGCTGAGTGGTGGGGTGACTGGGAGCTTGAATGTATGTACGCTGTGGTCTCTGAAGGAAGGGCAAAGGGACACTTTGGTCAGTGAGCAGATGCTGCACACCGAGTAGAGGGCCATAGCACTCTAAAGAAGCTGCACGGGAAGGACCAGTGGGGGGGATTACGTTGCAGAATATCACTGAGAGGAGGAGGAGGCCAGCCTTACATTATCAAGCCAGAAACACTAGCTACCAAACTGGGTAGATCAATGCCGTAGGGAGGACAGGCGAAACAGAGAGTTAGAAGGTTGGGGACGGATGTAACTCACGAACCGACGGTGAGGAGGAAAACACAAACACAATAAAAAGTGGGAACTAAAGGCATTCATTCATGGAGAATTCAAATGACAGAGGTCATGACCCGGAGGCCAAGCGTAATACAATGCATCCAAATCAACAGGGGGAAAGAAAAAAAAACTACGTAGTGACAAGAAAAAGGAAAGGAAGGCTTGGGAGAGAGTTGGGACGAGAAAGGGGGGGTCATCCTCTTCACTGCACTCCTTCCCTTCCTCCTCCATTACACATAGCCTTTCCCTCTCTTTTTTTCTCTCTTCCTTCTACCTTCTTCTTCTCTTCTTCTCCTTCCTCTGTTGCTCTCTTCCAAAGTGGGAGGTCTCCGCCTGTGTCTGTCTCTGTATCTCCTCCTGTCCTCTTCCGTGAGAGCCCCTTTTATACGTGGGCCGTTGATGGGGAAGCCTCATGATGGCACTGCCATCCGAGGTTGACTTCGGTATCTTCCTCGTCAGGTGAAGATCTCCTTCATCCAACCAGAGGGCGACACCAAGGTAGGCTATTAGCTGGCGTTGACATGGCCGCATTGCGCGCCAAGGGGCCCCTCTAATGACCGTTGTGTATCTTGCCGGTTTGTGCCGTTCGGGGGAGTTCAGCGCTGTGCTGCTGGGGGCTGAGGGGCCGTGCCGCTGAGGGCAGAACGCCTGTGCCGCTGGGAGGCTTGCCTACAGCGTGCCGCTGGAAGGGGCACAAGGGCTGTGCCGCTGGGGACTTGAGGCCGTGCCGCTGAAGGGCATGATGCCGGTGCCACTGGAGGCTTGCCTGCAGCGTGCCTCTGGAAGGGGCACAAGGGCTGGGCCACTAGGGACTTGAGGCCGTGCCGCTGGAGGCTTGGAGGCTGTGCAGCTGAGAGGGCATTGGGGCTGTGCCGCTGGGGGCTTGGAGCGTGCCGTTGGAGGAGCAACGGGCGCACCGCTGAAGGGAAATTGGGATGTGCATTCTTTGGGATATTTCTTCACCGTTAGGGACCCGAGGGTGGGTCCATAGCAGTGTATCAATTCTGGAGGGTATCCTGTGTTTTCCTTGTCATTTAATGCGCCCGTGCAAATGTGGGGATTTTCTGGACGGTAGTATTCTCCCGGAGCCCTGGATGGCCAGTCTCCCCGAGTCTCCTCCTTTCGACTTTGGCGTTAATGCGGGGCTTGGTGGGACATATGAACGTACAATTTTATACGTCCACACCCACTCGGGAATCATCTTCCAGAAAAACTCACGACATGTGGGGGAACCAAAAATATGAATTTTCCCCAAAATGTAAAAATAAACCCGCTCGGCTCGCCACGGCCTACAAAACTCGCGGGAAAGGGAAAGCACGAGCTGGGGGTCCATCTTCCTACCTCCACCGAAGATTTCGCGCCCCAAACTCGCTGATCCGCGAAGAAACACCGTTTAAACCCTCGCCGGCTCGTGAACCCGCGGCCGAGCTTCACCGTGCCTCCACCGCCTCGATCCTCATCCATCCTCGCCCGTGCCTCGCCCGCACTGTCCCCACCTCACCCGCGCTCCACCCCGTCGGTCACCGGAGAGAGAGGGAGAGAGGAGAGAGCGTGAGAAGAGAGAGGGAGAGAAGAGAGAAATGAGAGGGGAGAGAGAGAAAAGGGGTTTATATAGAGAATCCAGAAATTTTGAAAAATACCGAAAAATTGAAAAATACACCCCCGCGATCCTCGGAACACGCTGATCGCTGTGGTAACATCCCGGCGTCGGAGAACACAACGGTTCACCCTATACGGGGTTCCGAAGGTCCGATAGACGGAAAACACGTGTAAAACCCAAAACGCAACGCGGGACCCACAAAGGTGCTCTGAAAAATATAGAAAATTACGGGCGTGCTCCTCACAACACCACGGACCCAAGGGAACTCACGGTCACACCACCAGTGGGTCTGACAATCCGATAAAAATAGTCCGAAGCTCGATCGGACATAATCCGAAATCCGCGGAAAGACGATCCGAAACCCAGGGATCCAGATCCAAAAAACCCGGGGCATTATAGCCCTCCCCCCATAAAATAATTTCGTCCTTGAAATTCAGGACTAGCACTAAGACACAGGGGAAGAACACTGCACCAACTGACAATGTTGTCAGAGCCCCAACACAGAAAATCTCGATTCTCACGAAAAGCTCCGAACCTGAGGGACACAGCCAGACTTACAATCACGAACAACACCTCGCTCCACATGCCGCGCACACCGACCATCAGAGCAGGTATATACCAAAGGACACAGTCCGACATCACCTCAGACACCACGAAAACCAATCACGGCACCGCTACCACCATCTCGCTCACCGAGGAGACACAGCCCTCGCACGAGAAACAGTTACCGATCCATCCAATGGTCAGCAGACAAATCACACATCACCTTCACAACTAGCTGACCGGTCGCACACCCTTCTCAAGGGAACAACCAATACAGAGCCTCCACCAGCTCACGCAGCCATCTCAACAGACCGCAACCAGAACATTGGCTCAGCACCAAGAACCACCTCACACTTGGCAAGCTGACAGCCAGACATAACACTGTGCCAACTCTGTCAGAAGACAAACTTCGACAAAGCCCAGATCCCGTCCGAAAAGGCACACCTCAAAATCAGCCACCCGAGGCCTCGCTGGCACACGGCTCTCGCCACGCTCGAGCCCCGACAACCAACATCTCCTGTCTGTGAAAAGACCCTCCACGGATCGCCAACCGCTCGTCAACGGGAACCTCCATCGGCCCAACGGGCACGATCCAACTCACAGCAGGCCATCCGCTGACTCACACAGAGACAATTACCACATCTCAAGCTGCACTCCTCTCGGACACCGCATCCGATCTCAATCATTGCGCCAACTCGACCCTCTCGGGGAGCACGATGAAACCAAATGACAAGATCATGGTGCCTTCAGTCATCACCTCACTTGACTCAGACTTACAGGGGAACCATCCCATGCTGGTCACAAAACCAGGGATAACCATTACGACACCAACATCCCGTCAAGGACCTCCACGCACAGGCGTCACTCTTCCGTCTTGTCCTATCAATTCTTTGACTCAATTAATCCAAGTGGACACTTACCAATCCCGATTCCGCCCTCATCACAGAGCCACGAGACACTACCTGAACAATTCATGGCACACGTCTCTAGGGGAGAAAGTGCCAACCAAAATTACGAGAACCAGGTCGCCAGCACCACGACCAATGCACAATGGGTCCACAAACGGCACAAATCCCATCACAGTTGGGTCCCCACCGTCGCAATCCGACACGACCATAGCCAACCAACGCTGCCACGGTCGATGACGCTGTTAAGGCTCACCAGCCACTGACAGCCACAGACAGGGACCTCATAATCTGTCAGAGATCACTTATCCAAAGACGATCTCATCCGAGGACACAACTTCCAACACAAGTCGGGAACCAAGCCACCAACTCTGACCATCACGTCCTCAACCTCTGTCAGGCGACATCCTCAACAACCTCATTCAGGTCTAACACCGACGCCTGACCCAGCTTCCATCACAAGAACAGGGTACTAATGCGGCGCACTAGCCAGCACATTCCCCAACACTCCATCCTACCAGTGCCAAGAACCCCGATACCTCAAGCAACTGCACAGCAACAACACGTTTCATACAGAGGAACCAATCCTCCAATGCTCAACGCAAACTCAGGAATCCACCCGTAGCAACCAACGCTACGATCCTGAACCAGTGGGTCACAAGCCCACCACGCTTCCGCTGCGCACTCTGATCCACATGCGCACAGCCAGGAATGTGAACGCCGCCCAACCAGCACTCGTCCTTCCGAAAAAGCACCAGCACCCCCTCACATGACAAGGGAATGGGCACAACTTCTCACAGGCAACCACCTTGCCAAGACAAGGAGCACGTCTCGCACGGACTTCATGGCACACAGAGGCTAACCAATCCAGATACATAATGCAAGACGACGAACCTTAGGCAAACACAGTCTCTCCAACCAAAGGTGAGACTAAACGCCCTTCCGACCAACGGAAGAACTCCACTCTCGACCTGACCTCAAACCTCACGCACGTTGGTAACAACACCATCCAGCATCAAGAAGAACATCACTTCCATCAGGTCAGCGCCTCCGACACACTCGATGAATGTCACGTCAGACCACAATCACAGCATCTTTCGATGCACCACCGTTGCAATTCCTCGAACAACAACACACCACGCCAAGAGCCGCAACACGAGCCATAACGACAACCGTCAACGCTCATCCTCGAGTCCCGAAACTCACCGCGGAACCTTTACATCTCAAGCCAACTCCAGGGCGAACACAACCCATTCGCACCCAAGAGCGCAGGAGAAAGACTTACTGGGACACCACAGCCCATCCTGTCTCGAAATCCGCAAGAATAATCGAGATCGACACGTCATTTCTGACGCCACAGAGCATGACAAGAACATCATGCTCGACGAGACAGCAGCTCACCAAGAAGATCCTCTACTCACCCGAGCGCACTTCATGATCAGAGCACCCGCTCTGCCACCTTAACTACGACCTGAACACCTCAGGGGCTGAACAAATCTCCTCAGGGGCTGAACAAATCTCAAGCTGGAGTGGCCAAAACCGACATCACCTCCCTCAGAGCACGCTCACGGTCGCTTAACCACAAACAATCCTCGCCAGCCACCTGACCACGCTGTAGATTCCTCGAACGCAGCACCATGAGTTCACGCCTGCCAGCAACCTCTTCCCAACGCAGCACAACCAGGGCCACCACCGATGAGGGAGAAGGCTCTCGACCTCGATCCTTAGACCCCATGTTGGCACGAATACTACAGACAGCAGCCACCTTCACAACGCCGCACAGCGCACTCAAGCTCTCAAACGAGAAACTAGGTGAAAAATGAACACAAAACCCTAAGCCAACTGCCGACTGTACGGGACCTTATGGACTCTGATCACTGTAATATTTTGAATTCCTATGTACGTCCACAACCACCGCTCTGATACCAGCTGTAACGACCCGAGAATCTGATTGCTGGGAAAGACCCGATAACCCGAGAATCGAACTGTCGCCCACGAGTCGAGAGGGCTCGGAAGGGCTAAAAGGAGTGTGGAGGCACAAAGAAATAGGAAATAAAGCAGGACAATTCAACAATTAACAAAAATAAATAAATAACTATAGCTACAACAGAGTCCAGTCCAACAGAAAGTACAATCTAAAGCAGTAAAGCGTACCACATGCCAAGTGAACACTCGGCCCGGCGAGCTGGCAATTGAGAACCTCTGTACCGCACTCTCGAACCTCGAGGAAGAGCTGCCACACCTGAAAAGCAGGGAATGAGTCTCCAAAACAGAGACTCAGCAGGGATCCCGCGGAACCCCAATCGGAAACGACGACGGTAGCGGAAAGGAAGGCTACAACTACAGCAGGAACAGCGAACCGGTGGCTGGTCAAAACTCAGCACTACAGCTACTCCTACTATACCAGAAACACATCTCGATCTCACGGTCAGGGGCTACCGAACCACACTAGTATCACTTACCGATGTAAAAACTCACGGCAACCACGCCGTAGAGGCCTGTCTCCCAGGACACGGCCAACCTGGACACGCTGTCCAAGGTGCAACCCTGACCACCTAGTCACGGGTACCGCACAACAAGATGCAACCTCGGTAAAGCTACTAGCACCAGTCTCACGGCACGAAAACTGACACACGTGCCACGGCGAGACAACCGAAACTCAACTGTCAACACGACCGAAAATCCGAAGGTCGAAGTCACGAAAACTGACAGTCTGTCACTCTCTGTCCAGAATAGGAGTACCTCCCATTAGAAGCAAGACCGGATGCGTCCACTGACGTCTTAGTCTGCGCCTCAGGTGTCTCCCTCCGGCCTAGTGGGAACTGAGACACCGTACAAGTAACCACAAAACAAGTGACTAGCTGGGGTCACGCCCGTCGACGTGGGTCCAACCGCCCCCAACCACGTGTGCACACACAGGCCGTCCGCCCCTGGCCTGGCTTCTAACTGGTTTTCCCCTCAGCCAGACTCTGGCTGCTAGACGTGGGGCCCGACGAAAACCAATCTAAAAACCGTCCTCAGGGTAAGCCCGTACACCTACTCCCAGGTGAGACCAGCACATGCGTACTGGTGGGCTACGACTAGTGGAGGGTCACTGAAGGAGTAGACTCTCAAGTCAACGGAAAATCACGTCCAAACCCGACGAAGTATGGGGACCGTCCCATGTACCAGCACCGTCGCACGGTGACCACAGTCGGAGAAGAAACGGGACTGCAAACCACCTAGTGCAGTCCAGAGCCTGGCGGTCCAACACAGGTGCGCCACATGCTCAGACCCACTAAACCCAACGGTCCTTGAGTGACGAGACTCGGGGTAAGGACCGTTGTACGCAACAGCACAAGGCCATCAATCTAGTCTAATCACTATGTCTAAAACCGCGATAGCACGAATACCGAGGTAGCTCACGAGCTGCGGAGACCATTCCCTCGGGAAGGGAACTGAGAAGCCTTCCAACCCCAGGCAGGGCAACTGGACTCACAGTCTAAGGCCACACACACGGCCCACGCGGAAAGCACAGAAGCACGATTCCCAAGGCAGCGCATAAGCTGCCACGCCGATAACAGGACTCGCAGTCCAAGGCCAAACACATGGCCCACTCAAGAATCATCTTCCAGGAAAACTCACGACATGCGGGGGAACCCCACCGCACACACACCGACACCCGGTGACTCGGTCAAGCGTGACACGGAAGTCTAGAACACATGGGGTCACCCGAACCCACCACACCTATGGGCACGCTAATCGAGGTAACATGGTGCCTCCCGACACCCCAGAAACATGAACACGGAACCTAAGGGGTATCTGGGACACTCACGAGGCCGAAGGTCAACCACTGGGTCACAACCGGGTTGACCGGAGACCAATTCCATGCGATCGGAACACATTAGCCTTGAAATCCAGAAACGACACAGTCACGGTCACCTCGTGACCGCGACCACATGGACACGGTCACCTCGCGACCGTGACTATATGAACACGGTCACCTTGTGACCGCGACTATCATGAAACAAAAATGGTGGTAGCGGTCACCTCCAGACCGCGACTAGACTGTAGCGATTGCTTACAGACCGCGACCGTTCTATAGCGGTCTATCGCAAGACCGTGACTATTGCCGGCCTTCTCGACTAGATCACGGTCCAGTTTAGACTGCGAAAAGGTAAACGCGGTTCTCTTAAGACCGCGACCAATGAACGCGGTTACTGGTAGACCGCGATCATTTCGAAAAACCGAGAACGGCGGGAAAACGCCCAAAATTCCGATCCACGCCCCAATCACCCCCGGGTGATAGGGAAACAAAGGGGAATCCATCCCCAAGCCCCTAAGCATGTATCTAAACCCCTGGATCGGCCAAAAATGCCGTAAAACGAGAGATCCGGCTCACTCCCCAAAAATATGGATTTTCCCCAAAATGCAAAAATAAACCCGCTCGGCTCGCCATGGCCTACAAAACTCATGGAAAAGGAAAAGCACGAGCTGGGGGTCCATCTCCCTACCTTCACCAAAGATTTCGCGCCCCAAGCTCGTCGATCCGCGAAGAAACGCCGTTTAAACCCTCGCCGGCTCGCGAACCCGCGACCGAGCTTCACCGCGCCTCCACCGCCTCGATCCTCATCCATCCTCGCCCACGCCGTCCCCACCTCACCCGCGCTCCACCCCGTCGGCCGCCGGAGAGAGAGGGAGAGAGGAGAGAGCGTGAGAAGAGAGAGGGAGAGAAGAGAGAAATGAGAGGGGAGAGAGAGAAAAGGGGTTTATATAGAGAATCCAAAAATTCCAAAAAATACCAAAAAATAGAAAAATACACCCCCGTGATCCTCGGAACACGCTGATCGCCGTGGTAATGTCTCGGCGTCGGAGAACGCAACGGTTCACCCTATACGGGGTTTCGAAGGTCCGATAGACGGAAAACACACGTAAAACTCAAAACGTAACTCGGGACCCACAAAGGTGCTCCGAAAAATATAGAAAATTACTGGCGTGCTCCTCACAACACCACAGACCCAAGGGAACTCACGAGCACACCACCAGTGGGTCTGACAGTCCGATAAAAATAGTTTGAAGCTCGATCGGACACAATCCGAAATCCGGGGAAAGATGATCTGAAACCCACGGATTCAGATTTGAAAAACCCGGGGCATTACAAACGCACACAGTAAACGATAAGTAATGCACCACCAAAAGCAATATAGCAGGATCCTCTGCAGATCGCTGGATCTAGTAAGTCAGAGACCCGCTCTGATACCAATTGATAGGTCAATATGATAGGTGCAGACAGATTCAGAAGGGGGGTTGAATGAATCCCTCTTAAAAATTTGTTCCAAAAACTGAGTAGATAAAACTCAGATTAGATAACTATTGCGGAAATAAAACTAATAGACTCGGTTGACAGAATGACCCACGGAATGACAAATTGTTGTCCTAAGAAGATGCTCGATAACAATTGTTCAAATAGCACACATGCAGTTGAATTGCAAACTGATCACGATCCACTCAACAGATATGCAATTAGATCACAATCCTAAGCATGCATCTAGCGGAATCAAAAGAACAAGCCATCCACTACACAGAAGATTTTTAGGTGGTTCGGTCCTCCAGACCTACATCCACCCCACACTCAAACCAGAGTGTGGATTCCGCTGCCAAACAGCTTGAAAACCGCTGGGCGACATAGCTTGCCTACAAACCACTGACTAATAGCTTGCGCTGGGCCTTACAGCTTAGCCGACCGTTGACTAACAGCTTGACCGCTGGGTATTACAGCTTCGCCATCCGCTGGGCAATACAGCTTGGCCGTCCAGAGGAACCAATCCTCTGCTATCGCTAAGCGACACAGCTTGCTCTGCTGACTAACAGCTTGAAGAAAGATTCAAAAGAAAACAAAAGACAAGAAAACACAGCAACTGAAAGCTGTAAACTATATCAACACAGATGTGGCTCCCATGGAGCTGACTGGATTGGATTTGATCCAGATTCCAGTAGAGACAGATCTTCTGATGAAGCTTCTCTTCTTCTCCTCGAACTCT
The DNA here is from genome assembly GCA_022559845.1 of Amorphophallus konjac. Lineage (NCBI taxonomy): Eukaryota > Viridiplantae > Streptophyta > Magnoliopsida > Alismatales > Araceae > Amorphophallus > Amorphophallus konjac. The sequence goes on along the minus strand of CM040122.1, from coordinate 81,867,388 downwards.
CTATCTCTCTCTCTATCCTTCTTTCTCTTCTGCTACCTCTCTTTCCTCTCTCGAACTCTCGAACTCTCTTCTTTTTCTTCTGCTCTCTCTTTCTTCTTCTTCTGCTGGCTCTCTTACTCTTCTCTCTGGCTGCGCTCAGATGTCTTATGTTCAGTGTTTTTTTTCCTTTGCGCAGAAGAAAGGTCTTATATAAGGCTTCAGTCTGGGGCCCACTAGCTCACACCCTAGGCGTGTGGAGATAACGTTCCCGCCAGGAAGCTTCAGGAATCTTTCAGCCACGTGTCAGAATCTCCATCGTTTAGCTATCCACGTGGCAGCTTCTTAGAATAATGATCAGCCTTGGATCAAGAGCCATTTGATTGTTCTGCTTATATCGCGTGCTCCTGTTCTTCTGATCCTCGTAAGTAAGGTACTCAGGTGCACATAAGATGCTTGAAACATGGTTTTCCTCAATTGATCACTTGCGTGCTTAAGTTCCATATAAATGCATGCACCGACTTAGTTGGTTGTTCCTGGTCGTGCTGGCGAAGGCATTGCACCAACTTACTAGAGTAGTCGTGCTGGCAAAGATGTTGCATTGACTTGCTCGTGCAGAGAAGGGATGCTTCGACTTTGAAGCTCATCCATATGAAAATCTGTTCACACAGCAGTCAAATGCATAGACTTAATAGGGCGTACAAGCTACTGTGCACGAGCTCAGTATGTGTTATTCAAGAGAGTATGCACAGACATAACCTGAATGCAGAGTTAAGAAATGCACAAACTGCACACACACACATGCACGGACTCAATGTTTACATGCAAGCATATGCACAGACTTGATTCTAGTACATGGCCAATAGATGCACTGATTATGAATACGCAGAGTACAAATATTGCACAGACCTAATCGAGCTAGAGATGAAAGTTGCACCGACTTAGCTATGCACATACCTCATGCGCTATGCAACATAAAGTGCCCCGAGTTATCTTGCACAAACTCTGTGCGTGCATCAACAAAAGTTGCACCGACTACAACCCTGCACTGACCTAGATATGAACTTGATGCGGGACGAGACCACGGACACGACAAGCTCGCGATCGTCCCTTAACGAGGGAAGCGTCGGACGTGCACGGTTGAGAAACCGGCAGTGAGCTAGGGTGGTCGGCTCTCACTTGTGCCCGGATCGGGTCACGGGACGGTCTCGCTCACTCTCTCGCAGCAGCGGTGGTATGAAATTATAGCGAGCTAGGTCCTAAAACATGCTCTCTAGTAGTGGCATAAACAAGCATATATGGAAATAAGTGAAATGCCAAGCAAGGAGCGAATACGATACCTCCACGCGCTCGGCGTTGGGACGACGGACCGGCCGAAGTCATACTCCCGAGACAGTTAATACATAAAGATTACAGCAATGAGTTACAGCCCACTCCACGCAGGGAGGTAAAGGGCGACACAATGGGGTCCGGGAGGACAGATTTTGGGTTGACGGGCGGCTTCTCGCGTAGCTTCGGCCGCACATGTACTCGCGCCAGTGGGGCCCACTTGCTGTCCGAAGGGGCCGTGTGGGACCCGGTGGCACCGCTGTGGTGGTGGATGCTTGGATGAGTGCTCCCTGGAGTGGAGGAGCGCTGGTTCACCGGCCGGAGGCCGGGCGGCTCCGATCGGCACCGGTCGGAACAACCGGCCACGGATCAACAACTTCTGGTTTTCAGCGCGCGTCCCGGCGAGAACGGACGCTGCGATCAGCCCCGATGTCGGATCGACATGAAACTGGGGCCGTTGGAAAGATAACTTCAAATACTTCAATCTAGGCTTAAAGATCTGGCCTGGATCTACACGGATCTGGGCTTTAATGAATTTACAACTTCCTATTATACAGTAGCCGAACACTCAGATCTGCAGGGCTATTCTCTAAGAACTGCCTTTGACCGATATGTGAATGTCCGAATCTGAAGTGGTGGTCTTCAGCAAAGTTGTAGGATATCAAGCTAGGAAAACGGAAAAACTAGTTTGGACAAGTTTGGATGTGGATACGAATTGATAGTATTTTTGCACTAACAGTGGGTCGGATCTGGAAATGGGCTGAAAGCACTGTAGCTGAGATAGAACACGAATTTTGAAAATTGGATATATGGCGGATAAAAAATCAATAAAAATGGTGGATGTAGGGGATGATGGACAGAACTCCCTGTAAAATTGGGAGGGTTTGAAAAAATTAAAAACAGGGTCAGAGGTGAGAAACACAGGGATGCTGTCACTGTAGATAGAGACAAAACAGATCTGGGAATGAAAGATGCACGAAAATGGAAAATTACTAAATGGAGGAGTTTGGACGTGAAAATGTAGGTGGAGGTGGGGATTCAAGGTAAGAACACACCCTCAAAATTTCAAATCCATCTGAGCTCGTGGCTGGCAGCAAGAATTCACGAACTACACCTCTGTCCAGCAGGACAGAAACTTGAAGATGGCTCCGCGGCGGCTCGAAGGCGGCACGAACGGCTGCGGCGACGGCACAGATGAAGATCAGAGGTTGAGAGGGGAAGATAGAAGGTGGATACACTCTAGAACTGGAGGTTGGAGGAGAGAAACCAGAGAGGAGAGGAAGGGGGCGCAAGGAGGCTCCTTGAACATTCAACAAATTTTTGATTTTTTCCTTGATTTTCACATGAAAATACAACATTTTGTATGAAAGGTATCAAATCTAATGTAGACCCTTGGATGTAGGGATGGGGGATGGATGGCTGGGATTAAGTGTGAACAACACACACAAAATATTAAACTAATAAGGGGAGAGGGGCGCCCCCTTGACCAAGGGGTATGGTAGGTGAAGGTAGGTGACCTACCTTGGACCAATTTAACCACTTGTCTACCCATGTGGCATTTGACATTCAACCCTTCTAGATGGCCACCTAGGATGGTTGACCAGCCCCACATGAGTGACATGGACCAATGGGAAAGGGCTGAGGGCCCCCTTGCTGGTCCAACTGACAAATTACGTAGAAACCCACACAATCCGTGGGAATGACGCATTGGCTTATAAAGCCGTACAATTGTGCATATACTTTCCCATGGATATACAAATAAGCTAAAGGACATAATTGCAAAAGTAAGTGTACATGCTCGGCGTCGATTCCCATCAACTCTCCCCGGGTGGGAGGAACTTGACCCCGTTGAGTAGGGGTATGGATGCTCGAGTACTCCGACGGATCCGTCACCGTGCCAAGTAACGCGGGTATGCTCCACTCCAAGTGATCGTCACCTGCTCATTCCATATATACTCGATATGCGCAAGCTGCCATGGGCTAGAGGTGGACACTCCGGGTGGGGCACTCTCAAAGGGGGAGGTGGCGGCTCGAAGACTGACTAGGAATCACCGCTGAGTCCCTGTAGGTGACTAGATCCGGGTGTAGATATAGAACCGATCCCATACTCATCGAATGAGTCCACTCGCCTCTTACTCATAAGAGAACGACAACGAGCTTGCACAAGACACATGCAGACAAATAAACGACACACAAACCCTGCAAACAAACCACACAAAACAAACCATACAAGGAAAACACACGGACTCATCTATGACCCTAGACACACCTAATGTTAGTCCGACCCGTACATGGGCGACGGCGGACCAGGACACCCGAATATGTGCCATGCATGCATGTTGTGCAACTGGGAATGGATGGCATGGGGAACACCTATACGTCGGGTGTGGTTATGCGTGGATGGTCTTTTGAATGTGGGCGACTCGGGTGGTTTAGAAGGGCCGGGTGTAGGTGGGTCGGGGTTGGTTGATGTAGATGGCCCATCCCGAGGGGAAGGGGCATAAAAGTGGGCTTCCTTGAAGAAGGGGAGTACGGGTGGTAACTCGGGAAGCCTAATAGTGAAGGGGTCAAAAGGGTCAAAGAAGGTATGACCCCTTGTGGTGGGTTCCCACAAGTCACGGTCCCACATGTAGAAGTTTTGAAGGTGTGGGTAGTCACCTTCTTGAATTGTAACGGGTGGGACGGGGATCGTAGGCAAGATGTATGATTCCTCCCTCGGACAAAAGGGTATGAATTCGGGCTCGTCCGATAAGGGGAGGAGTAAGAGAAACTCCATGGTGACACAACCCACGGTGCACTCGGAGGTAATGGACCCTAAGGCCGGATGGGTGAAGCTAAGACTAGCGGGTTGGTCAAAGCCTCGGGCCAGTAGGTGCGTTAACTTCCATTGTGAATATAATCCCATGACAAGATCGTCTAACGTGTCAACATGGTGACTAGACCGAAATGTGGTATGGAATGAGTTGATTGGCACTAAAGGTAAGGTGGGGTCCATGGATGGGAAGGGATGTGGGACCAAGCTATCCTTGAACCAACTAAGAAGTGGCTCGGCTATGTAAAGTGTTCCTGTAAGAAACACGGGTGGCTCGGGCTTTGGTAGCTCCAAAGAAGAAGGTTCCGAATAGAGCTCGGAAGGAGAGGGTGGTGATGGAGCACCTACGGGAGGTGAAGAAGCACTTATCCTTTCCAACAAATCCGACATCATTTTCGTGAATTCCTCAAAGGAGCGGGTTGGAGTAGGGACCTTGGGGTGGACTCGCTCCTCGTCCCTCAGCCTAGGTGTGGTCCTAGGCTCGGCTATAAGTGGGGCTTCCACTCGGTTGGAGGTACTTGAGTGGGTTGGGATGGGGGTGCCAAGGGGAGGTTGGTTGGAGGTGCTTGGGCGGGCCACTAGATTGGGGTCGCTTTGGTGGGCTTGGACGGCGGTGAAGGGGTGGGATTGGGTAGAGGTGTGGCCCACTTGTTTGTGGGTGAGTTGGTGGGGTGGGTGCGTAGTATGACCTCCGTGGTTGGAGGTAGGTGGGCGGGGAAAGTAGGCCCTCCTAAGCGCTCTCTTCATTTCCCACCATGACTCGATGGGCCTTAGATTTCTATCCTCCCTCCAGTATTTGATGTTCCTCCAAGTTGCGGCGGCTTCACCAAAAAGTCACCTTTTGGCAACATTGACTTGCATGGGCCCGTACATAATATACACCTCAAAGTAATCGTCCATGATGGCTTCCCATTCTAGATAGACACTCGGGTCATCGGACCCGTAGAAGTCCCGGGTCTCGGGCCTCGTGGGGTGGTTCGGGTGGTCCTTCCATTTGAGATAGTATCGCCACCATCCGGGCGTTTGGGAGTCCATGGGTGATTGGGTACTAGTGGGTGGACATGTCGACACTAGTAGGTAAACCAACTAGACAATGGACTACAACTCTAGACATGACGACCAAGACTTGGTACGTGGCGGAGATAACTGATCCGAAGATCACTCGCGCAAGTGTGCGGCCTTCCCGATAGGCGTAGCCTAACGTTCGGACAACACCTTTTGATATATCGAGTAAATGGATGCAAATGCAAAAAGACACTTTTTTTTTTGTTTAAAAGAATGATGATCCTAAACACGACTTAGACAATGACTAATGACTAGACCTAAATGACACTTTTTTTTTATTGACACCCTAGACTCAACCTCGCTCTGATACCAAATTGATGCGGGATGAGACCACGGACACGAAAAGCTCACGATCGTCCCTTAATGAGGGAAGCGTCGGACATGCACGGTTGAGAAACCGGCAGTGAGCTAGGGTGGTCGGCTCTCACTTGTGCCCGGATCGGGTCACGGGACGGTCTCGCTCACTCTCTCGCAGCAGCGGTGATATAAAATTATAGCGAGCTAGGTCCTAAAATATGCTCTCTAGCAGTGACATAAACAAGCATATATGGAAATAAGCGAAATGCCAAGCAAGGAGCGAATACGATACCTCCACGCGCTCGGCGTTGGGACGATGGACCCGGCCGAAGTCGTACTCCCGGGACAGTTAATACATAAAGATTACAGCAATGAGTTACAGCCCACTCCACGCAGGGAGGTAAAGGGCGACACAATGGGGTCCGGGAGGACCGATTTCGGGTTGACGGGTGGCTTCTCGCGTAGCTTCGGCCGCACACGTACTCGCGCCAGTGGGGCCCACTTGCTGTCCGGAGGGGCCGTGTGGGACCCGGTGGCACCGCTGTGGTGGTGGATGCCTGGATGAGCGCTCCCTGGAGTGGAGGAGCGCAGGTTTGCTGGCCGGAGGCCGGGCAGCTCCGATCGGCACCGGTCGGAACAATCGGCCACGGATCTGCAACTTCTAGTTTTCAGCGCGCGTCCCGGCGAGAACGGACGCTGCGATCAGCCCCGATGTCGGATCGACACGAAACTGGCGCCGTTGGAAAGATAACTTCAAATACTTCAATCTAGGATAAAAGATCTGGCCTGGATCTACACGGATCTGGGCTTTAATGAATTTACAACTTCCTGTTGTACAGTAGCCGAACACTCAGATCTGCAGGGCTATTCTCTGAGAACTGCCTTTGACCGATATGTGAACGTCCGAATCTGAAGTGGTGGTCTTCAGAAAAGTTGTAGGACATCAAGCTAGGAAAACAGCAAAACTAGTTTGGACAAGTTTGTATGTGGCTACGAATTGATAGTATTTTTTCACTAACAGTGGGTCGGATCTGGAAATGGTCTGAAAGCACTGTAGCTGAGATAGAACACGAATTTTGAAAATTGGATATATGGCGGATAAAAAATCAAGAAAAATGGTGGATGTAGGGGATGATGGACAGAACTCCCAGTAAAATTGGGAGGTTTGTAAAAATCAAAAAGAGGGTCGGAGGTGAGAAACACAGGGCTGCTGTCACTGTAGACAGAGACAAAACAGATCTGGGAATGAAAGATGCACGAAAATGGAAAATTACTAAATGGAGGATTTTGGACGTGAAAATATAGGTGGAGGTGGGGATTCAAGGCAAGAACACACCCTCAAAATTTTAAATCCTTCTGAGATCGTGGCTGGCAGCAAGAATTCACGAACTACACCTTTATCCAGCAGGACAGAAACTTGAAGACGGCTCCGCGGCGGCTCGAAGGCAGCATGAACGGCGGCGGCACAGATGAAGATCAGAGGTTGAGAGGGGAAGATAGAATGTGGATACACTCTAGAACTGGAGGTTGGAGGAGAGAAACCATAGGGGAGAGGAAGGGGGCGCAAGGAGGCTCCTTGAATATTCAACAAATTTCTGATTTTTTCCTTGATTTTCACATGAAAATACAACATTTTATATGAAAGGTATCAAATCTAATGTAGACCCTTGGATGTAGGGATGGGGGATGGATGGCTGGGATTAAGTGTGAACAACACACAAAAAATATTAAACTAATAAGGGGAGAGGGGCGCCCCCTTGACCAAGGGGTATGGTAGGTGAAGGTAGGTGACCTACCTTGGACCAATTTAACCACTTGTCTACCCATGTGACATTTGACATTCAACCCTTCTAGATGGCCACTTAGGATGGTTGACCAGCCCCACATGAGTGACATGGACCAATGGGAAAGGGCTGAGGGCCCCCTTGCTGGTCCTACTGACAAATTACATAGAAACCCATACAATCCGTGGGAATGACGCATTAGCTTATAAAGCCATACAATTGCGCATATACTTTTCCATGGATATACAAATAAGCTAAAGGACATAATTGCAAAAGTAAATGTACATGCTCGGCGTCGATTCCCATCAGAACTGACATCAACATGCACTGAGGTCGAATGATAGAACTTGCACCGACTATGTGCAAGCGTGCCGCAGCAAGAAGTGCACCGACCTTTTATTGCCTAAGACAAGACTTGCACCGACCTTTTATTGCCTAAGACAAGACTTGCACCGACCGTGTATGTGCAGGATGGCCTATACCTTATATGCAGGTGAACAGTGATATGCTCGGACCTCAACCATGCACATAGCTATATGCACAGACTCGAATGTGCACTAACTTGTGTGCAAAATGCTCACATATGCACCGACCTTGACCCTATTCTCACCATATGCACAGACCTATATCCAGGTGACACAGACTTGAACATGTATGCACAGACCTTATCTAGGCTGGCTATCATGTATGCACAGACCTTGAATGCATGCTGTCTATACTAGCATTGACCTTGAACTATTCAATGAAATGCCATGCACCCTAATGAAGTTGTACGCATAAAATGCCATGCACCCTGATGAAGTTGTACGCAATATAACATGCAAAAATCAGATGCTCATTCAATCATGCTCATTCAGTCTTTCATACAAACACAGTGTGACTTATAGTGTTTGCTATCATCAAAATCACAGGGGCACAACATAAATTTCAAATAATACATATGAGATCTCTTACCGAATTCCTTGCATCGGCATTATATTGAGCATTGCCCTTTATGGGGTTGTACGAAATGAAGGATCGCCTATTAAAGTTAATAGCAAACAAGTGCCAATGACTTTGGGAATGTAGAATACAAAATAGAAAATCCAACTCTTGCATGTCCTCTTTATTAAGAAATTGAGTCACATAACGCTTCAATAAACTTTCCTTAGAGAAGAAGTTGACGGGCTGAAGCTGAACAAAAGAGGATTGCACCATTGACATGCATAAATATTTCACTGACGCAGATGGGGAGGAAGCATGATTTCTCATAACTAATTCCACACAGCAATTGAGAACCTACAGCATATTATTAATAAATCACTGTGAATGTTGAATCTATGAAGGGGCAAAGGAAGGCACACATGTTATAATACACTTACATCAAAGCCAATCATCTCCCCAAACAACAGTTCATGTAGCTGCAACTTGCCTACTGAACCCCCCGTTGATTTTTTACAACTGGAACACTATTTAGGGATATAAAGATATCAAAAAACTTGGACATCGGTGGGAAAAAAAAGAGATATGTGATCGGATTACTTGTTCATTTCAACCGATAAGAAATTATTAATGATGCCCTCATGTGAGTTAGATAGTTTTCCCAGCCCGCAATAATCCCTTCAGACTTCAATGTATGCCTGCATTATGTATGAGTGAAATATATTGCACTGACAATATTTACAATTTATACAGAAAGGCAATATATTGCACAGAACATCTCAAAACTGTAACAGGGACTAACATATTGCAGAGGAGTGAAACATATTTCCATCAAAGAACATATTACTTTACAGTGTCAAAGAAAACAGAGTGCACGGAACTAAAACAATTTGCAGCAGAAATATTGCATATTGCACATGACTTAAAGATATGTTCATAAAATAAAATCTATTACTCTGAAAATAAACAAAGTGCACAGTACTAACACATACTACATATTACAATAAATAAAGTTATAGATGTCGAACAAATTTTACAAGATTTCAAAATATTTTATATTTTTCCTACTTTCAATAGTAGGACCCCCTGGTAAGACAGGCACAGGATCAAGTGTCGATTTGCATGTCGGACCTTCTTCATCTTTTGAGACTCGGGCTGATTTCTTTGCCTTCTTCTGGAGCATAACGTATGGGGATTGCACTGAAGTAGAGGGCTGTCGTTTACCGCGACACTTTACAGCTTTTGAAATGGAGCTTACCTTGACACCCGCCTGACCCAAGGCCACAATGGACTCCAATCCTTTTTCCTCCCCCCCCCCCTCGTCCTCCACCTCAGCCTCAGCCTCCTCCTCCCCTACCTCCTCAGCCTCCATTCCCACCTCAGCCTACACCGATTGTGACGACCCAAGATCCGGATACTGGGAAGAACCCGATACCATTCGAATCCTGGCCTGCCGCCCACGAACCGGGAGGGTTCGGAAGGGCTAAAAAGAGTGTGAAGGTACAAAGAAATAGGAAATAAGACAGGACAATTCAACAATTAACAGAAATAAATAAACAACTATTACAACAGAGTCTAGTCCAACAGAAAGTACAGTCTAAAGCAGTAAAACATACCACATATCAAGTGAACACTCGGCCCGGTGAGCTGGCAACTAAGAACCTCCACAACACTGCACCCTCGAACCTCGAGGAAGAACTGCCACACCTGAAAAGTAGGGATGAGTCTCCAAACAGAGACTCAGCAGGGGTCTCGCGGAACCCCAATCGAAAACAACGTCGGTAGCGGAAAGGAAAGCTACAACTACAGCAGGAACAGCGAACCGGTGGCCAGTCAAAACTCGGCACTATAGCTACTCCTACTGTACTAGGAAAACACCCCCCGATCTCACGGTCGGGGGCTATCGAACCACAGTAGTACCACTTACCGAAGTAAAAACCCACGGCAACCCCGCCGTAGAGGCCTATCTCCCAGGACACGGCCAACCTGGACACGTTGTCCAAGGTGCAACCCCGACCACCCGGTCGCGGGCACCGCACTAATAAGACACGCCCTCGGAAAAGCCACTAGCACCCTGGCCACTACCTCGAAAACACCGGTCGGTCCAGAAACCACGTCTCACAGACGGGAAACGGAGCCCGGAAATAGGAGTGTCACGTCTCACGTGATAGGAGTACCTTCCCACCAGAAGCAAGGCCAGATGCGTCCACTGACGACTTAAACCGTGCCTCGGGTGTCTCCCTCCGGCCCAGCGGGAACTGAGACACCGTATAAGTAACCACAGAATAAGTGACTAGTTGGGGTCGCGCTCGTCAGCGCTGGTCCTACTGCCCCCAACCACATGTGCACACACAGACCATACGTCCTAGGTCTGTCCCTCTAACTGGTTTTCCCCTCAGCCGGACTCTGGCTTCAAACGTGGGGCCCGATGGTAACCAGCCTAAAAATCGTCTCTCATGGTAGCCTCGCCACCACTCCCTGGTGGGACCACTCGCGTGTCGGAAGGCTACGACTAGTGGGGAGTCACTGGTGTGGCCACTCTCCAAGGAGAAACTCTGAGAACACGTACGCACCCTGCGAGAAAGTCACGAAGGACCAAGTGGCACCGAGCCATTGGACTCTGGACAGTCCTCTAGACTCACTAAATCTAATGGTCCTTGAGTCACAAGACTCGGGGTCAAGACCGTTGTACACAACGATGCAATGCCATTAATCTAGCATGATCCCTAGGTCTAAAACCATTATTGCATGAATATCGAGACAACTCACGAGCCGCCGAGACCATTCCCTAGGGAAGGGAACTGAGAAGCCTTCCAGCCCCAGGCTGGACAGCTAGACTCACAGTCCGAGGCCACAAATATGGCCCACTCGGGAACCATCTTCCGACATGCGGGGGAACCCCACCGCACTCACACCGATACACGGTGACTCGATCGAGTGTAACACAAATCCCGGAACACACACACCTACGGGCATGCTAGTCGAGGTAACACGGCACCTCCAGACATCCCAAACACAGACACGGAACCTACGGGGTATCCGGGACACTCACGAGGCCGACCACAACTCACGGAAACCACAATCGAAGAGAAACGGGACTGCAAACCACTCGGTACAGCCCAGAGCCTGGCGGTCCAACCTTGGGCCGCTACAATCTCTAGCGGTCCAGCTCTGGTCCGCCACAGGACTCTGGCGGTCCACCCTTGGCCCGCCAGAAGATGAATCACATAGGGCCTGGCGGTCCTACCCAGACCGCCACACGGCTTCTAGCGGCCCAACTCTGGTCCACCACAATCCCTCTGGCGGTCGAACCTATGGCCGCCAGGGGCGCAAGACTCCCAATCGGTCAAAAAGCACTTGCTCCGAGGCATAGCGATCAAAATGGAGTAGCGGTCGAAGTCTCGGTCGCCACCCAGTCTGGCGGTTTATCGTGCAGTCGCCAGACGACAAAAACTCCTACCGACAAAACAGTAACAAGTGGCGCACCCAGCTTAGGCCGCCAAGGTCTCTGGCGCGCCTACCTTGGGCCGCCAGTGAGTGTGGCGGTCTCTGGAAGGACCGCTACACTCACCCGAGAATGGGACGGCGGGTGTTGAGTTATGGTTTTGATGATTGTTGTGATTGTTAAGTTATGGTTTTGATGATAACTAAACTTAATATGTGATTGAGTGATGATAACTAAACTTATGGTTGATTACACATGTTCTTGATGACTGTGTACATTCATGTTTAAATATGATTGAGATGGCAAATGGCAGCGGTACATGGTCTTGATTCTTGCTTGATTGAATTGGTTTACAAGAGGCAAGAGGTTTCATAACCTTTTTAATGTGAACAAGCATGGTATTAACCCTGACTATCTTGCTTGCAGGATCAAACTCATGGCAGTCACCTGGTGAACCAAACATGTGAATAAGCACCGTGCTCCTCTACAATCCATAACAGGTGGTATATGTCATGTACTGTCAAGAACCATTGGTAAGGCTCTTACCCTGTTATACACTTCTTGTTATTGAGTGTTCCATAAGGTTATTTCATGAATAATTTACTTGGGATGATTGAGTTTTATCTCTTGATTCTTATCCCAGAACTTGATCCTTACCTCAGAACATGTGTGTTTCAAAGTGTTCATATGCACCTAGTTCATGAGGTTTCAAGCCCTTGCAAAACTCGCCATCGTGCGCCCTCGCATCCGGATCAACCTGCGCTGTCAGGTCGCGAGGGTCAAGGGGGCAGCGCCCCTTGCGGGGGTTTCTGGGGGCGGAGCCCCTGGAACAAAATTTTGATTATAGGGGTGATATTCCTTTAATTAGTTAACTTACCTCTGTGGGAAGTTGATTTGGTCTGATGTTCAAAGGCTCCCTACGCCTTAACATGTGGATTTGTTTGTTGATGGAACTATTGACTTAACCGTGATCAATTAACTGAAAGACTCTCAAACAGTTTTCATACTCTACTCTCACGTCCTCTTAATTGTCTGCATGAAGTTCATGCACTCTTCATATGGATGTTTGAGCTATAGCTCTAATCAATTATCTATGCTCTTGCAGGTCAAAACACTTAGTATAAATCCACAAGGTCAAAGGAGTTTGAATCCACCGACTGCAAATGGGTTTAAGAGGTTCGATGTTCGAAATCTGGAAAATTCCAGATTTCGATCGACCGCCAGCCTAGGGGCAGTCGACCAATTTTCCCAGCACCTAAATCTCCAAAAGCTGTAAAATTTTGGTCAACCTCCCCATGCTACCGGTCGGCCGCCAGCCCCGAGGCCCCTTTTGTTGACTTCGTATTTCCCGCTCGTGGAGAGGAATCTTCACCCATTTGTTTAATCCTAAAGTCACCTAATCTCCCATGATTTATGGATCTGGTCTGGGAGTTGTCTATGGACCATTCAAAGGTTATAAAACATCTTATTAGAGTCATAACCCTAACCATCCAAGAGGGCTTCAAAGGGAGATCAAGAGGGTACTGTCCAAGGAGGAAGAAGAAGGGTACTGTAGCCGTGAACAATACTCCGTACAGCAAGTGTTCTTCATCCATTCTCAACCCATTGAAGGCATATCTGAAGCCAACCTCCTCCAAGGAAGAGAAGAGCCAAGCAAGCAAGCAAGGATTCCAAGAAGAGTGCCTAAGGGAGAAAGAAGAGAAGCCAAGCAAGCAAGAAAGGAGAAAAGCTAACCTAGCACGGATTGAAGCTCCGGTCAAGTGAAGATTGAAGATACGTTCAAGATCCACAACATGCATTCAAGGAGAACCCAAAACAGGAGTTTTCTAAACTAAGCCTCATTGTCTTTATGATTTGGGTGTTGTATTTGTGTTCGTCATAAACTGAAGAACTTGTGTGTGTGTGGATCGTTGTTGGATCCGTGGTCGTGTGTGTGTGTGTCGTATCTGATTAGTGTGTGTGCGTGGATCTTCCTATATCTGCGTTTGTGTGTGTGGGGGGGTCTATTTAGATCCGTTCTGTCTCGTGTGTGTGGATTGCTGCACTTGTGGCAGCGGGTATTTATGTTGGTGATCCGGTTGTCGGATCGTGTTAGAGACTTCATCTCCGTGTGTGTGTGTGTGTGTGTGTGTGTGTGTGTGTGTGTGTGTGTGTGTGTGTGTATTAGGGGGCGTCCTCGTGTGTGTGTGCAGACGTCGTCATGCGTGTGTGGTTGGAGCATCATCTTCATTTGGGGATTTATTCCCGAGTGAAGTCTCATCGGGTTTGGTGAGGGATGGACATAGGATTGCCGTCGTTGCATCCGAACCACCTTAAAAATCGTTGTGCATTGTGTGGTTTGGTCTATTTTCTTCTACCTCCATTCTACGTGAGTGTTAGTGAGCTTTATTGTTCAGGTTTTACTCTTGTTCATCTTGCATAATCTATCTTATCACTAAATAGATTTTGATAAATCCAACTTGTGATTGAATAGATTTGTATCTCTTAAGTAGTGTTTTATCACATTCTTCAAAAAGGGCAAAAGTTTTCTTAAAATTTGTAAACACCCAATTCACCCCCCTCTTGGGTGTCATTGATCGCAGGACTTCAGCGGGAACATTCCCAAAAATCCGTTCCACGCCCCGATCATCCACAGATGATGGGGAAAACAAGGGGGAAGATCCCCCGACACCCCTAGCATGCATCTATGACCCCAAATCGGTCTGAAACGCGATAAAACGAGAGATCCGGCTCACACCCCAAAAACATGGATTCTCCCCAAAAAGCTCAAATAGGCCCTCTCGGCTCACCACAGCCTACAAAACTCACGGGAAAGGAAGAGCACGAGCTGGGGATCTATCTCCCTACCTCCACCGAAGATTTCGCTCCCCGAGATTGCCGATCCACGAAGAAACGCCGATTAAACCCTCGCCGGATCGCGATCCCACGAACCGCCTCCACCATCACGATCCTCGTCCCGTGCCCATCGCTCCACGCCCCACGAGCCACGCCGCCCCTCCCTCGCCGCCTCCATCGGCCGCCCAGAGTGAGAGGGGGAGAGGAGAGAACATGAGAGAAGAGAGAGGGAGGGAAGAGAGAAATGAGAGATGGGGAGAGAGAAAAAAAGGGGGGTTATATAGAAAATCCAGAAATTACCAAAAATATAAAAAATAGGGAAAAATCACCTCCCTGATCCTCGGAAGACGCACAACGCAGTGGTAACATCCCGGAGTCGGAGAACGCAACGGTTCACCCTACACGGGGTTCCGAAGGTTCGACAGCCAGAAACACGCGTAAAACCCAAAATGTAACCCGGGACCCACAAAGGCGCTCCGAAAAATTCAGAAAAATACCGATGTGCTCCTTACAACACCACGGACCCAAGGAAACTCACGGGCACACCGCCAATGGGTCCGACAATCCGGTAAAAATAGTTCGAAGCTCAATAGGACAGGATCCGCAACCCGCGAAAAGATGATCCAAAACCCACGGATCCAGATCCAAAAAACCCGGGGCATTACAGCCCTCCTCCCTTAAAGGAATTTTGTCCTCAAAATTTAGGACTGGCACCAAGACACAGGGGAAGAACACCTTAACCAACTGACAACGCTGTCAGAGCCCCAGCACGGAAAACCTCGATTCTCACGAAAACACCGATGCTGAGGGATACAGGCAGACTAACACCACGAACGACACCTCACTCCACATGCCGCACACACCGGCCATTAGAGCAGGCACAACACAAAAGCACAAGTCTGGTATCACCTCAGTCACAATGAAAACCAATCATGGCACCGCTGCCACCATCTCGCTCGTCGAGGAGACACAACCCTCGCCACGAGAAATAGCTACAGATCCATCCCATGGTCGGTAGACAAAACACACCAACTTCCCAACCAGCTGACCGGTCGCACACCCTTCTCAAGGGAACAACCAATACAGAGCATCCATCAGCTCACAACAGCATGGGACCAACTCTGTCAGAACTCAAACTTCGACAAAGCCTAGATCCCATCTGGAAAGCACACCATGGAAACGACCACCAAAGGTCTCACCGATACACGGCTCTCACCGTTCACGATGCACCACCAACAGCATCTTCTGTCTGTGAAAGACCACACGTTGGTCACCAGCTGCTCATTAACGGGAAACCTCCATCGGCCCAACGGGCACGATCCAACTCACAACAGGCCATCCGCTGACTCACACACAGATAATTACCACATCTCGAGATGCACTCCTCTCGGACATCGCATCCGATCTCGATCATCGTACTAACTCAACCCTCTCAGGGCAGCACGACAAAACTAACAACAAGACTCAGGAGTCTTCAGTCATCACCTCACTCGACTCAGGCTTACAGGGAAATCCTCCCATGCTGGTCACCAAAGCAGGGATAACCATTACGACACCAACGTCCCATCAAGGACCACCATTCCGACGCCAATCTCACTTAAATGCCTCCGCCCACAGGCTTCACTCTTCCGTCTTGTCTCATCAAATCCTATCTCAATTAATCCAAGTGGATACCTGCCAATCCCGATTCCACCCTCATCACAGAGCCACGGAACACCACCGGAACAATTCATGGCACACGTCTCTTGGGGAGGAAAGTGCCATCCAATCTTACGGTAACCTAGTCGCCAACACCACGACCAAAGAGCACGGGTCCCCAACAATACACATCTTACCGTGGTCGACTACGAGACTAGCCTTACCAGTCGCTCGCAGCTACCAACCGGAACCCAAAACCTCTCAGAGATCACTTCTCCAAAACTGATCTCACCCAAGGACACTGTTGGATACGGACTGAATAGATCTAGAGGGGGGGTGAATAGATCTTTCCCCCTTTTTGATAATTTACTAACTATCGTCCAGATGAGCTACTGGTAATTAATGAATTATAGAACTAATGCGGATAGTGAAGATGCAAGCATACGTATAGGAAATCAAACACACACAAGCACACCACAAGAGAGGATTTTTAAGGTGGTTCAGTCTCTTCCTGAGACTTACATCCACCCCTTGCTTAACTCAAGCAAGGCTTCACTATGAGAATCTCTGATCTCAACCAAAACACAGCTGACACACAGCTTGTACCTGCTGACACACAGCTTGACTTTGCTGCCTCACAGCTTGACAATAATTGTAATCAGAAATGAAAAGATGATAAGAACAGGTGATGAAAGACAGGACTGAATATTGGCGTATGTAGAAGAATAGGTATTCAGCCTGGAACTTGATCACGCTTATGAAGAAGCCTAGACTCCCTGTTGATCTTCCAGTCAGTTGCCTTCGATTGTTCTGCTGCTGGAGATCGCACAGTCTTGAGCTAAGTCTTCCTTCTGCAGCAACGAGATCGCCTTTAACCTTTCTGCAGATTTTTGATTGATGGAGAGCTCCTTCTTCCTCTTCTGTGTATATCTTCCTTGGCTTCTATTTCGTGCTCTCTCTCTGCTCCCTTGTTCGTGATGTATTTTTTTTTTTTGTTTTTCATACAGCCCTTTTATCAAGAGTAAAACTCTTCCCGCTCAATTTTCAGATCGAGCGCCAATCTGCTAGAAAACAGGGATCTGTTTAAATCCAATCGTTAGAACGAGTTTGACCACTTCTAAGCAAGATTGTTTCCTTGATTCCCGTGCGGAATCTTATCTCCTGAGCAGCCCAACAACCTGCAACAACCATTTGCAGGTTTTAAGGAACCAAAACAGAATTCGGTTAGAGTTCGGTTTTGGACGATATATAAACCCGTGGTCGACCATGACCCTGTCGCTGGTCGACAATGGGCAGTCCCCAGACGGCCGGTTCTTCTGGCTGAAACTCACGTCGCCCGTTGGTCGACCACAGCCTGGTCGCTGGTCGACAGGGGGCAGTTTCCAGATGGCCAGCAGTTCTGTCTGTTGCTTCTGTCTTTTCTGTGGTCGACCAGAGGCGGGGCTTTGGTCGACAGCCAAGGTGCTTCCAGAAGACAGATGATCTGATGCTTTTCTGGTTGAGTTCGTTGGTCGACCATAGCTTCTTCAGTGGTCGACAGACAGTCTTTCACGCTTATACTGATTTGTTGATTCCACTTGGATTTCAGTGAACCTGAAATTTGTTTAACTTATAAGATTTGACTTGAAGTTCCAAATGTATATAAAAGCATATTTGTCATCATCAAATAGGCATTAATTCAATGCACTATCTTTACACAAATAACCAAACCATTTGCTTTAAGAAACAAGATAGAACTTAGATTAGTCAAACATATCCTATTGTCATCATCAAAACCAAGGGATGCACAACATTCTCCCCCTTTTTGATGATGACAACCATGAGTCATTGTGACAAACAACAGATTATGAAATTCATTTGATATTGCATGCAAGGCTATCATAGCACAGATTTCATTCAGACAATTCGTTTGATGTGGCTTTCAAAAACAATAGCACTAATTACATGAGAGACTCAAAAAAGGATAAAGACACTGAGGACACGTAGACAAAGTAAACTTGACATCTAGACACACATCTATCTAGACACACATCTAGGCACACAATGACACATAAGCACAATGACACATAAGCTTCTCTCTCCCCCTTTGTCAACAGCAAAAAGTGGACCAACGCGATGAAACAAACGAGCGGTCAGGATTTAATCAGCATAACTCATATTTTGGGAAATGGTTGAAGTGTACCCCCTTTCTTTAATAAGACATTTAAGTAACCTTTCCTCCCTTTCTCAAAGACCACCTTGTGACAAATACGAGTGGGTCTTGTGGTTCAAAGAATTTGAAAGTATTGCCCCAATAAATTGACTCCCCATATCCACTTTCTTACTCACAGCTCCTCAAACTTATAATATGTTTCATGAGATAATTGTACTAGCTGAACAAGCTGAACAGTGTTTTATGCTTTCATTTGCATATAGTGCATTAGGTCAACCATTTTTGTTGCCTTTTCGTTTTGAAATATTTAAGAGCTGTGGTCAGGTTTATCACATGCTTTTCCACACGAGGAGACACGCTTTTTACACGCCAGAAACCCCGGCTACTTAGCATGCCTAACCATTCCACTTTTAACTGGGACACACTTTTTATCCGTGAGGATATACGTTTATCAGACGCCAATATCCCCAGTTACTCAGGATGCCCAATTAATAATTTTGAGAGTGGCAGAGGTAGATTGAGTCTTCATGACATACATGTCTCCCACTTAATTTTTCAGCCAATTTTGCTTTGTGATAGAGAACAGTAGTTTCTCAGAACTCAGTCCATTGCTCTACCAAGAAGGCAGAATTATGGCGTATTCCATATACATTCATGCTATAGCTGCGTTTATTTTCACTGTCCAACACAGACACAGATAGAGAAATAGTCTCATTACTAAAAGCATAAGTTCTCAATAGTCTTGAGTCAGAGTCATAGTTATGGTTTGAATTTATTGCAGTAGTACAGGTCAAATTCTCATTACTACACTTAACCTTTACTCTCATTGATGACTTTGGTGATTTTCTTGTAAGATATGGTTAGGTTGTTCAATGATTTATTAAGGAATGAGTTTACACTTTTTACTCCCCCTCAATTTGTGAGTCCTTGCTGAAGATAGAAAACAATAAGTTGACCACAAAGAGATATTGAGACATAAGGAATGGGAAGTGAATGAGGATGAGTGAGTAAAGCAAAACTGAGCTCAGAGTCCAAAAAGTTCAGAAAGGGTTCGTACCGACGTGATCTTTGGACCCCTAGCTTGCAGGCAGAGCAGGTGCATCCGAGATTGGATTGAACGCCACCGAGCTTGACGTCGTCTCGCCGCTTGGATCTCTCTCCGACATGGGATGAAGAGACTCGCTTCACAGCACGATCCTCACCTCACCAGGACCTCCTTCTCAAGGGAGTCGCACCCAGGAGTTGGAGATGGAGGAAGAAGAAGATGGGGGATAGGGGAAGAGAGGGGCGTCGCACCCCTTGGGGAAGGATGGAGAAGGTCGCCCTCTCCTTGGTGGTGGCTGCGCACAAGGTTTCTCACAAATTAATTCTTCATTATTCTTTTGAAAAGAAAATACAAGGTCTTTTATATGGGATGGGGAAATGCTAGGTCTAAACCCTAGCCAAGGGGGAAAGGAAATGGGGGGGGGCGGCCACAACCGAGGAAGGCCATTCAAATCTCCTAGATTCTAGGAGTGAAAGGTGGGGGGGGCGGCCAAAAGAGGGAGAGGGCAAGGGGGAAAGGGCGGCTGCCACTCCCACCAAGAGGGGAGGGAATGGTCCGCCCCCAACCCTAACCCTAGGTGGGGCGCGCCTCCCAAGGTGGGCCCAGGGGGGGGGAAAGTGGCCAGCCCTTCGTGGGCCAGAGAAGTGAACCAAGAAGTGGCCCAATAACCCCCCCTAGCCTCTAGCAAGCCTACAAAACACAAATAAAGCCTAATTGGCCTAAAAAAGGTCCATGACTGAAAGAAAATTGTCCACACACGGACTAAACCAAGGCCCAACATGGCCCAAAGCATAAAATAAGTGATGATAGCTCCGCTAATCTGTCAACTGGTCGCCGAGCCAAAGGGATGCCGGCGAGATCCGTGTACTCCGTCGTAAAGTGTGACGCGTGTCCTCACCAATTTCCCACCAAAGCCAGCAGCCTGACTAGATCTAATTTCCCTTTTTCAGGTCCTTTGTCGACCAT
This sequence comes from Amorphophallus konjac, assembly GCA_022559845.1. Taxonomy (NCBI): domain Eukaryota; kingdom Viridiplantae; phylum Streptophyta; class Magnoliopsida; order Alismatales; family Araceae; genus Amorphophallus; species Amorphophallus konjac. The sequence continues at coordinate 81,847,123 of CM040122.1, read as the reverse complement.
GGAGTGGCCTGTGGTCGACCTCTGTGCTGACACAGAACCTGCCTGTTAAGAAGACTGCGTTCTGACAAACCTGTTGTCGACCATTGGATCGCCTGTGGTCGACAGCTGCGAAGTCCCAGAGCTAACTATTTCCTGTCCTGATGCCTTGGTCGACCAGCGCCTTGTCTGTGGTCGACCACAAGAGATGAGCCGTAGAGAACCAGTATTCTGTAGAACTGGCTGAAGTAGCACCCGACACTAGACTTCCAAACTCCAAAACCGGACTAGTACTAGAGACCTAGTTGACATAACTTAGACAGAAATGACAGAATCTATGCAGTGTACACAAGAATATGATTATTTCAAGAATTTTCAGAGGAGATTCTACAAATTCCTAACTCCCTTCTTAGAGTTGAAAATCTGTCATTGTTAAGGGGTTTTGTGAAAATGTCTGCCAGTTGTTTTTCAGTTTCTACAAAATGAAGCATGAAATTTTCTTTGGAGACCTCATCTCTTAGAAAGTGATGACGGATCTCAATGTGTTTTGTCCTAGAGTGTTGAATGGGGTTTTTAGACAAATTAATAGCACTAGTGTTATCACAGAAAATAGGTGCACATCCAAGATCTACATTGTAGTCTTGGAGTTGATGTTTTATCCACAAAACCTGTGTACCACAGCTCCCTACTGCGACATACTCAGCCTCAGCAGTGGAGAGTGCCACAGAATGCTGTTTTTTAGAAGCCCATGATATTAAACATCCACCTAATATTTGAGAATAACCACTAGTACTCTTCCTATCAATTTTGCAACCAGCATAATCAGCATCTGAATATGAAATCAAGTCTAGTTTGCAGTAAGTAGGATACCATAAACCCAATTCTTGGGTACCGGCAAGGTAACGAAAGATACGCTTGACAGCCCCTAAATGTGAATCTCTAGGGCTAGATTGATATCTAGCACACATGCATACACTGAACTGAATGTCTGGCCTAGAGGCAGTTAAATATAGTAGGGATCCGATCATACCTCTGTATTTCTTGGCATCTACCATGTTACCTTTTACATCAGCCTCCAATGTTGCATTTGTCCCCATGGGTGACTCTATTGGTTTGCAGCTCTCCATGCCAAACTTTTTCAGCATCTCCTTTATGTACTTGGATTGATTTATGAAGTAGCCTTCTCTACATTGTAGAATCTGCAATCCAAGAAAGAACTGTAAATCACCCATTAAACTCATTTCAAACTCATTGGTCATTAGATTTGCAAATTCAGTACATAATGAAGCTTCAGTGGATCCAAACACAATATCATCCACATAGATTTGCACAATTAGTATATTCTTACCTTGGGTCTTGGAGAATAATGTTTGATCAATTTTACCTCTTGTGTAGCCCTTTTTGGTGAGGAATGAACTCAGTCTGTCGTACCATGCCCTAGGAGCCTGCTTTAAACCATACAAAGCCTTATGCAGTTTGAAGACATGATTAGGAAGATCATCATTTTCAAAACCAGGGGGTTGTTCCACAAAAACTTCTTCCTTTATAATGCCATTTAGAAAGGCACTTTTTACATCCATTTGCTGCAATTTAATTCCATGGGACGCCGCAAATGCTAACAATATTCTAATGGCTTCTAACCTTGCAACTGGAGCATATGATTCTTCAAAATCGACTCCAAATTCTTGGTTATACCCCTTAGCCACCAACCGAGCCTTGTTCCTCATCACAACTCCTTCTTCATTAAGCTTATTTTTATAAACCCATTTGGTTCCAATAACAGGATGAGATGAGGGTCTGGGAACAAGTTTCCAAACCTGATTTCTTTCAAATTGATTTAGTTCTTCATGCATGGCATTTATCCAAGATTCATCTCTTAAAGCTTCCTCTACATTTTTAGGCTCAACTTGAGATACAAGGGCTAGCTGATCTAGTTCATCAACTGTTTTAAGCTGAGATCTAGTTTTCCTCGGTTCATTAATTCCTCCAATGATGTTATCTAGAGGATGATCTCTGAGAAATCTCAGATTTTCAGAATTGTTACCTGGGATGCTCTCCTTCGGGTTGATCATTGGAATCACCTTGCTTTGGTTCTGCTTCAGTCTCCATTGGTTCCTCTTTGCCTTCCAGAAATTCCCCATCTTCATCTTTGCCTACCTGTCCAGTTTTGTCAAAGTCATTATTTTCATCAAATGTGATATGTGGGGATTCTTCAACTAGCTGATCTTTGGTGTTGTAGACTCTATAGGCTCTTGATCGGTCAGAGTATCCCAAGAATATTCCTGGGTCACTCTTTGGTTCAAATTTGTCCAATGATCTCTTGTCATTGTTATGAATAAAACACCTTACACCGAAGATCCTAAAATGAGCTAGAGATGGCTTCTTACCTTTGAACACCTCATATGGAGTTTTCGCACTAGATGGTCTTACCATTGCCCTGTTTACAATATAACATGCTGTATTGACCGCCTCAGCCCAAAATCTTCTTGGAAGATTGGCTTCAACCAACAAGGTTCTGGCCATTTCAACAAGTGTGCGATTCCTTCTCTCCACCACTCCATTTTGTTCTGGAGTCCTTGGTGAGGAAAATCTGTGGGTTATGCCCTTGTTTCTGCAGAATAAGTCAAAGTTAGAATTTTCAAACTCTCCCCCATGGTCAGATATGATTGTACACACTTTGGACTTGCCATCCTGCTTCATTCTTTTGTAGAATTCCTGAAACTCAGAAAAAGCATCACTTTTATGAGATAGAAATATTACCCATGTGAATCTAGAGAAATCATCAACTAGTACATAACCGTACCTCTTACCACTAAGACTAGCAGTTCTTGTTGGGCCAAAAAGGTCCATGTGCACAAGTTCTAGTGGTCTAGAAGATTGACTTTCAGTTCTACCTTTGAATGATTTTCTTGTTTGCTTACCTTGGGTACATGATTCACATACTTTGACATTTTGAGCAAACGAAATTTCAGGTAAACCAGAAACCATTTTATTCTTAACCAATTTGTGCAGCACCCTGTAGCTAACATGCCCTAGCCTTCGGTGCCACAACCAAGTCAGGTCCTCCTTCTTGGCGGTGAGGCACAAGTTGGAGTGGGCTGGATCATCCAGGTCTATCATGTAGACATTATTTACTCTCTTGCCCATAAACTTAACTTTAGCCGAATTCGGTTCAAGAATTTTACAGATCTTAGAATCAAAGACTACTTGATGGCCTTTGTCGCATAGCTGACTGATGCTTAGAAGATTATATTCCAGGCCATCCACTAGCAGTACATCTTCAATGCAATTTGTAGATGTCTTACCTACCTTACCTTTCCCAATGATCTTGCCTTTTTTATTTCCTCCAAATGTCACATGTCCTCCATCTTTTGAGTTTAGCTCGGAGAATTTTGCCTTATCCCCTGTCATATGTCTTGAGCAGCCACTATCTAAGTACCACTTGTTGTGTATAGCTGCCAGACACACCTGCATCACAAGTTACACAGTAACTTTTGGACCCCAATGGTACCCGGGTCCAAGATAGCTTGTGAAATTATGAAATTGCTGCAGTAATCCTTTGGGAACCCAGATTCTGTTAGAGCAGTGTAAATTTTTATTTCTGAACTTGTTCAGATTGGGTTGCTTTTGTTCTAAAGCTTCTTTAATCTGAGTCCACCTTTGTGTATTCAAGTTTTCATTTTGTTTTACCCGAAAAAACCTGTGATTTCTGTTTGCTTGTCTGGCCATGGTCGACTTTTGGTATGTCTGTGGTCGACCATCGCGTCTCCAGAACTCAGCGTCTGTTCTGGCAGCACCTCTGGTCGACATCTGGTGTACCTGTGGTCGACCACTGCTTCTCCAGTAACCAGCGCCTGTTCTGGCAGATCCTTTGGTCGACAGATGAAGGGTCTGTTGTCGACCAGCCTGTCTCCAGACATCTTGTTTTCCAGATTTATGTCTTTTAACTTGGTTTAGTCCTTGGTTTGTTTGGTGATTTCTGTGAATTTGGGTTTCTTGTTTATTATTTTGAATCTTATATTGATTGACTGTTTTCTCTTTAAAATTTCTCTCTTCCTTGGTGACATTGTTCCTTTTGGAGGAGCATTCAGCTACATCCTCTTGTTTATCTTGATATAGATTAATCAGGGGCCTTTTTCCTTTTGAGTCAGCAATCCCAGTTGCGATTTTTATTTGGAATTCCTTTTTAGCCGTAGGATTGTATCCTAACCCTTCTTTTTGAAAGTTTACTTTTATTCCCAAGACAGCATTTAAGTTTTCTTGACCTTGAGTCATTTTTTCCAAGGTCTCCTGTTTGTTTTTCAGGTCACTCTTAATTCTTTCTATTTCTCTTAGGAGTTGGTTGTTCTCTTCCTTGAGTGAATTGTTTCTTTCTTGACTTAACTTAGTTTCCTGTTCATATTCTTGAGTCTTTAGTTTTAACTCATCAATGTCGTTTTTTAGCATTTCATTCTCTTCGGACATTCTCTTGTGGTTTTCTTCATCTAAGTCCATTTGATTCAGTTTGTTTTTCAGTGACTTGATTTCCATTTCTAGTTCAGTTTTGTTATCCATTGAATTGCTGTCTTTATTCAGTTGACTGATCTTCTTCTTCAAATGTTTATTTTCCTTTCTTATTCTTTCATAAGTATCAAGCAATTCTGAATATACTGCTTCCCAATCCGAACTAGAGAAGTCTTGAAATGGGGAACTTACCTCAAGATCACTGTTGTCTCCCTTGGCCATCAGACAGAGCTTTCCTTCTTCTTCCTCGGAAGTTGTTTCCTCTTCACTGCTCTCTTCCTCCTCACTCCAAGTGCTAATCATCGCCTTGGGTTTCTTGCCTTTCCACTTGAAGCTTGATTTCTTAGGAGCTTCTGGACATTCAGCCTTCATATGTCCAGGCTGCCTACAATTGTAGCAAATGAGTTTGTTAGAAGGAGCCTTATGTTTATCAGATTTAAACTGGGATGACTTCCTTACCATGCCCTTTGGATTTCTGAATCCTTTACCTTCCTTCCGCAGGAATTTTTTAAATTTTCTTGTAAGCATGGCTAGCTCACCAGATTCTTCACCTGAGCTAGATGAGTCATCATTGTCAGACACCTCAGAGGTGCTTGTCTTAGTCTTTAGGGCAAGTTGCTTCTTTTTCTTGCCCTCATCTTCCTTTCTCTTCAGATTGACCTCATAGGCCATCAGGGATCCTACTAACTCATCCACTGTCATTGTTGTGAGATCCTTTGAGTCCTCAATGACTGTGGCCTTGGTATGCCACATCGATGTGAGAGACCTTAAAATCTTCCTCACTAATTCCTGCTCTTTGTATGTCTTCCCTAAGCTCTTCAAGCCATTAGTCAATTGTACTAATCTGGCATACATCTCAGAAATACTTTCATCATTTTTCATCCTAAACATCTCATATTCTGAGACTAGCATATTTGCTTTTGTCTCTCTTACCTCGGAAGTACCTTCGTAGATTACCTTTAGACGATCCCACATTTCTTTGGCTGTTGCGCATTGGGAAACTCTTGAGAATTCTGTGGGGTGTAGTGAGCACTGCATCACGTTCATGGCTCCCCAGTTGACAGTTGATTTCCTGACCTGTTCTCTGGTCCAGGTTTCTTCATCTTCCGGTAGCTCAAAAGGTCCATGGCTCACTACCCTCCACATCTCGTGGTCTTGCGCACGTAAGAACACCTGCATACGATTTTTCCAATAAGAATAATCAGTTCCATCAAAATATGGAGGTCTAGTTACAGAGTGCCCCTCAGCTATGAGGCTTTTAGAATTCAGTCCGCCCGGTCTCTCCTGGTTGTTAGACCACATATCTGGAGAACCTGCTCTGATACCACGTGTTGGATACGGACTGAATAGATCTAGAGGGGGGGTGAATAGATCTTTCCCCCTTTTTGATAATTTACTAACTATCGTCCAGATGAGCTACTGGTAATTAATGAATTATAGAACTAATGCGGATAGTGAAGATGCAAGCATACGTATAGGAAATCAAACACACACAAGCACACCACAAGAGAGGATTTTTAAGGTGGTTCAGTCTCTTCCTGAGACTTACATCCACCCCTTGCTTAACTCAAGCAAGGCTTCACTATGAGAATCTCTGATCTCAACCAAAACACAGCTGACACACAGCTTGTACCTACTGACACACAGCTTGACTCTGCTGCCTCACAGCTTGACAATAATTGTAATCAGAAATGAAAAGATGATAAGAACAGGTGATGAAAGACAAGACTGAATATTGGCGTATGTAGAAGAATAGGTATTCAGCCTGGAACTTGATCACGCTTATGAAGAAGCCTAGACTCCCTGTTGATCTTCCAGTCAGTTGCCTTCGATTGTTCTGCTGCTGGAGATCGCACAGTCTTGAGCTAAGTCTTCCTTCTGCAGCAACGAGATCGCCTTTAACCTTTCTGCAGATTTTTGATTGATGGAGAGCTCCTTCTTCCTCTTCTGTGTATATCTTCCTTGGCTTCTATTTCGTGCTCTCTCTCTGCTCCCTTGTTCGTGATGTATTTTTTTTTTGTTTTTCATACAGCCCTTTTATCAAGAGTAAAACTCTTCCCGCTCAATTTTCAGATCGAGCGCCAATCTGCTAGAAAACAGGGATCTGTTTAAATCCAATCGTTAGAACGAGTTTGACCACTTCTAAGCAAGATTGTTTCCTTGATTCCCGTGCAGAATCTTATCTCCTGAGCAGCCCAACAACCTGCAACAACCATTTGCAGGTTTTAAGGAACCAAAACAGAATTCGGTTAGAGTTCGGTTTTGGACGATATATAAACCCGTGGTCGACCATGACCCTGTCGCTGGTCGACAATGGGCAGTCCCCAGACGGCCGGTTCTTCTGGCTGAAACTCACGTCGCCCGTTGGTCGACCACAGCCTGGTCGCTGGTCGACAGGGGGCAGTTTCCAGATGGCCAGCAGTTCTGTCTGTTGCTTCTGTCTTTTCTGTGGTCGACCAGAGGCGGGGCTTTGGTCGACAGCCAAGGTGCTTCCAGAAGACAGATGATCTGATGCTTTTCTGGTTGAGTTCGTTGGTCGACCATAGCTTCTTCAGTGGTCGACAGACAGTCTTTCACGCTTATACTGATTTGTTGATTCCACTTGGATTTCAGTGAACCTGAAATTTGTTTAACTTATAAGATTTGACTTGAAGTTCCAAATGTATATAAAAGCATATTTGTCATCATCAAATAGGCATTAATTCAATGCACTATCTTTACACAAATAACCAAACCATTTGCTTTAAGAAACAAGATAGAACTTAGATTAGTCAAACATATCCTATTGTCATCATCAAAACCAAGGGATGCACAACAGACACAACCTCCAATACAAGTCGGGCACCAAGCCACCGACTCTGACCAACACGTCCTCGATCACCGTCAGGCGACATCCTCAAAAACCCCATCTGGGCTCACACCGACGCCTGACATGACTTCCATCATAGGAACAGGGTACTCATGCGACACACTTGCGAACATTCCCCAACACTCCATCCTGCCAGTGCAAAGAACCATAACACCTCGAGCAACGACACGGTAACAACACGTCTCACACAGAGGAACCAATCCTCCAATGCTCAACACAAACTCAGGAATCCGCACGTAGCAACCAATGCTACGATCCTGAACCAGTGGGTCACAGGCCCACCAGGCTTCCGCTGCACACTCTGATCCACATGCACAGCCAACATGGCAACTCGGGACTCGCCATCCTGACAATCCACAACTCGGCCGGTCAACCTCAAGAAACAGGGCGAGGAAACCTCCCTTACTTCAGACCCCTAGCACATATTCACTCCCAAATCTGGCAATCCTCTACGACTTTGTAGAGTCCGATCCGCCACGCATCGGAAAATTCCAGCACCAGCCAAGAATTCGAACACCGCCCAACCAGCACTCGTCCTTCCAGAACAGCGCCAGCACCCTCACACAGTAAGGGAATCGGGCATGACTTCTTACAGGCAACCACCTTGCCAAAACAGCGAACACGTCTCGCACGGACTTTATGGCACACAGAGGCCAACCAAATCCGGGAACATAATGCAAGACGACGAACCTTAGCTAAACACAATCTCTCCAACCAAAGGAGAAACCGACATACCTCCGACCAACGGAAGAACTCCACGCCCAACCTGACCTCAAACCTCGCACATGCTGGGAACAACACCTTCCAGCACTGAGAAAACCATCGCTTCTATCAGGTCAGCGCCTCCGACACACTCAGCAAGTGTCACGTCAGACCACGATCACAGCATCTCTCGATGCACCACCATTGCAATTCCTCGAACTGCAACACACCACGCCAAGAGCCGCAACACGAGCCATAATCGACAACTATCAACGCTCACCCTCGAGTCCCGAAACCACCGCGGAACCTTCATAATTCAAACCAAATCCAGGGCGAACACAACCCATTCGCACACAAAAGCGCAGGAGCAAAGCTTACTGCGACACCACAGCCCAATCCTACCTCGAAATCCGTAAAAACAACTGGGACCGACACGTCATTTCTGACGCCATAGAGCATGACACGAACATCAGGCTCGACAAAACAGCAGCTCACCGAGAAGATTCTCAGCTCATCCGAGCGCACTTCTCGATCAGAGCACCCGCTCTGCCACCTTAAACCACAATCTCAACACATCAGGGGCTGGATAATCCTCAAGCTGGAGTGGCCAGACTCAACAACAGCTCCCTAGGAGCACGCTCACGGCCACTTAACCACGAACAGTCCTCGCCAGCCACCTGACCTCGCTGCAGAAACCCCGAACGCAGCACCGCAGCAACGCACCTGTCGGCAACCTCTGCCCAACGCAGCGCAACCGGGATCACCACCGATGAGGGAGAAGCTCTCAACCTCGATCCTTAGATCCCACGTCGGCACGAAAGCCACGAACAACAACCGCATTCATAGCGCCACACAGCGCACTCAAGCTCTCAAGCGAAAAATTAAGCAGAAAATAAACACAAAACCCTAAGCCAGCTGCCGACTGTACTGGACCTTATGGACTCTGATCACTGCAATATCATAAATTTCCATGTACGTCCACAACCACTGCTCTGATACCAACTGTGATGACCCAAGATCCGGGTACCGGGAAGAACCCGATACCATTCGAATCCTAGCCCGCTACCCACGAACCGGGAGGGCTCGGAAGAGCTAAAAGGAGTGTGGAGGTATAAAGAAATAGGAAATAAGGCAAGATAATTCAATAATTAATAGAAATAAATAAACAACTACTACAACAGAGTCCAGTCCAATAGAAAGTACAGTCTAAAGCAGTAAAACGTACAACATGTCAAGTGAACACTCGGCCCGGCGAGCTGGCAACTAAGAACCTCCGCAACGCTGTACCCTCGAACCTCGAGGAAGAACCGCCACACCTGAAAAGCAAGGATGAGTCTCCAAACAGAGACTCAGCAGGGGTCCCGCAGAACCCCAACCGGAAACAAGGGCGGTAGTGGAAAGGAAAGCTACAGCAGGAACAATGAACCGGTGGCCGGTCAAAACTCGGCACTACAGCTACTCCTACTGTACCAGGAAAACACGTCCCAATCTCACGGTCAGGGGCTACCGAACCACACTAGTACTACTTACCGAAGTAAAAACCCACGGCAACCCCGCCGTAGAGGTCTGTCTCCCAGGACACAGCCAACCTGGACACGCTGTCCAAGGTGCAACCCCGACCACCCGGTCGCGGGCACCGCACTAACAAGACACGCCCTCGGTAAAGCCACTAGCACCTCGGCCACTACCTCAAAAACACCGATCGGTCTAAAAAATCACGTCTCACAGATGGGAAACGGAACCTGGAAACAGGAGAGTCACGTCTCACGTGACAGGAGTACCTGCCCACCAGAAGCAAGGCCGGATGCGTCCACTGACGACTTAAACCGTGCCTCGGGTGTCTCCCTCCGGCCCAGCGGGAACTGAGACACCGTACAAGTAACCACAGAACAAGTGACTAGTTGGGGTCACGCTCGTCAGTGCTGGTCCGACTGCCCCCACTCACGTGTGCACACACAGACCATACGTCTTAGGTCTGGCCCTCTGACTGATTTTTCCCTCAGCCAGACTCTGACGTCAAACATGGGGCCCGACGGTAACCAGCCTAAAAATCGTCTCTCGGGGTAGCCTTGCCACCACTCCCTGGTGGGACCACTCGCGTGTCGGAAGGCTACGACTAGTGGGGAGTCACTGGTGTGACCACTCTCCAAGGAGAAACTCCGAGAACACACACGCACCCTGCACGAAAGTCACGAAGGACCAAGTGGCACCGAGCCACTGGACTCTGGATAGTTCTCTAGACTCACTAAATCCAATGGTCCTTGAGTCACAAGACTCGGGGTCAAGACCGTCGTACGCAATGACACAATGCCGTTAATCTAGCCTGATCCCTAGGTCTAAAACCACGGTAGCATAAATATCGAGGTAGCTCACGAGCCGCCGAGACCATTCCCTCGAAAAGGTAACTGATGAGCCTTCCAGCCCCAGGCTGGACAGCTGGACTCACAGTCCGAGGCCACACATATGGCCCACTCGGGAACCATCTTTCACAGAAACCCATGACATGCGGGGGAACCCCACCGCACTCACACCGATACACGGTGACTCGATCGAGCGTAACACAAAGCCCGGAACACACACACATACGGGCACGCTAGTCGAGATAACACGGCACCTCCAGACACCCCAGAAACACGGACACGGAACCTACGGGGTGTCCGGGACACTCACGAGGCCGACTGCAACTCACGGAAACCACGGTCGAAGAGAAACGGGACTGCAAACCACTCAGTGCAGCCCAGAGCCTGGCGGTCCAACCTTGGGCTGCTACAGTCTCTAGCGGTCCAACTCTGGTCCGCCACAGGACTCTAGCGGTCCACCCTTGGCCCGCCAGAAGACGAATCACACAGGGCCTGGCGGTCCTACCCAGACCGCCACACGGCTTCTAGCGGCCCAACTCTGGCCTGCCACAATCCCTCTAGCGGTCGAACCTACGGCCGCCAGGGGTGCAAGACTCCCAATCGGTCAAAAAGCACGTGCTCCGAGGCATTGCGATCAAAATGGAGTAGCGATCGAAGTCTCGACCGCCACCTAGTCTGACGGTTTATCGTGCAGCCGCCAGACGACAGAAACTCTTGCCGACAAAACAGTAACAAGTGGCGCACCTAGCTTAGGCCGCCAGGGTCTCTGGCGCGCCTACCTTGGGCCGCTAGTGAGTGTGGCGGTCTCTGGAAGGACCGCTACACTCACCCGAGAACGGGATGGCGGGAACATTCCCAAAAACCCGTTCCACGCCTCGATCATCCACGGATGATGGGGAAAACAAGGGGGAAGCTTCCTTGACACCCCTAGCATGCATCTATGACCCCAAATCGGTCCGAAACGCGATGAAATGAGAGATCCGGCTCACACCCCCAAAACATGGATTTTTCCCAAAAAGCTCAAATAGGCCCTCTCGGCTCACCACGGCCTACAAAACTCGCGGGAAAGGAAGAGCACGTGCTAGGGATCCATCTCCCTACCTCCACCGAAGATTTCGTATCCCGAGGTCACCGATCCGCGAAGAAACGCCGATTAAACCCTCGCCGGCTCGTGATCCCACGAACCACCTCCACCATCGCGATCCTCGTCCCGTGCCCGTCGCTACACGCGTGGAGTCACGCCGCCCCGCCCTCGCCGCCTCCGTCGGCCGCCCGGAGTGAGAGGGGGAGAGGAGAGAACGTGAGAGAAGAGAGAGGGAGGGAAGAGAGAAATGAGAGATGGGGAGAGAGAGAAAAAGGGGGGTTATATAGAAAATCCAAAAATTACCAAAAATATGGAAAATAGGAAAAAAATCACCTCCCTGATCCTCGGAAGACGCACAACGCAGTGGTAACGTCCCGGAGTCGGAGAATGCAACGGTTCACCCTACACGGGGTTCCGAAGGTCCGACATGTAAAAATACGCGTAAAACCCAAAACGCAACCCGGGACCTACAAAGGCGCTCCGAAAAATCCAGAAAAATACCGGCGTGCTCCTCACAACATCACGGACCCAAGGAAACTCACGAGCACACCGCCAATGGGTCCGACAATCCGGTAAAAAAAGTCTGAAGCTCAATCGGACAGGATCTGCAACCCGCGAAAAGACGTTCCGAAACACACAGATCCAGATCCGAAAAACCGGGGGCATTACACCGGCTCCTCTGCCTCCTCCTCCTCCTCAGTCTTCTCCTCCCCCACCTCCTCAGCCTCCTTCCTCTCCCCAACGTGAGACAATTTTATCTTCAGTTGCCGCACATCATGGATCAAACCCTACATAGCTTGTGTTTGTGTATCCATTTGTGTTCTGAAGTCAGCAACATATTTCTCCCTCTTCTCCTCTGAAACTCGAAGGGCCTCCTTAAGGCCCTTGATCTCCTCAACCAAGGATTCCACTTTCATTTTCGCTGAAGATTTTGTAATTGGGCTAACAAAAGCCCGCAGAAGCTGTTCATGCTCCCCCTGTAGGAGCCATTCTTCTGACCTATGCACCTGAAGCTTCTCGATTACCTGTTATATCATATTATATATGAATGCATTAGAATTACTATGGAGTGAAATAAAGTATGAACTACAAGTATAGAAAATAGCATGTACCTCAGGTGCAGTCAAGGATGAAAAGGAGCACCCGGGCTTCCTTTTCAATTGTGAACCCCACCTCATCAATCGTGAGAATGCACTCATGTCCTTGGGCTTCTTCAACTTACTGTGCTCCAAACCCCAAACCTACATTTTTCAACATAATTACAATCAAGGTAAGCAAACTACCACTAAATGTCGTTTAAAAAATAGGTTTAGAAACTTACACAAAGAGTAGCAGTACATCCCATTAATGTTTTCGAGCTTCCACTTTTGTCTGACCGAGTTTTCTTTTTTTTCTCAGAAAGGGTATTTAATCTTACCATTAAAACCTCATGCACGGCCACAGCCTATGAGTAAGATCCAATAGCACCAATGTCATCAAGACAATGCAGCATCTGTTTTGGACAAGCATAGATGGTATACGGGCAAATGAAAGTTGACAGCATCAAAACAATCCATAAGCAAATTGTGTCTTCAATGTCTTCCTTCTTGTCTGATTCCTTGACAAAATTGATTAGCTGGACCACCGTATGTCTCTTGGTGGTCATCTGCTTCCCAAACCTCTCTTTCAAATGAGATTTTTGACTCCGTGAGCCGGCGTGCTCGATCCTCCTCCCAATATATGGGAGTCCTAGAATTAGTGCAACATCTTGTATAGTAAAATGCACTTTACATTTGCCAAATCGGAAAACACCGTACCGTCCTGCATATGACATGACAATATGTCCTCTAAAAAATTGTGTCAAAGATAATGGGAGGGATATTCATAAACACACGGAAAGGAGTCTTATTCAACAGAGTTTTGTGACAGTCCCTGAAGTTGATTTCTTGAACAGTCTTGGAGTAAAAAGAAATGAAGCAACTATGGATGATCGACTTTGAAATCTTCTCTATTTTCTGTACAAATCTTTGCCTCTTGGCCAACAACTTTCTTCTTATCGTTCTTGAAACAAAAGAAATAAAATAAGACTTACAATAGTGAAATATTTTGTATAATTAGGAAACAGTCCTTATCAAAATGAAATATTTTGTTAATGATAAGAATTAAGTTGCTGCAAAAGACTTAAATTATTTATTGAAGAAATAAAATATTTTGTTATATAGATGAAATTGCTTGTTATAGTAATGAAATTCTTTGTTACAGATATGAAATATTTAGTTTTAAACGTGAAACAATTTATTATACAAATGTAAGAGTTTATGAACGCCTCGCATATTTTGTTATCAACAACAAACAGTTTGTTATACACGTGAAATAATTTGTTACAGACAAAATATTTTGTGTTACACTTGTAATAATTTGTTATGTAAGTGAAACCATTTGTTACAGATATGAAATATTTTGGTACACATGAAGCGTTTTGTTACAGACATAAAATATGTATTCATAATAATATTTTATGTCCCACTGTAATATTTTGTTTGGGACATAAAATGTATTACAACTTCATGTACAGTCTGAATGAAATAGGTTGCATGAAAATGAAAAGTTTTATATGGATTGTTAACAATTTCATTCTTCTTACGGTTCCTGAAACAAAAGAAATAAAATAAGACTTACAGTAGTGAAATATTTTGTATAATTATGAAGCATTCTTTATCAAACTGAAATATTTTATTACTGATACGTTACTGCAGAAGACTTAAATTGTTTGTTAAAGAAATAAAATATTTTATTATATAGATGAAATTATTTGTTACAGTAATGAAACTCTTTATTGCAGATATGAAATATTTAGTTTTAAACGTGAAACAGTTTGTTATACAAATGTAAGAGTTTATGTACGCCTGACACATTTTGTTATCAACGACAAACAATTTGTTATAGACATGAAACAATTTGTTACAGACAAAATATTTTGTATTCACTTGTAATAATTTGTTATGTAAGTGAAACCATTTGTTACAGATATGAAATATTTTGTTACACATGAAACGTTTTGTTACATACATAAAATATGTATTCATAATAATATTTTGTGTCCCACTGTAATATTTTGTTTGGGACATAAAACGTATTACAGCTTCACGTACAGTCTGAATGAAATAGGTTGCATGTAAATGAAAATTTTTGTAGTGGGGTGTTATATATTACATTCTAGTGGAACATTGTCGTACCTCCCTTCTGTTGCTGTTGAGCCCTTCCTCTCTGCGCCTCTTCCACCGCTGTTGTCAAGGACGGGGTTTCCTCTTGTCCTTCTTCAGTTGCCCTCGTTAAGGATGGAGCTTTCTCTCCCTGTGGCTCTGACGTCCTCCTCTCTTTTGCTTTTTCTACTTTCTTTTGCTCTTCGATGTACACTATCTCGTAGCATCGACCTCTTCCCCTTGTCGGTCTTAGGTGGCATAGCGCTAGGTATTACAAACCCTAAACCCTCGCTGACGATGGGCTGACGCAGACAATGGGCTTCTCCTTCTGCTCCTTCTTCGTTCTTCCGCTCCACTAATCACTCCCGTTGAAGGAGAAGAAGAGCAACCGAAGAAGGGGGCGAGAATCGGCACAAGTAACAGTGAGGCACAAGTAATAGTCAGGGCTGTTTACCTTTCACGGCGCCAAAATGTGCAATGGAGGGAAAGAAGAATGTTTAAAGGGTATTTTTGGTAGGTGAAAATTGAGGCCCTGCAAATGGCTTGACTTCAATTAATGCTTTCATGTCACACCACATTTCTCTACGAAGCTCATCGTGGGATGTCTACTTGGACCAATCGCATACGGGTGTTGTAGATTGAGGTGGCGAAAGTGCACCGCATGCGGTGCACGAAGCATTACTCTAATGAAAATCATCGTATGCTCAACAATCCACATGCTTAACAATTTATACTTATCATGAACTAAGGTTTTAATAAACTAATAAGTTGCTTATCAAGGACACCCATTTAGTTATGCTATATCCATGAGGAAAGACTTCCTAATTATGGAGAAGTTTCTCTCTCTACTTCTATTTCATGGGGTCATTTCTACTTCTATTCACTAATGATATGATTGAAGCTGACAAATTATGCTTTCAACAATCCATAATTAATGAAAATCATCATATGCTTAACAATTTATACTGAATGGCCATCATTGATCTTATAGGACAATATATTCACTAGTTTGATCGCACTTAATGTTTAACAATAAAAGAAAGTATGATAAATGATTTTATGAACCATTTCACGATGATTATTAATGGCTTGTCAGCTATGTCAAGGTGAAATATGCGATGCATAAAAGTACAAAATTCATACCACCAACAAAATGGCCAGAACAGTTCCACCCAAAGCTCTCTTCTTTAAGAAAATTAACGTGTCCCGGTTGGATCCACAACAGATCCGAAGACAATTTGTTAAATAGAAAGTCGAGTTATTTTAAAGAATAATTCATCACTTGTTACTGTCAAATTGGAATTTTTTGCAAGTAAAAAAAAAGTAGTGAGTACCATGTATCAATCCAACTCTTGTCTTAATTCATTAATTATATCAATCAGTGATGGATGACAGTCGACAGCAATTGCAATTGCTACATTCACCTTATTAATCTCTCATCACCTTTCATGGCCCTCTAATCAACGATGCCTTGCATGTGTGGGGGATATCTGTGGGTAACCTAAAAAACCACAGTTACGAGACAGACCAATATGGCTAGAGTAGCCGAGGTAACTGTGACGGTGGTGGGCATGCGTGCTTTGTCTTTCCTAAAGAACAGCCCTTCGTAGAGGGGTATGTTTGCGATAACCAATAGGCTGCAAATGAGAAACTGCAGGAAGAACTGTTCAAATCCCTCACCATCCATCAACAGCTTCTTTGCACCAGCCACCAGGCAAAGAAAATTCAGCAATGCGACCGTTGCCAAGATGATGAACGTAACGGAAGAGGAGCCAAACTCCATGACTTCTTTCTCGTATCTGTCGGCGACATCCCTGTCCGCAACTTTGGCAGTGATGACAAATGCCGACCGGTTGAAACCCAACTGCTTGAGGAGAGTGTCAATAAACGCGAAGAGGTAGGAAGTCGATCTCTTGAACAGCCACATCCTCTGCTCGTTCAACCAACCCCTAAACGTAAACCCAACTCCGAGAGATTCACAGATGCTACATGCAGATGTAGTGATAATCACATACGCGAACGGTATGAACCAAATACTTGAGACCTGTCAGCCACAAGATGATTAATTTGTTTAGTCACTATAATTTGTGTGTGTGAGTTTGCGTATTAATTGGGGGAAGAGGGGTGCGCGATAGTGCATATATAATTAATGTCATGTATACCTTTGGAAATAAAGGAAGGTCGTTGAGGATAGATAGAGATGGGACAATGACATAGTATAGTGTTGGCACACAGTTTGGAGCCCACAGGCAGTAGATGCTGTAACCCATTTGAAGGCCAAGTTGTATGCTTCCATGACCATAAAGAAAGGGGCAATACTTCGAGAGGAATATCTGAAAATCTCCTTCTGACCATCTCTTGTGTTGCACCAGCGTTTGTTCCAGTGTCGCAGGAGCGACTCCTAGGAAGCCTTCTCTTGCAGGGTTGAAGTAAATAGATTTCCATCCCCTACACTGGATTGACAACCCAGTAATGACATCCTCCACTGGGCATCCATATTTCAAACCCACCTGCAGTCCATACACATTAACTATGTGAACAGTACCCATGGAAGGTAAGTGTGGGATACATCTATTTACCCATATGAATCACACACACACACACAGACCTCTTTTCCCCACTGGGTATTGTCTTCATATGCACAAGTAGCAAGAAGCTTTGCTTTCTCTTCCAAGGCAAACGTGCTCTCTTCAACATTCCTATGGTTACGTCTCTTCAAATCTTCCTGCCGGACCTTTTCATATTTGTTGCCAAGTAAAGTCGATCTCCTGTGGAAGCATCCCGAACCCACATATAATGGTCCTCCAAGACTGTCCAGACCATGGAAGTCCACCTTCACAATCATGTATCATATGGTTTTCAGACTTTGTAACATAAAAGAGTTCAAGACGATGAGTTTAGCAGTTCTTTTTCATGGGTGCAGCCATATATTAGTAATGCCACATCGGAACTTGCAGGGGATTGCATTAGTCTTTCAAACATTTAAGAGATGTGCATAAGAGGAATAAAAACATTAACTACAAGGAACGAGGTTAGAATAATGGCTCATGATTTTGGTGGCACTATATGCTTTATATATATATATATATATATACGTACCTCATTAATTAATCTTAGCGAGTTTCCATAGATGTCATTCTTTGTTATGTTGTCGAACTTCTGTGGGAATTGAACATAGCCAATCTCATAGCCTTTCTTCTCATCCATGAAGAAGCATAATGCATCTCTCACTGATTTTGAGTTGTTTGAGTACATGTCACAGTCCACATTGAGAATGATCTGGCCATTGCTTATCTCAGATGATACCCTTATCTGCAATTTGCGAAGGTAGAAATTAATGGTGATGAAGATTTGGTGCATGGGAGGAGGACCAGTGTTCTATGTTTCTAATGCAAATTCAAACCTTGTGAAAAATTGGAGTGAGTGGTGATAATGTAAATTTGATGATACTCAGATTATCTCATTACCAATGAGTTCATTGCGCCTGCTTTGAAGTTATGGTGCCGGTGAGGCCTCTTCTCACGGGCCATGTAAACAAGGTTTGGCAACACATTGCCTTCACCATCCAAAGCATTTGGATCTCTCCCATCAATTAATATCTGTGGCAAAATGGAAGTTGGAAATTATTTCACACCATAAATGAAATTTCAATTCATCCAACATGGATAAATCTCTCTCTAAATGACATTTTATCCCCTCATAAATATCATTGCATTCAGACATTCGATTATGAATTCAGATTATATTTATATATATATATACATGGTTTAATTATATCTATCCGCCCATGTATATATCTACCTATCCAACTATTATCTACATAACCATCTATCTATCTATCAACTAAAGAGTAAAAGAGCAAAGGTCGAGGTTTTATTGCCATAGTAAATTGGAATACCTCGACAATGGGTTGGTGATCACGGGAAGTCGATGTCCCTGAGTTCCACTCTGAGAATCCCTTGTGCTCTCTCCGAATGTCTTCTGGTATCCTTCCCAGTTTAGTGGCGGTGTCTATCTTGTTCTCCATCTCTTTGTATGATTTCTGTATCAACAATTGACAAAGAAAATTTGACTGACCACACCAACAAGATCCATATGTATTTCCAGTACAAAGTATATATATATATATATATAATGTCTTGTGGTGTGACAGTTTCACAGATTTGTATCCAGAGAGTGCATTGGTTCTAATAAGATATTGTGCTGCATATGCATGAAGGGTTTATTTAACTTGATGTATTGTACCTGTTGAAATTGATATTGGATGTATTAGAAATTCTTTCAGCTGAAAGGTGGACTCTTTTTCTAAAACTTAGCATCCATAGTACTTGCCTTTTAGGAATACTCAAATAAATTCAGCATGTTCAATGACAAGTATGATGTACTAAAATGATGAAGTTTTTGTCAAGTCAAGGGATAAGTACCTACTGATCGAGAGACGTTTGGTCTGTCCACGACTCGGACTACTGCAGGTGACTGAGGTTTGATCTTGGGCAAATGGATTTGTACCAAAATCAATTTGGAGTGTCAATTTTCTTCCTAAACTTTTTAAATGGTAACGATTTATAGGGATGCTCTATCCCAATTTTTCTTTGGTTACATAGTCACAGCAAATTAAAACTCCTAAAATCATTACCGAGAGTCCTCCTGCTCAACTCTTTTATCTTCATGTTGATGGTGTGTCTAAAATAAGGTTTGCCGACTCTTACCGTACTAGTGTGAGCCAGCCGACTCGTATCATACCCAGCGAACGTCGGGTCGGCAGGTCGTCAACACCGGCATGATCGTGGTGACGGAGGGGGGGAAAGGGGGGAGACAGAGGCAGAGGGAGGAGGGGGAGGCCACGGCGGAGAGGGAGGAAGTCAACGAAGGAGGAGAGGCCATAGGAGAGGGCGGAGGGGAAATTAAGGAGGAGGGGCCAAAGGGGAGGTGGCGACGGTGAGGTTCCTCATTTTTACTATTCGTGCAAGGAAAACAATGTTAGATATTGTTCATTCTTTATTTTTACTATTCATCTAAAAAAATAATATTGTGCACTATACATTCTTCGACTATTTACCGAGAGAGAAATTGTTCATTATTCCAGTGAAACAAAAAAGAGTCAGGCTGAGTCGACTGTGGCACGGTGGCTACCATACCGTGCCATCCAGGAATCGGGTCACCCAACCTGACAGTACTGCGAACCATGGTCCAAGGATAATCCTAGTTTGTCTCGTGGTGGAGGTTGCATCCGTGATGCTAAAGAGAGTATCCAGCTTGCCTGTCTCCCATTTTATAGTTACGGTTCTAAGTTTGAAGCTGAAACACGTGCTCTGTTGGATGGGATTTGCTTTGCTATTGCAAATCATATTCAATTATCTGCTATTTTTAGTGATTCACAAGTGCTTGCTCTCCTCATCCAAAAGAAGTCCCTACACTGGTGGGGGGGGTTACTACAGTTTGGTGGAAGATTTACTCGTTTAATTAGTCATGTTTATAGGGAAGATAATCAAATGTTTTGGCATCCCATGCTTGAGTTGAGCGCAATCAAATATATTATTCTTGGCCCACAATGCCAATAAAAGCTTGAGTATGTGCAGTGATACATGCTTCGAGGCTTCCTCCTATTAGATTGTAGCCTCTTTTCTATTCTTCGTTATTTCTTTAGCACCGCTTTTGTTATGACACGACCACTCCGACGGATAGAGTGACGTCCCAAGATCTCGATCCGCACAACAAAAAGAAGGGAGGGAGATGAAAGAACAATCACACAAGGTAGGAATACAAAGATTTACGTGGTTCGGAGGTTACCCCCCTACGTCCACGGGCGACGGCGACAACGGAACTTCACTCAATGTGGAGAAATATACAAAGAGGCTAACACCCCAACCCAGAGGAACAAATCCTCACTGCAAAACTCTCTCAAGCTCTCTCTCCCCCCAAACCCTCTTGCTTTCTCTCTACAAGAGGCACTTGGGCTCTCACCGTGGGATGTAAAACATGGAGGAGAGGTCCTCCTTTTATAGTGGTCGGACCCCCTTGTGTTTGCTGCTTTGGAGAGGAGATTCGCAAGAAACGGTCTCCTATATGTAACTCTTGTGGCCATAAAAGTTGGCGTTCAAGTCTCACCCGAACTTATTGCATGGGAATTGTTCCCCTCGGCCAGCTCCAAGTACCGCATGCATGCAGTTTCCTTGGTGATAATTGTGGAGGGTGAGCCACCACGTAACAGCTTTGATAGCGGGTTAGCCTTGGATCAACCTGATTTTAACCTAGGGTTAACCCGTTTGGCCATTTGATTGGGTGGATTTTGTAATCGAGTTAAGTTTAGGGTTAACCTTAGCATAACACTGGGTTAGAGAACTCAAGATCAGAGCTTCGTTGGGCTAACCCCCCGCATTGAATGCGCCTTTCGCCATTTTTCAACCTCGACTCCCACACCCGCCCTCAGAGCCCGCTCCTCCCATTTCAACTCTTCTTCTTATTCTTCCAATCCCTTCTCTTGCTCTCGTAGCTGCTCCAGAGCATTTTGGGCACGGTGCTCCTCCATGCTCTGGGTAGCTCAAGGCGATGAACTAGAGCTTGAGGAAGGCTTCGCCATGCCCGATGACGGACCCACCGGTTCGCCCCGCCACGCCGACAATAATGCCCCCCACCCCCTCCTAGCTAGCGACATGCCCCCCTGCCCAGGCCCACTCAAAAATGCACCCCCTCCCCACCTACGCGACCGGTAACACGCCCCCTACCCTGCCCACCCACCTTGCCGTTTGATCTTTCTCTCTCTCTTTCTTCGGGTTCACTGTAGCCGGCACTATTCACGTGATTCCGGTTATTGTTGGTGCAATAGTTTACCGTTCATTCCAACTTTGACCATGGATTGAACAGTAACGATGGGTCTTTTTAATAATTTCACACCAAAATAGTTAGGTTAACTCAATTTTTTATCAAACCATAATCCCCCAACCACCTAGTTAACATGGCGAGTTAATCCGCCTACTATCAAAGCAAAAGTGAGTTAACATGGGCGTAAGTTGCACCAACTGAGTTAACGCGGCTCAGCGCTAACCCGCTACCAAAGCATTGCTTAGGGGACATGCTTTTTTCGGTTTAATTTTCTCTTTACCCCTTGTTGTGGAATAAGATGGGATGTCCTCTTCACTTTAGTTTGTACATTCATTTTAAATTAATAAAATCTAAAAGGCCGACCAGGGTCCTCGAGAAGTCAGGGTAAAAAAAATGACTTACCTTTAATATTACACTCTTTAGAAATTATAACTTCTTGCTTTCTTCATTGAATCCGTTTGAATGCATGGGCCATCCTTGTGAATTTCCCTTGCGGCTTGCTTGAACCCATAATGTCGGTATCCACCTTCCATCCCCACCTCTCTCTCTCTCTCTCCTATTTTTCTTCCTTTTTTAAATAATAGAAAGTAAAGAGAAAAGCCTAAAATTTTGGATGTGGGTGTTATCCACCGTCTTTTTAATTTAAGTCTAAACCCAATTGGGTAATGGGTCCCAGATTCTCACAGGGCCAAGTCCGATACAAATTTCCTTTCGTTGTTGCTCTGAATCTTGCTCTTGATCTTGCTTGCCTCCGTAACCACTTTGGACTCTCTCCGTTTCCATAACTACGGTCGAGTCCGCCCCAGACCTGCCTCCAATTTTGCCCACGATCTTGACTAGGGTGAAACACCCGGACACAAACACCTCTGGCCCCTGAAGCCTATAAAAGGTACAACACATCGGCGTTGTAAGGTAAATAAACATCACTCCTACTCTCTTGAGTTCCTCATTCTCCATCAAGTGCTGACTTAAGCATCGGAGAGTTCTTCTGGGGCACCCCCATCCTAGTAAGAACTTCTTTTGTGCAAGAGAATATTCAGCCTTATTGCTCAGTCTCACTGACAAAGTCCCTCTGCATCAACATCATTCCACCAAGACAAACCTAGCATAAATAAGTCGGATCCACGTTCGGCTACTCTACTGGAAGTTCCGCTTGCACCTACTCTCATTCGTTTTCCCCTTCATAAATTCTAAGTGTTATCCAACACTTTGGCACCGTTTATGGGAAACGATAGGAAGCCATGCCACCTTTCCGAAAAATCATAGAGCGAGCCAATGCCGACCTTGAGACAGTGAGCTCCACCACCAAGCAGACTCTCGCCAAGGGAGTCTCGAAGGAATAGTTCAATTTTCTATCAGGGCAAGTGGGTAGGTTGAAGGAGATCCTCCAAAGCCTTGAGTCCCTCAAGGACATGATCAGCATTCTAGTAGACCAACTCACTTTGTGTCCTTTGCTTATGGCTCAAGTCGTCAACTTGATGGCCGCCCAACACGATGGCCAACCTCCAACATTGCCAAGCCACCATACTTCCGCTGTTGCCCAACCCTCCAATAGAATCACCTACCATTGCCTCCAAGTCAACCAGCTCATCTTCCCCTCGACCAGTGAAGGGGAACGTCTCTTATTTGCCCTCTAAATCACAACTCCCTCCTAAGGCTCTCCTCACAATGGAACACCAACTCAAAGACATAAAGAGGGAGATGAAAGAAGTGGCCACTAAGGTGGCTGAGCAATCTAGTTCTTTTTCCCAAGTTAATGGCTCTCCCTTTTCTTCAGAGATTTTGGCCGATGTCCACCCCTGGAAAGTTAGGAACTCTTATCCATAAAGCCTTACTGCGAGACCTCGGATCCTTCTTAGCACTAGAAAAAGTTTGACACACTCCTCATTCTCACGGGAGTGTTGGACCCGATTAAGTGTTAGGCTTTCCCTCTCAACCTAGAGAAGGAGGAAGTAGATTGGTTCAAAGCACTCATACCAAGCTCCATAACAAGCTCACCACAACTTGGCCACACCTTTTTCTCTCACTTCACCGGGTATGCCAAACCATAACGACTTCTACCTGCTTCATGGCACTGCAGCAGAGCAAGGATGAAAGCCTTAGGTCTTACTTGGGGTGATTCCATGCCGAGGCTCTCAAGATCCAGCAGTTGGACGTCTCAATGTCTATCACGTCGATTCTTAATGGGACCACTGACCTCGGTCTCCGAGGCTCCCTGGCCAAGAGACCACCTACTTCCTTCCTTGAACTATTGTCTAAGGCTCAAAGATACAACAACAAGGAAGACGTCCTCACCTCTCATGTGGAGAAGAACCGCAACCATGAGACGTGACGAAGACCGACCAATGGTTAAGAAGACAAGTGCCTCACACGAGACAATTGAAGGAATGATTGGCGACGCTCACGAGAGGACTTCCCTCACCTCGCCATCCCCCCAGCTAGAGCCTAATGAAAATCCAAGATAAACCCTACATCTAGTAGCCTACTCGGATACCTGATAATCGCAAACGACGGGACAAGATAAAGTACTGTATGTTCCACCGAGACCACGATCACACCATCAATGAGTGCACCACCCTCTGCCGAGAAATCCAGTGGCTAATCCAACAAGGGCTCCACGACCTAGGCGTTACCAATAATTAGAGAAAGCGCCCAGCGCAAGAACTCTAGCTGGAAGTTGGCGAGCTCTAGCAGTAGAAACTCAAGGGCTTAATCATGATAATTTCCGCTAAAGAGCTTCCCACCTTAAAACACTAGGAGGTACAATCCTCCCGCGGAAACCCCTCCGCGCCTATCCTACATAATTACTTGTACTCATACATTTGAGATTATAATACAATGCACTAATTCTTCCAAAAGTGCACCGTTATACTTTCATGACCTTTAGTGTAGCCGACCAACGGCCTTAGCCCAGTCACCGTCTCACGTGACCTTTGGCCTAGCCGACTGACAGCCATAGCCAGGTCTCCTCTTGCTAGACTAGACGACCTTTGGCTTAGCCACTACTTGGCTATACATAGCCCGGTCACCACAGCTTATGACTTTTGGCCTAACTGACTAATGGCTATAGCCTGGACTTGTCTCACTAGATTGGACGACCTTCAACCTAACTGCTCCTCGACCATAGCCCAGTCACCATAGCTTATGACCTTTGGCCTAGCCGACTGACGGCCATAGCTCGGTCTCCTCTCATTGGATTGGACGATCACCTCTACATGAGTGACCTTAGATTCAGCTGTGTAGCGACCTTACCTCGGTCACCTCCATACGAGTGACCTTAGCTTCAACCGATCGTTAGCCTTAGTCTCAATCACTTGTACATGAGTGACCATAAAATTAACCATATAACAGCCTTATCTCGGTCACCTCTACATGAGTGACGTTATATTCAGCTGATTGTCAGCCCTCATCTCAGTCATCAATCACTCTATTCCTCGGGTATGGCCACATGTCTCCACTGGCCTCGTCATTGAGCATGGCGAACCAACGGCCTTAGCTCAAATCCTCACTCTGTGTGCAACCTTATGTTCGGCCAACATACAGCTCAATCCAATGATGACATAATACATTTGTTAAGGTGCGGCCTGATGACAGCCTTAGCCCTCATAAGTGTTCCAAGCGCAACCTTCGGCACGGACGAGTGAAGGCCTTAGCAGTGATTATCCCTCTCAGGCATGATTAGTCATTGTCCTTAGTCTCGATTATTGACCATATATTTGAATTTTGGGTCTGATCGAGCCAGAATATTTGCCTTGACTCCTTCCCGCAATATAACTATGGGCTTGGCCGATCCACGACATTTACCCTAACGCTCTCTCGCTCCACTACCAAAAATTCACGCGAGCAACAACGCTAGCAAAGATACACAAAATTGAGCACAAAAATAATCCTCACAATGAGAAGCTCTTCATATATGTGGAAACATTAAAAAATGGGCCGAGCTTTGCTCATTTAGGAATCACTTGAACATAGGAGAAATGCATATCACTCAAACCAAGTCTTGAGTCAGTCTTAAAACACTCGAAGTCGTCCTCGGCCAACCTTGAATGCTCTGTAAGGACATTCTTGAAGGTTGCCTCTATCACCTGCCTTCCCAAATGCATCCGTCCATCCTCTGTAGTGAGGCACCACTAGTATTCTAGTGCTACCTGCTATCTAGCCTCCCCGTTTTCACCAGGAAGGTTGCAATTATAAAACCTCATGCCTACTTATCTGGGGAGACCGATGAAGCAACTCCTCAAGATAGATGAAACTATGAATGAGGATCCATGAAGGACACTAGCAAGTTCTTTGTCCAACAAAGGTCCTCTCATTTCATATCCATCCTCTAGAAGAGGAAGGCCAAAGCAATGACCCCACACTTGCCCCTATGCATCCTCAATGGAACCTTCCTCGTTATGCAACCTCTTAGCCCTTCTCCCCAGTAACTCCGGTCCTCATCTGCCTCCTTGGCATAAGAATCTATGCCTTCTGTTTTGGTGATGGCACCTCCTTCGTGTGAGCCTCCCGGCTAGTTTACGCCAACGACGAGCTACTTTCCTTTGTCTTCTTTCTTCGCTGATCGAGGAAGCAGGGAATGAACCTCAGGGCATCCTACTCCAAGAGGCTCTATGACACCTCTTTGGACTCTCACTGGACAAGCATAGCTACTTCCACCGAGCCTCCCCTCGCACAAGCACCTTTCACTCCAAAGTGCGAACAACGGGACCCGAGGCTCTATGTTATCTAGCCACTGGCCATGGCACTAGTGCACCACTTGAGGGCAAAACGATCATAATGAAAAGGGGATACGAACCAATTTGCACCCCTTGGAACTCACGACAACCACCGCCCATTGATAGCCCGACCCCCGATATGAGCCACGAGTCGCCCATCACATCTCGACCTAGGGGGCAAAAGATATGGGCTCTTCATACGAACCGCTAGGCTCTAATACGTGGCATCATCCCGCCACACCTAGCACCTTCCGCGCCATTTCAAACTTCAATTGTATTAATAACAAAGCTGATGTTTGCTAGTCACATGCATACAGCCATATCTCAAGCGGTTTGACACCACGATCTGTCATCGATGTCACATAACACCTAGCTTTGCACTCGCATAATCTCACACGTCTCGCTCTGGTAGCCAACATTAATGGCATGGCACGGAATCCAAGCCTGCTCAACTTTATGGTCGAACTGTCACATTACACCCTCCTGTATGGCCAATCCTAGACCTTGTCTTAGTCACCAACCATCGTAACATTTGGTGCGGCCAAACACAGGCCTTAGCCCAATTATCGATCAGCATAACCTTTGGTGCGACCAATATTTACAAGTTATAGTCTCAGTCACCTCCCTGCACAGTCTTCGACCTAGTCGACCGTAGCCTGGTTTCTTCTCATTGGATTAGATAACCTTCGACCTATCCAATCGTCGGCCCTAGTCTGGCTATACCTCAGTTTGTAACCTTCGGCATATCCATTTAATGACCATATGTGGCCTCCGGCCCAACTAGGCCTTAGCCTCAGTCATCACTCTTTATACATAACCTCAGGTATGGCCGATCGATGGTCTTACCCTTGAGTGCCCTGTCATAGGACCCCAACGTAGCCTCAGGCGCGGCCTGTCAACCGACTTTAGCCTCGATCTCAGGACAATTTCATTTTTTGGCTTAGCCAACCGACGACCTTAGCTACATAACCGACTCCACTCTCTCAGTCAAACAATGGCCACAACTTCGAGAACCTTCCCATAACCTTAATTAGGCCCAACCGACATATGGCCCTAGCCACAGTCATTTCTCAACACTATAAAGGCACTATGATTATGGCCCATTAGTGAATTACCCCCGCGACATGGCTGCAGAATGCTCTCTTTCGGTGCTACATGGCCCCCCTTCCCCACGGCCAGACACTGCTTGCTCCCCTGCCTTTCTGGCCGAAGCTGAAGCTTCTGACCTCCGCGAGTTGAAGCTGCCATCCTATTCTGGAGTCTCATGCACAGCTGCCCCCTCTGCTGTGCCACCAGGATTGACTTCTAGCGGGACCTCCTCTCCGGTTGATGGCCCTCCCTCAGGGTCGCCTCTGCCCAGCTCCGCCGGTGGGCTTAACACTGCTACACCTGCATGGTCTCCTGCTGGCATGTCTGATGCCCCACGACCGTCTCCTATAGAAGCTATCAAGCCTCGCCTCTCCTTCGCCCAAGCACTGAAGAAGAAGATCAACCGGGAACCGCCCGGGCCGTTACCAGCTCCTCCTCCAGCTCCTCCCCATGTGCTTTCTGCTCACGAGTCTACTCCTCCGTCTCCTGAGGGTGGCCTCCAGTTTCCCCAGTTCATCCAGGTGCTCGCTGTTCCAGGGCTCGAGCCTTCCGAGAGGTTCCATGACCTCGCCTCTGCCCATGCGCGTTTCGTGGGCACCTCCGACCAGGATCGCTCGCGGCCGGCTTTGAGGACGGACGACGGTGCCCTCAGGCGATCTCATCAGTGCTCTAACTCTACCTCCTCCTCCTGGGATCGTGACTTCTGATGGTTACTTACCACTCATGTGTTGTCTTTGGGTTCTCCTCCCTCTT
Organism: Amorphophallus konjac; assembly: GCA_022559845.1. NCBI lineage: Eukaryota > Viridiplantae > Streptophyta > Magnoliopsida > Alismatales > Araceae > Amorphophallus > Amorphophallus konjac. Next base: position 81,819,068 of record CM040122.1, on the reverse strand, counting down.
GTTGTATGTGGCCCCTTTCGTCTCTATAAGTCTGGGTGTCTTATGCCTTCCCCCTTTCACCCCCTTTCTCTCTCCTGTAACCTCATGCTTCCATTAATGAAAACGCTTGCTTGGTGGCCCGAGATGGAACATCCACTTCCTTCCGCAATGAAGGCGTGAATGGGAACCCTCGTCCCACCTTGCAAGTATCAACCTTGAGTTAAAAAAAATGAATTGCCCCCACCGCATGCTCACTCATGCACCTCGTGCCGAGGGCTGGGGAGAAGTGATGTGGGCGTTACCTATCACCTACTTAATTTAAGTCTGAACCCGGGCCAAATCACCGTAGGGCCAAATCCGACTCAACCTTCCTTTCGTTTGCCGCTCTGGATTCCATTCTTGATCTCGCTTGCCTCCGTAACAGCTTTGGACTCTCTTCGGTCCATAACTATGGCCTAGTCACCCCCAAACCTGCCTCCTATTCCGCCCATGATCTTGACTAGGGTGAAACACCTAGAGACACCCACCTCTGGCCCTTGAGGCCTATAAAAGGTACAACGGATCGACATCGCCAGGTACGCAAACATCGCTCCTTCTACTCTTTGGAGTTCCTTCTTCTCCATCAAGTGCTAACTTAATTAACCCCGATAAAAATTTCTTTTATGCATGACAACCTTGGCTTTATCGCCTAGTCTCTATGACATAGCCCCTCTATATCAACATCGTTTCACCGAGGGGAACCTAACATCGACAAGTTAGCTTCACGTTCAACTCCTCTACTGGAAGTTCCGCTCAAGACTACTCTCATTTGTTTTCCCCCATAAATTCTACGTGTTACCCAACATTTCTAATCTACTTTACAATAACTAAAGTTAACTAGTCTTGTTAGATTTCCCGTTATTTAAAAAAAAACTAAACTTAAGTACTGTTATGTTATTCCACTGTTACAAAAAAAATGGAGCTCGAGCTTTTCACTAAATGGTAAGAGTTAAAGACTAAATACTTCAGCAAAAATTAATGGCGAGGACATATTTTTATAACAGTGATGGATTATGAGGATCTATTTAATAATATTAAAATTATAAGAATATATTAATAATTAAACTAGATTATAGATAATGAAATGGAAAAATTATAAAAAATATTATGTTAAAAATAATAATAATTTATGCTCATGGAAACCATCACTCATATAATAATAATAATCTGCATTCACGAATTACCTGAACTGCCCACCACTCCTCGGCGACGCAGCCACCCGGCGGCGTGGAGACTTCCCGGAAGTAAGCCGCCGGAGACCTGGGCTCCAGCTGCAGCTTCTTGCAGAAGGGGATCCACACCCTCGCGAAGGGCGACGCTTCCAGCAGCGCGTAGAAGGTGAGGTCCGACCCGCCGTCGTCGGAGAGATATACGCTCAGCTTCTCCGCCGGGTAGTCGTAGGCCATGACCGACAGCACCGTGCTCACCACCATCGCCGGCGGCTCTATCGTCGGGTCCGCGGTGCATACGAACACGTCCACTCCTGGCAGCTCCTTCTCGTACCTGTTACACCCGGCCGTCGTCAAGCCATGGCTACAGAGAGAGAGAGAGAGAGAGAGAGAGAGAGAGAGAGAGAGAGAGGAGGGGGAACCCTACCGGCGGGAGAGCCTGTCCCGGCAGGTGCGGCGGTAGGTAGGGTTCCATCTTACGGACTGGGTGAGGACCCAGTAGAGGCCGAACCAGACGTCGGCGGCGAGCAGCCCCAGCCAAGCCCACCTCCCCGCTCCCTCGCCGGGGACGTGGGTGGCCCGGTAAACCCACACCAGGCACACGCCCAGGAACACGGAGCCGGCGAAGAGCTTGTACGCCAGCCGGCCCTTGGCCGCCGTGGTCTCGAACATAGGGCCACTTTCATCTCCTTCGGCCCCCATCCCTTCGCTGGCCTCGGCCCCCACTTGCTCTCTTCACCCACTCGCTTCTCCCATCAACCCCCTCCCCCCCTATTTAACTGCGCCGGATTGGTGAGGGAGCGGCTGTGGGCCCGACGAGTTCCAGCCATGGACGCCACCAGCAACAAGCCAAACTTTGGGGAGGGTGTGCCTTCCGGGAATGTGGAGGATATATATTGCAGGGCCGGCCCAGGAACCCGGTGAAAGGGACCCGAATGAAGAAGACGGCCGAGGAAGCAGCTGTGGGTTCTGTCGTGGTGGATCCGCGAGGGCCGCCGCCGAGCTGAAGCGGCACGGAGACGGCGGACCCCCCCCCCCACCCCCGGGGGCTTGGACCAGCCGGCGCAGGGTCGGAGCTGCGTGGCGTAATGCGCTCATCATGGAAGCATCATACTCTTGCATGCCTGAAAAGTAGCCTGCAGCAGCAGGAATAGGTTGTGTTTGGCTTTGTGATAACTGATAAAATATAGTAATACTCTGTCCGTCCCCCGACGCAACAAACGACAACGAATAGCACGTGGCTCTCCTACCATCCCCTCTAGTGCCACCACTATGCCTACTCAGCGAGACTTGATTCATGTCCACAATTTTTTTTGTAGCTTTGACCGCAGAGGACCCTGAGCAAAGCATTGCAGTGGAACCAATTGATTGATGCCTCCATGATGCCAACCGGTGATCGTAAGAAGATTGAAGGCGATGCTACGTGCTATTCGGAGGCCCCTGCTATTGCCCAAGATGTGTCGCAAGCGCCTATCGCTGATGGTTCTTCTTCTATCCCCATGGATGTCTTCCCTATAGGCGATGCTACGGTGGTTTTGGAGGCCCAGGCTATTGTCGAGGTTGTTGGCTCCCCTGCTCTGGAACTTGCTGTCAAATCTTCAAGTAAGCAACCTCCCCAACCAACTGTTGTTCTTCAGCTTGAAAATTCTTCTCATCCTATGGCTACGGAAAAGGGAGTCTTTCCAGGTAATTGTCCTCCCCCCTTAGCCTGACGTTCCTCCAAGCTCTGTTCAGTCTGGCATTGCTCCGGAGGATTGTGATCTCTTGGTCATTCCGAATACTTCACCGAGTCCGTCTGCGAGATCGTTACCGGATAATTTCCTTCGAGGGCACCTACAATTTGTTGGTTTTGTGAGGCCAAATTCTACTGTTCCAGAGGGAGTTCAAACTCGCGGTATGCTATGTGGTAGTGCTTCGTTACATTCTAATGTTATTATTTCCAAATGAAGGGTATTATATGGAACATCAGGTGCGTCGCCAATGATAGGCCCATGGGTCGCCTTAAGTTTTTGTGCGCAAATATGATATTTCTTTCCTTGTCATTATTGAGCCCAGGATTCCGGTTGATCAGATTGACAAGTTTAGACGAAAACTGCGAATGGACAGCTGCCTTGTCAGGCAAGGCCTGGATCTGGTTCTTCTGGAGGCGGCCTCTTCAATTTGATGTTGTTTGTAGCTCTGAGCAATACCTAACTGTGGTTACGGGACAATCCCATGCTAGCCACTTTCTATTGTACTTTTGTTCATGCTAGTTGTACAGTTGCTGAAAGATAGATGCTTTGGATTGATCTCAATTCTTTCTCTGCTACTTGCGCCCTTCCATGACTTTTGGGGGGGACTTTGATTATATATCAAGCCCCTCGAAGAAGAAAGGTGGGAGAGATGCCTTTACCAGGTCGATGGTTGATTTTTAAGATTTCACTGTGACGTCTTCTTTGATTGATGCGGGCTTCTCTAGTAACGCCTCCACTTGGTTTAATGGTCGTATCTTTGATGGAATTCGGCCTCACCCAGATAGAATTCTTCTCAATTCCTCTTGGCATATGGAGTACCCAGACTCTCGGGTTAAGCATTTGTCTCGTTCTTGTTCAGACCATTCCCCCTCGCTGCTCAGTTGCTTGTCAAATCGTCCCTCTGTTCCATCAAGATTTTGCTTCCAACAAATGTGGGTATCTCATGAGCGGTTCCTGCAGGATGTCTCTCTGTGCTGGCGGGCGGCCCCCTTGGCCTCTAATCCGCTCTCTACTCTTGTCCTCGAGCTCAAAGCTACCAAGCAAATGTTGAAACAATGGAACAAAGATGTATACGGAAATGTTTTCACTAACATAAAGCTTCTTGAGGATAATGTGCAGGCGGGGTAGACTATGTTTGGCACGGACGGGAATCTCTTGAATATGCTAATTCTACTCTAACTAATCTCTATTTCCACGAAGAGATATTTTGGAGGCAGAAGGCCAGAGTTAAGTGGCTTAAGGAGGGTGATCAGAGTACACTTTTTTTTCACTCCTCTGTCCTTGCCAACCGCCACTGTGCCGCTATCTCTAAACTCAAGAATGAAAGTGGCCAATTGTGGATTATCCTGTCACCCTGAAAAGCATGGTCATTGCTCATTTCCGGCAAGCTTTCTCCTCCCATCCTCACCATATTAATGTGTCTTTGCTGGATCATATTCCACAACTTGTTCAAAATCATCATAATGAAGTATTGTTTGTAGTGCCTAGTGCTGCACAAATAAAAAAGGTCGTCTTCTCCATGTCGTCGGACAGCGCCCTGAGCCCAAATGGCTTTACGGGGCATTTCTTTTTGTCTTGTTGGTCTATTATTTCTGAGGATGTTTGTGCTACAGTCCAGGCTTACTGCAGTGGGCATGCAGATGACATCTTCTATTATTGCTCTTGTTCTTGAGATTGACGTTCCCACAACTTGCTCTAATTTCTGGCCCATCAGTCTTTGTAATTTCTCCTATAAAATTATATCTCGCATTAATAATGACTGGCTCTCAAGTGTCTTGCCTCTCATTATCTCTCCCGAGCAGGGCGCTTTTGTTCAAGGTAGGCAAATTATTGAAAATGTGTCTCTAGCACAGGAGTTGCTGCAAGGACTGGGTGGGAAAATTCGAGGCAATAATGTTATGCTAAAACTGGACATGGCAAAGACGTATGATAGGATGGAAAGGGACTTTATTTTTGTTGTTCCGAGGAAGTTTGGTTTTTCTCTGAAAGTCATTTCTCACGTTGAGCCTCTTCTTTCTAACTGCTGGTTCTCTGTTATGTTCAATGGCGAGCTGTGTGGTCTTTTCAAATCCACTAGGGGTATTTGACAAGGCGATCCTTTAGCTCTATCATTATTCATCATGACAGAGGAGGTTCTTAGCAGGGGTGTCACAGCACCATCTCAGTCCGGTCAAGTGGGCTACTATAGTGTTCCTCGTCGATGTCCTCAGATCACTCATCTACTATTCGCGGATGACACACTCATCTTCTCCAATGGGGCGGCCAGGTCTGTGAGAAATCTTATTCATTTTATTAAGTTGTATGAGGCCTCTTCTGGCCAGCTAGTTAACCTTGCTAAGAGCAACTTTATTATTCATCGAGGCGCTCCTACCAGAGTTACTCATTCCATTGTTTCTATTACTGGCTTCTCTAGGAAGCATTTGCCCTTAAAACATTTGAGGGTGATGCTGTATGAAGGGCGCACCAAAAGGTCGTTGTTTTCTCATATTATTTCCAGAATTCAGGCACGTTTGGAATCTTGAAAATTTGTATTCTTGTATGTTGGGGGTCATCTCACTCTTACAAAGCATGTCTTATCGAGCATCCCAGTTTATTCTCTTGTGGCAATGACCGTTCCTTTTAAGCAACCTTAGCAGAAATTTAGTGCCTTTTTGCGAACTTCTTTTGGGGTTATTATGAAGGGAAGCCCAAAAAACATTGTCTCGCTTGGGAGTCCATATGCCATCCCATCTCTCAATTCGGCCTTGGTATCATTTCCCTCGGGGACATATCGCAGCTCAGTCTCCATGCTAAGCAGTTGTGGCTTGCGATCACCGCTCATTCCATATGAGCAAACTATTCCAGAGCAAAGCACCTCCCAAATATTCACTACTCTAGAGGCCACATTTTACAATATTTAGGCACCGAGCAGATCTGTTTGGAGGCAGGCCGCTAGCATTGTTCGTAACCACAGTCGGGTTCTCATAGCTAAATTGCTCTCCACTGCACACTTCTGGCATGATAGATGGTTTGGTCAACAACCCCTTATAAGGTTAAAGATTCGCTCCCTGATTCTGTTTGGACTTCTCTTCATAATAAGGATGCTGCTGTGGATGAAGTTTTGTCTTCCGAAGCACATGTGCATATGGACCCATTCTCACTAGTGCCACATGCTCTGGCAGGTGGATTCGGTGCCTTTATAGTAGGGGCGACTTCACAGCAAAATTTGTTAAGGTCCCCGTGCCATTCTGGTGGGACTAATCATCCAGTTTAGGAGCGCCTGTTGGGCACTGTGATCCCTACCTATTAAATGGTCTGTCTTGGCCTGGAGAATTATCCACAATTGGTTGCCTACCGATGAGAATGTACAACGGTATGGCGTATTTCTGTGTTCCAAGTGCACCTCATATCGAGTCTTCTCTTCACCTGTTCTTCCAATGCTGCATTGCAACCTCTATTCAGGGTTGTTGGAATTCCCGGTGGCTCTTCTGCCACCTGTGCAGGTCTTCTTTCTGATTTCCTCTTAGCTTGCTGCATGTCCACCTCTCATGGGAAAATCTCTTGCTTCATTATCCTATGCTATTTATGGGAGATTTGGAAAGGTTGAAACCAATTTGTCTTTGAGGGCAAACGAATGTCTTATGTTGCCATCGTCAGGCTTGTCCTGCAACAACTTCAGAGTTATTGTTCTCTTCTCTCTTCGGTGGACAGATCTCTGTCTCCGCGGATGCTACACATTCTACAACATTGGTGCATTTACAAGATGCAGGGAGGCGAATTTTGTTGTCGATGGCTTAGCCAACTTTGGCTTCTCTGTTTTCTCTTTATGGGGCAGCTTGGGCTGATCTTCCTCATCCTGTAAGAGGGTGCTTCTGTTTAGATACATGGAGATGCCCTTCTCTTAGGATCTAGCCCTAAGACTCGGTTATCATGTACTTTCCATTTTTCCTCTTGATAATTAATAAAATCCTTCCTTCGGTGTGTCCTTGGTGGAGCGAGAACGTATCGCTCCATTAAAGTGGTGCACGCTCTCCAAAGTGACGGTCAAAGTTGATTTGTTTTATAAAAAAAATTATATAGGTTTTCTCTATATTAAGTTCTTCTAATTTACATAACTCTATTTTAGGTTACATAATTTCATTTTCTAAATCATCTAAGGGAGAGAGAGAGAGAGAGAGAGATCATTAAGCTTTTTTTAGGCCAAGATATTTACGGTTTTTACCTTGGAAAATGAGAAATGTAGAGTTCCTTCTTTTCACAGTCGCAATATTCAGAATACTCAAGGTCAAAGGTAAGATGGAGTTAGTAACATGCGAGGTGAATGGAATAGATTGAAAGCATTATTTTTAAACGATCGTGCCTGTGCATATTATGTCCATTCGTTTTGCCCACCGACTTGAGTTGGCACTAGTTTTAGCATCTAAGGAAACTATACCTATTTACCATTTTTTTAAAGAAGCTAAGTCATTGTTTGTGCTTTTCTTCTGAAAGGCACGGTGAGTTACAAGCTGCTCAAGCTGAACAAAGTGCAGAGTTAATTGTTAATGATGAACTTGAAACATGCATGATGGTTCATTACAGCGAGCGGGAGACACACTCGTTGGGGATCTCATTTGAGATCAGTTCACAACATGATGGAGAATCTACGATGCTACTTGTGAAGTTCTTTAAAATATTATTAGTGATGGTGCCATTTACACACCGTGGAGAAGTAGATGGAGCATTTGATATCTTTTGAGTTTGTTTTGATATTGCATTTTGTGGGGAAGCTCATGGGCATCACTCATGAGCATTTGATATCTTTTGAGTTTGTTTTGATATACACGACTAGCGGAGTGCCTTATCACCCCAAATTGCTTGAAGAGAGTGGAAACACTACCAAACCTTGCCCCTCACCTAGGGGACTCCGATCCCCGCCTGAAACACAAAAGAGCGAGAAAAAGCACAAGAAAGAACCGTGATTCTCACTCAATTTTGGCATGGAAAATTCCCCAAACAAGAAATAAACCCTGTGAAACGGTCAATAGGCAGAGGGGAAACCATCTCCTACCTCATGCTCAAACTCCTCTACCCTGAAGGGATGTCACGTCGGTTGGCCACATCCTCATGGGATCGTCCTCGTCGGGTTCTCCACACTGAGCTCCCACTGCCATCGACCTCCATGAACCACCACCGGCCGCCTCACCTAATCACCACCGCGCCACCCCCATATTCCTCACCGTTGGCCATCGCCATGCATTGTTGACTACCTCTTATCACCACCAGAGAGAAGAAGGGAAAGAGGGAGAGGGGTTAGGCCAAATGTGGGGAAGAAAAAGCAATTTTGTCCACACCTTGGTTGAACACCCTGAAATGCGTCACCCTCCATGGATGCAAATCACCAAAATGTAACACACATCTCCATTGTAATTCCCGCACTACATGACAAATGCCTGACACCACTTAACTCCACTGTGCACTGAGCTTTGATTAGACTTTGACCGGGTTCTAGCTAAATCATGACACATAACATTGTCACCTTCACCTGAATCGTGTGAGCCCGACTCGATGAGAATCCACTTTTGACTACCAACTCCAATTGCTACGATGCAATGGGCTAACCAATTGTGTTTCCCTTCAACGTGTCAGCCTACCTTGTCACCTTTGCACCTGCTCACCTTTTACTAAACTGGCCATGACTTCTGAGGAGGGGAATGTTTGCCAAGTCCACTGCGGCCCAATAACGCCAAACCCGTTACGGCTCGAAATGGCCTAACCTGTGACAAACCACCCACCGGCCTCTGGTCCATTCAGTGCAGCCCAACTGAGGCCCAAGGAAACTCTGGCAACACACATGCGAAATTAATGTGCACATAGGATCCGGATGCCGCAGAACTCACCAACGGACGAACGTCGTCACCGCCATCATAGGACTTTCCCCGGCGTGGACCGAGTCACACCCACGCCACCAAGATCCCCGCCATGAGGCCTCCCTTCAAGGAATAGAAAAGTGCACAACAGGCAACCCCCATGATCAAAGAGACGTTACTCCACGATCTATGCCATTTTCCAGCGAATTCCCAGCCAGAGAACGGTTAGTGTCACCACTGCACCCTATATAAATAGGTTCCCACTGGGACCTAGAAGGAGGGGAGAAAAGAGGATACACACAGACACACCGAGAGAGAGGCCAAAAGATAGAGAGAGCGTAAACGAGGCAAGAGGGAAAAGGGACAGAGACCACATCGCCAGTAGGATAGCAGTAAGAGAGAGGTTCCCTCCCGGTTCTTCTCTTCTAGTCTCTCTGAGCACTCTCCGAGCACTTATGGACATGTAAAATTATACGTCCTTACATCCTACCTAGGTCCCGCATTGGCGTCAGAGCTAAAGAGAGAAGACTCGGAGAAACTTGCTACCCAGGGCTCCGGAGAATAATACCGTCCGACAAACCCTCACATTTGCACCGGCGCATTAAATGATAAAGAAAACACAAGATACCCTCCTGAATTTATACACTACTATGGATCCACCCTCGGGTCCCTGGCGGTGAAGAATGTCTCAAGAAGTGCACAGTTCTGAGTCCCTGAAGCAAAGATCAAAGCCCTTTTCAATGGCACATTCATTATGCCCTTCAACGGCACACTACCCCATGCCCTCCAATGGCACACTGCCCTGCAAGTGCCCCAGCGGCACACCTTCTTAAGCCCTCCAGTGGCACACCCGTTGAGCCCCCCAGCGGTACACCCTGCTGACCATCATCAACGGCACACTATCTGTGCCCCTTCCAACGGCACACTCCTGAAGTGCCCCAGCGGCACACCCCTTCGTGCCCCTTCAACGGCACACTTCTGGTGCCTCTTCCAACGGCACACCCCTTCGTACCCTTTCAACGGCACACCCCTGGGTGCCTCTCCAACGGCACACCCATCGTGTCCTACAGCGGCACGCCATCAAGGCCCTTTCAACGGCACACTCATGGTGCCCCTCCATCGGCACACCATCAAGACCCTTTCAACGGCACAGTCGTTGTACCGTCTCAGCGGCACACCCTGCCAAACGCTCCACCAGGTGCAGCGTGACTTCTTCCGCGCCCGGTGCAGCGTTACAACCTTCAGACCGGTACAAACTGGCGACAGACACAACGGTCACTGCGTAGGACCCTTGGCGCGCAACTCGGCCACCTCGGAGCCAGCTAGCACCCTGCCGTGGTGTCACCCTCTGGTTCGAGGATGCAGGCCTCCACCAGACAAGGATGCGACCAAGGTCAACCTTGGACGGAGTTGTCATCATGAGGCCCTCGTCAACGTCAGAGGTATAAAGGCCTCTCCCGAAGAAGACACAAAAAAAAGGAGGAGACAGACGAACACGCAGAAGAAGAAAGAGCAAGGAAAAAGGAAGAAGAGGAGAAGAAGAATGTAGAAGAGAGTTAGAGAGGGAGAGAGAGTGCTGAATGTAGTAGGGGGGACGGAAGAGTGGAGGGGGCTTCCTGCCCTTCCTTTCTCCGGCCCTCTCCTCAGATCTTTTCTTCCTTTCTATTATTTTTTTCATTTCCCCCTTTCATTTGGGTGCATTGCATTGTATTCGGCCCCTTGGCCATGATCTACGTTGCTTGGTTTTCTATGAATGAAATATAGTTCTCTTCTTGTTGTTCTAGTCAGATTTCACCCCACAGTGCATCCCTTAGCTTGTCTTCCTCTTCCCTGAAGTTTTCTTATTACTTGGGTTGCTGGCTCTCCATGGTGCCGCAGGACCTGTCCAACTCAATGGATAGTGTCACCGGTTTAATGGAGTGAAGCTGATCCTCCCCCCCTGCTAGCCTCTATAGCAGTGTCATTCTCCATGAGTTTTGCTCCCAAAAGCTCCCCACCTGATCTCTTGTGACAAGAGCACCCCCCTTGTCTCAGCACCTTTGGACCCCTCCCTTGAACAGATTGAGCATGTTGCCTCCACTCCATACCCCGATTCTCCCCATGGGCCAAAAAGCGTTTCCCAGCCTGTCTTCGCCAGTGTACACCAATACTCTTTGGCCTGTGCCTTGGCCAGCACACCCCCCCCCCTTTGCCTCCCACCGGTACACCCTCACCAGCCTTGCCCGGCACGCCCGTGGCTGAACCCCACCGGTACACCCTCAGCCGTGCCTTGCCCGGCACATCTCCCTGGCCTTCAGCCGGCACACCCCAGCCGTGCCTCGCCCGGCACACTCCAGCCTTACCTGGCACACCCCTGGCCAATCCAACCCGGTACACCCTAGCCATTTCTTACCCGGTGCACCTGCAACCTGTGTCAGCCTAGTGTCTCTCGTCCACTGTTTTCTTTGAGTTTTCCAAAGCTTCCTTAAAGGTGTTGCTACCTTGGCACGCACCTCGAGTTGTTGGGTCACGCCACTCCTTGTGGACGTGTTTCCCTTTTACACCCTTAGCGTCCGGGTCAAGGGGAGATGCTGCCGAATTTTTGCCAGAAATAACAATACATTAAAAGATAAAAGGAAGCAACAAACAAATGAAACGAGTAATAATAAAACACTCCAACCAAGTCAAGGGAACCGTGCAAAGATTCGAAGAGCTGAACTGAACACTACCATGGCAAATTGTTGAACATGACTGTGGACTTAATCACATAACGAAGGGAATTGAAACTTGCCATTTAAAGCCCTCCACTTGAATTTCATGAACAAAGGGGACCCTCCTCTCAGACTTTACTTCATCCACATGGACCTTGCCCCAAATGCATTAACCCTTCAACCCACTCTAACCCAGCACACCCTCGGTCCATCCTCACCTGGCACACTCTGCCTTCGCCCTGTCCGGCACACTCTAATGCCTACCTGCTGGCACGCCCTGCCCAGCCTCTCCCGGCACACTTGTGCCTCTTTCTCCGGCACACTCGTTGTGCCTCCATCCGGCACAGCCTTAGCTCCCTACCCGGTGCACTCTCACCTTCCTCCAGCGGTACACCATCCAACAACCATGCCCTTCACACATCTGCCACGTACACAGTCCTTGCATAACTCGCATAGACCTTACCCGAAACTAGCATAGACCTTACCCAAACGAGCACAGACCTTGCCCAGCTCGCATAGACCTTATCCCAAACTAGCATAGACCTTACCCCAAACTAGCACAGACCTTGCCCAGCTCGCATAGACCTTACCCCAAACTAGCATAGACCTTACCCCAAACTAGCACAGACCTTGCCCAGCTTGCATAGACCTTACCCCAAACTAGCATCGACCTTACCCCAAACTTGCTTACCTAAACCCAACATGCATAGACTTTGGCCAACTTGCACAGACCTCAGCCCCCAACATGCACAGACCCTGCTCAGCATGCACAGACCCCAGCCCTCAACATGCACAGACCTTGCCCAACATGCATAGACCCCAGCCCCAAACATGCTTAGACTTCGCCCAGCATGTGCACAGACCTCATCTCATGTGCATTGACCTTAAACCCCAACGTGCACAGACTTCATCTCATGTGCATCGACCTTAAACCTGAACCTGCACCGACCCTGCCCCTTTACAGTTCAGAGCTGCACCGACCTCATCCCAAACCTACACCGACCTCAACCCCAAACCTGCACAAACCTCAGCCCAGCGTGCACGGACCTTAAGCCCAGCCCTGCACAGACCTTAAGCCCAGGCCTTGCCGAGCCCAACCTCTACCCGGTGCACCCTTTAACACCCTAGCCCGACACACTTCAGCCCCTCTGCCCGGTACACTTGCCCCTCCTCTAGCGGTACACCCTTCCGCTCATGCTTTGCCCGGTACACTCTCCAGCCCCTCACCCGGTGCACCTGCACCCTTCCCCAGCGGCACACTCTCTAGTGTCTGGCCCAACACACTCCTCAACCTCTCACCCGGCACACTCTGCATCTGAAACACCACATCACAAAAAAAAAAGAAAAAATATGATAATGATAACAAAATTTATATAATGATAATGATAGTAAAAAAAATATACATATAAAAAAATGTATAAAATAACAACCATAATGAAAAAGGAAGTAACAATAAAAAAAATAAATGAGAGAAAAGTTCATAGCTCAAGGGTAGTAAAAGAAGCATCAATGAACAAGATAACAATAATAATAGTAAATAAATGATAATGACGGTAAATAATAATAATAATGATAAGCAGAACGATACGGCTTTTGTTTCCCTCAGACCCCGAGTGATGCGGGACGGGACCACGGACACGATAAGCTAGCGGTCGTCCCTTAGCGAGGGAAGCGTCGGATGTGCGCGGTTGAACAACCGGCAGTGAGCTAGGGTGGTCGGCTCTCAATTGTGCCCAGATCGGGTCACGGGACGGTCACTCTCTCACTCGCAGCAGTGATATGATAAATTAAAAGCGAGCTAGGTAACCCTACACAAGCTCTCTAGCAGCGGCATAAACAAGCATATATAGAAATAAGCGGAATGCCAAGCAAGGAGCGAATACGATACCTCCACGCGCTCGGCGTGGCGAAGATGGCACCCGGCCGAAACTCGTACTCCCGGGAACTTAATACATTAAGATTACAGCAATACAAGTAAGCCCACTCCACGCAGGGAGGTAACGGGCGACACAAGGGGGCCCGGGAGGACCAATTCCGGGTTGACGGGCGGTTTCCGGGCTCGGCTTCGGCTTCGCGCGTACTCGTGCTAGTGGGGCCCACGTGTGGACCGGAGGGGTCGTGTGGGACCTGATGCCTCCTCTGGTGTGGGTACACTTGGGAAGCGCTCCCCTAGGATGGCGAGTTGCTGGAACGACCACCGGACGCCGGGCGGTCCTCGGACGACGCTCGCGGGAAAACCGGCCACAAGTCTGCGCTTGCTGTCTTCTCGCGCGCTGTCCGGCGAGATCGGCTGCTGTGATCAACCCCGTCGTCGGAATGCAACGAGCTCGGCGCCGTTGGAAAGAGGACTCCAAATACTTCGACGTAGGGGCCTTCAGAAAAAATAATCAGATACGTATATCTGACTTATTGAATTTACACCCTTGCTGTAAACAGGCCAGAACTGCAGGGGCAGGTTCTGACTTCTCTGAAAATCACCGTTGACCGGGGAGAAGACCACCGAATCTGGTGATAATCTCTTCAGAAAAGTTTAAGATCTCTGAGAGAGGAAACCGGGACTATTTTTGGTTTCTTGATTGGACAAGAAATGGATTTTTTGGGATTTTTTGAGTGGACCTGGGTCGGATCTGGGACACTGTGGAAAAATTGCTCACAGGAACTGGTACGAAATTTGAAAAATACCTAGAGACCTTATCAAAAATTAGGAAAATTCATGGTGATAGACATATGTGGACAGAAGTCTCAGTAATTTTTAGAGCCCCAACAAAATTCAAAACATGGGTCGAACAAGGTAGACTCAGAACTGATGAACAGTAGACAGAACCTGAACAGAACTGAAATTTGAACTTGGACGAAATTCTAAAAATATCTAAAGGACGAATTTTTGCCTGAAATTTCTTGTGGAGGTAAGGGTTCAAGAGGGGAACCAACCCTGAAAATTGGAGCTTCAGAAGATGAGGGAAGAGAGAGAGACAATTCGGAGAAGAGAGGTCTGTCCAGAGTGGACAGAAAACCGAATTCGTTGGTGAAGACGCGTCGGCGGCGAGACGGCGGCGGCGGCGATCACCGGAGCTGCTTCAGAAGTTGGAGGGGATCAAGGGGGAGGGGATTACACTCTAGAAATGGGCTGGAGGTGGAAGAACACCAGGGAGAGAGGGGAGAGGGGCACAAGCTTCAAGGAGGCAAAATGCTAATTTCTTCTTCATTAATTCATTCAAAATGAAAATTACAACCTTATATAGGATGCCAACTAAACTCAATCTCAACCCTTGGATCTAGGGGTTTGGATTGGATGGCTGGGATACAATGAGAATTCCACATTGAATACATTAGTTTAATCAAATTGACCACATGTGTTCAAACTTGGTGTAATTCCATTCAAACACAACCTAACTACAACTACCAAGCCTAATAAGGCCAAAAGAGCATGCGCCCCCCTTCTTGGGCCAAGCCCATTCTTGGGCCAAGAGCCACTCCATATGGCATGCTAGGCATGGGCCATTCCCACTTTGATGGCCCATGAGAGGATGGAATCCCATTTGGGCTTTAAGAGCCTTAATGACCCACTTTGAAACCAAATGGCCCAATATGAAGGAGCCATCTTAAATGGACCTTAAACATGCTAC
Source organism: Amorphophallus konjac (assembly GCA_022559845.1). Lineage (NCBI taxonomy): Eukaryota > Viridiplantae > Streptophyta > Magnoliopsida > Alismatales > Araceae > Amorphophallus > Amorphophallus konjac. The sequence continues at coordinate 81,804,004 of CM040122.1, read as the reverse complement.
CTAGTTATGGACTCTTCCTAGAAAGAGGCCCATTGGCTTACTTAAGCCTTACAAGGATGGCCCAAAAGAAGGAAATCAAAAATTACACACTTTCAAGCTAATACAACCCATAAAACACACCTATACAAGCTAATACACACTAATACAATCCATAAGCTCATGATGTCCTCATCAATTCTCCCCGGGTGGGAGAAACTCGACCCCGTCGAGTAGGGGTATGGCTGCTCGAGTACTCTGGCGGATCCGTCACCGTGCCAAGTAGCGCGGGTATGCTCCGCTCCAAGTGATCGGCACCTGCTCGTTCCACATATACTCGATATGCGCACTGCTATGGCCAAAGGTGGTCACTCCGAAGGGGCACTCTCAACGGAAGGAAACAGTTTAAAGACTCACTAGGAATCACTGCTGAGTCCCTATAGGTGACTGATCCGGGTATAGAAGTAAACCGATCCCATACTCGTCAAGTGAGTCGACTCGCTTCACACTCATAAAAGAACGACAACGAGCTTGCACAAGACACATGCTGACCCACCATGAACTGACATACAAATGCAAACCACGCAAACAATCGACTCAAAATCACCACACAAACAGACCACACAAAGAAAAACACACCGACTCATGCATGACTCTAGACTAAGGTGGTAGCATCAAGCCCACTAGGTGGTGACATCCTGGGCGGCCGAAGGGTCGCCCAGCTCTTCCCCCATGGTATAATATTCATCGGCCAGTGCCTCATCGGCCTCGTAATCGACATGCTCAAGCTCGGGAGGTGCGGATCCGCCAACACCTAAGGCTAGGGTGGTGCGAGCGGGACACTCACTAGCAATGTGGCCATACCCGTGACAGTGGAAACACTGTATTCGCGATCGACTACTCTCCCCGATAAGAGGGGCCTTACCCTTATCATCCCGCCGGGTAGGGGGTGTAGGCAACAATGGGGGAGGTGTAGGTGCCTTGGACAAGAGTGGAGGGGGTGCCGGTGCCAGAGGACGGGCTATAGGAGCTGGGGAACGGGCAAAGGGTGCCGGTGGTTGGGATGGAAATAGATCCCGGGGTGGAGGAGGGCGAGGCCGTGGAGCGAAGTGCTCCTGACGGGTGGGCTCCTGAGGTCGAGCCATGGGAGGCCGCTGATGTGGGCCTATAGAGTGACGGGGCTCGGTACTACGGAGAGGGGTGGGGCCCAACCGATGGTTAGACTCGAACTCTCCCTCAAATTGCTCCATCTCGAGAGCAACCTGGTATGCCTCTTCCAACGTCTTGGCATTGCGGCGGAAAAGCTCATACTGGTAGTGTGGCCGCAAACCACGTCGAAAGCGGGACACGGGCATGGTACTCTCTTCCGTGACACCACATCGTAGAAAGTACTCATCAAACTCCGCGATGTATTCGGAGACGGACCGGTCTCCCTGGCTAAGACTTTGCCATCTATCGATGAGTCGCTGGCGGTATGTGGGAGGAAGGTACTTTTGCCGAAGTTTATTCTTCATCTCGGCCCATGTGTCGATCGGGGGTTCTAGCCGCTGAAGTAGCAGGCTCTCCACATTCTTCCAATAGGTTTGTGCCTGCCCCATGAGTTTCATGGTGGCAAATCGGACCCTTCGACGCTCCGACATATCATACCATTCAAAATAACGGTCCATGCCAAACTCCCAATCTAGGTAGACTTTCGGATCCAAAGACCCGTAAAAAGCGGGAGGATCCGCTCGCACGGTCTTAAGGACCCGATCATCATCCTCATCTCGTTGTGGCTGAAAACCACGACGGCGTTGACCATACCCCTCGTAGGCATTGTCGGACCCATAGTCCTCGAGACCAAGGTCACGGTGTGATAGTTGGGGAACCCGAGGAGGGGCGGGTGGAGGAACCAGTGGTGGCTGGTTTTGGGCCGCGGGAGCGGCCTGGACTTGGGCCATGGGAGCGGGTTGGACTTGGGCCCCCGCGGGAGGAGGTGCGGGTGGACCTTGGGCTGCCCCAGGAGGGTCCCCGTGTGACATCCTATCTAACCGCCCAACGAGGTCTTGGACCGACCTATCGGAGTTCTCCATGCGTCCTTCCATGGCCCTAAGGCGACCATCCATATTCTCGGAGAAGGTCCGAAAGTTAGCATCGGATTGGTCCAACCTAGCCATAATGGCCATCATCGCCTCTTGTAGGGAGTGGAAGTCTCCCGAGGTATCCCGTGGGTTGGCCATAGGTGGGGGTGGGGGTGAGTACTGAGTACCCCGACGAGTGGGCATGCAAACACACCGACTAGAGCAAAACACACTAATGCAAAATGATGCGCCTAGACTTAACCAAAACTCGGTACGCGGCGGAGATAATCGACCCGAAGGTCACTCGCACAAGTGTGCGGCCTTCCCGATAGGCGTAACCTAACGGTCGGACAACACCTTTCTATATACCGAGTAAAGGGATGTATGCGAAAAGACACTCTTTTTTGTGTTTTAAAACAATGATGACCCTAAACACGACTTAGACCGAATGATGACTAGACGTAAATGACACTCTTTTTTTTTTTTTGACACCCTAGACTCAACTTGCTCTGATACCAAATTGATGCGGGACGGGACCACGGACACGATAAGCTAGCGGTCGTCCCTTAGCGAGGGAAGCGTCGGATGTGCGCGGTTGAACAACCGGCAGTGAGCTAGGGTGGTCGGCTCTCAATTGTGCCCGGATCGGGTCACGGGACGGTCACTCTCTCACTCGCAGCAGTGATATGATAAATTAAAAGCGAGCTAGGTAACCCTACACAAGCTCTCTAGCAGCGGCATAAACAAGCATATATAGAAATAAGCGGAATGCCAAGCAAGGAGCGAATACGATACCTCCACGCGCTCGGCGTGGCGAAGATGGCACCCGGCCGAAACTCGTACTCCCGGGAACTTAATACATTAAGATTACAGCAATACAAGTAAGCCCACTCCACGCAGGGAGGTAACGGGCGACACAAGGGGGCCCGGGAGGACCAATTCCGGGTTGACGGGCGGTTTCCGGGCTCGGCTTCGGCTTCGCGCGTACTCGTGCTAGTGGGGCCCACGTGTGGACCGGAGGGGTCGTGTGGGACCTGATGCCTCCTCTGGTGTGGGTACACTTGGGAAGCGCTCCCCTAGGATGGCGAGTTGCTGGAACGACCACCGGACGCCGGGCGGTCCTCGGACGACGCTCGCGGGAAAACCGGCCACAAGTCTGCGCTTTCTGTCTTCTCGCGCGCTGTCCGGCGAGATCGGCTGCTGTGTCAACCCCGTCGTCAGAATGCAACGAGCTCGGCGCCGTTGGAAAGAGGACTCCAAATACTTCGACGTAGGGGCCTTCAGAAAAAATAATCAGATACGTATATCTGACTTATTGAATTTACACCCTTGCTGTAAACAGGCCAGAACTGCAGGGGCAGGTTCTGACTTCTCTGAAAATCACCGTTGACCGGGGAGAAGACCACCGAATCTGGTGATAATCTCTTCAGAAAAGTTTAAGATCTCTGAGAGAGGAAACCGGGACTATTTTTGGTTTCTTGATTGGACAAGAAATGGATTTTTTGGGATTTTTTGAGTGGACCTGGGTCGGATCTGGGACACTGTGGAAAAATTGCTCACAGGAACTGGTACGAAATTTGAAAAATACCTAGAGACCTTATCAAAAATTAGGAAAATTCATGGTGATAGACATATGTGGACAGAAGTCTCAGTAATTTTTAGAGCCCCAACAAAATTCAAAACATGGGTCGAACAAGGTAGACTCAGAACTGATGAACAGTAGACAGAACCTGAACAGAACTGAAATTTGAACTTGGACGAAATTCTAAAAATATCTAAAGGACGAATTTTTGCCTGAAATTTCTTGTGGAGGTAAGGGTTCAAGAGGGGAACCAACCCTGAAAATTGGAGCTTCAGAAGATGAGGGAAGAGAGAGAGACAATTCGGAGAAGAGAGGTCTGTCCAGAGTGGACAGAAAACCGAATTCGTTGGTGAAGACGCGTCGGCGGCGAGACGGCGGCGGCGGCGATCACCGGAGCTGCTTCAGAAGTTGGAGGGGATCAAGGGGGAGGGGATTACACTCTAGAAATGGGCTGGAGGTGGAAGAACACCAGGGAGAGAGGGGAGAGGGGCACAAGCTTCAAGGAGGCAAAATGCTAATTTCTTCTTCATTAATTCATTCAAAATGAAAATTACAACCTTATATAGGATGCCAACCAAACTCAATCTCAACCCTTGGATCTAGGGGTTTGGATTGGATGGCTGGGATACAATGAGAATCCCACATTGAATACATTAGTTTAATCAAATTGACCACATGTGTTCAAACTTGGTGTAATTCCATTCAAACACAACCTAACTACAACTACCAAGCCTAATAAGGCCAAAAGAGCATGCGCCCCCCTTCTTGGGCCAAGCCCATTCTTGGGCCAAGAGCCACTCCATATGGCATGCTAGGCATGGGCCATTCCCACTTTGATGGCCCATGAGAGGATGGAATCCCATTTGGGCTTTAAGAGCCTTAATGACCCACTTTGAAACCAAATGGCCCAATATGAAGGAGCCATCTTAAATGGACCTTAAACATGCTACCTAGTTATGGACTCTTCCTAGAAAGAGGCCCATTGGCTTACTTAAGCCTTACAAGGATGGCCCAAAAGAAGGAAATCAAAAATTACACACTTTCAAGCTAATACAACCCATAAAACACACCTATACAAGCTAATACACACTAATACAATCCATAAGCTCATGATGTCCTCATCACCGAGTTGGGGAATATTAATGATGCCTTCGTAGGTCGGGCTTCGCCCTCAGGAGTTACTCCCCCATCATGGTTATTGCTCAACCTTACTTTGGGCTAACATCTCACCAAAGTCACCTCCTTGCCACCGGGATCTAATCCCATCTTCTCATCAAAACTGCCATCTCTTGGCAGACATTTACGTGAGTTTGCTTCCACTGTCGCCTTGTTTTCCACACGGACCTTTGTCCGGACTTGGAATGGTCCGTGAGTGATCAACATAATTTTAACATTCATATCCCGATACGGGCTTTTAGCATAGTTCTACTGCCCCTCCTCTTCTTGCATTAATAAGTAATTCTTTCGGCCGTAGGGCCCTTATTCTTGACAATCAATCAAGGGTGTTCCCCTCTTCAAGGGAATGTAAATGACGTCGTGACCTTTATGGCATGGCATGTTTTGGTCCCGACACAAATCACACAATCGTCTGGCCGAGTCAGATCGAGCGCACCAAGGGCTTCAATGAGGCCCGAATAAATTGTCACGTTGTGACTGGCACGCCCATGCACTAAATAAACAAATAAACTCACGTAACAAACAAATAAATAAATAAAATAATTATTTAATAAAAAAGTATGTCCATAAGTTTGGCACGCCCGGTAGGACAAGAACCACCCTTCATCTCCTTGCCGGGACTAAGGGCCCTACGGCCCCTTTCTTGTAATACTAATTGTTCTATTTGCAAATGCAGGTCGGGTTCCAACAAACGATGAAGTCACTCACTTTCAGCCCACAGGTCGTCGAAAGCCATGTCCAGAACGGATACCTGGCCGTTCCCCTTGGCTTCGGGAGCTTCCCTCTCGTGGTGGGCTTACCCAACTTCCTTGGGGTGGCCTTCGCGAACTTGTTGGACGTGGAGGCGTCCGACTCGGCCGAAACCAACGCTCTCATTCAGGGAGCCACCAAGATCATTGCTGGTCAACCACCCTCCAAAACTGCTGAAGTTGTCCCGACCGGGACGTTGAACTACTGTGTGCACCATGTGCACCCAACTGTCGGCCCACCTGGCCGCGGATCGGCGTCCCACCAAAGGAGGCTCCGAAGGAGCTGCACCACCACTGCGCCGAGGGGCAGACTTTCCAGCACTGGCAAATCCTTTGTCATGGGAAGCATCTGAGTCCACACCAATGGGCAACGAGCCGAAGCAATCCCTGACCGGGTCGTGCCCACTGTGCCAGTGCGGAACTCCTTCCGAGCACTGGAAAAGATGAAGGGCAAGATGATGCCCGCTACCCCGGCCGGAGCACCGGAGCATGTGCCAGCCCATAGGCCGACCAAGTCTAAGCAAGTCTGGATCCCAAGGGGAGCCCGGATTACTTCACCCCCCAAGCAGGGCCCAGCACCTCTCGCCCTGTGAGGGCACGACAAGAAGAGCGGGTTGAGATAGTGACCCCTCTTTACCAGCCGGTAATCACAACACTGGCCCGGATTACTTCACCCCCCAAGCTTACACCCCTGCCACTGCTGTTGGCACATTATCACCGATTTCTCCTTCTGATCAAGATTGGGAACGAATGGAGCAAGCCATGAGGAATTACCTACGGGGCTCAGGGAGCACTCCCCTAGGCCGCCAGAGATTACTAGGGGCAGTAGCCTCCGCCTTTGAAGAAGAAGAGACCCGTCCGGTGCCCAGTGCTGAGTCCAGAAACTGCTCGGAGGAGCGTCATCAGTCCCCGCTGAGAGAAGAAGTGAAGTCACGGAGATCGGTCTTTGACAGATTGGTCTTCCCGGGCAGGCCGTCGAGAAGAGCGGCAAGAAGAGGCAGAGACCTAAGGGTTTACACCTGCAACATGGCCGTAGTATTTGGCCGGTACGGGGCTTTGCCGACCGAGCCTGAAGAAGTGATGCGGGACGGACACGGGGATCGACTCTAAGTGATGCTGACCTCGGACTGTAAATGGAGACGCGACCAGCAACATATGAATAGGAGAGACACTTCGGCCTGACACTAAGAGTTCATATGGGCTATACATCGCTAACAGAAATGCAAGCTCACTCGTCGTCCCAAGCGACGGGAAACACGGATCTGCGCGGTTGTGAAACCGGCAGAGTCAAGGGTGGTCGACTCACTTCCGTGCTCGGATCGAGCCACGGGGCGGGTCACTCTCTCGCTCACAGCGGTGACATGGACACACGGGCTAGGTTCCTATCGCACTCAACAGCGGCACACGACCATATACTAGCTAAGCAAGTAAATACCAAGAAGTCGAGATCGTTACCTCCACGCTCCCGGCGTGGGGAAGACAACCCCGGCCAATTCCGAACTCCCGGTTAACAAATTTTTACTGTGATACAAAAATTTTGACCCACTCCACGCAGGGAGGTAAAAGGTCACACGTGGGGCCCGGGAGTCATGGGAATTGGGTTGACGGGCAGCATCTTGATGTTGCTCCGTCGGTGCCGAATCCGCATTTTGGTGCTGTCTGGACGGTGCGATTTACGAGTTCACGGGACCCACGGACCACTCTATCCTCCGGGTCTGGCGGGGTGGGTCCCGCTGTGATGGTGGCCCCTGGAGATGCACCTCCCTGGACGGCGACCGGGCGGGAGCATCGGTCGGAGGCCGGGTGGCTCCGACCTCCACTCGTTGGAGGTGTTGTCCTCGGATCTGATGCTACTATTTTACAGCACGCGACCCGGTGAGGATGCTTGCTGCGATCACTCCCGACATTGGATCGATACACAAGAGGTATCGTTGGAAAGCTCTTTCGAAGTACTTCGATCTAGGGCCAGAGAGAAAAATTGGAACTTCACGGATCTGGCCTTAGTCGATTTTTCAAGTTGTTGTTGGACAGGGCCCGGAATCTCAGGCCAGCAAGGAAGTTTCCTGAGAACTGCCGTTGACCGTGGGGTAGACTTCCGAATCAGAAGATGAGTTCTTCATGAAAGTTGTAGAGGGGAGAAAGATAAAAACGGAAATATTTTTTATGTAAGGTTTTGTTGAGATTTGGATGGGAAAAGATATTTTATACTGGTGGGTGGTCGGATCTGGACAGAGGCAGACAGAACTGAGTGGAGATCTGAAAGTGATTTTTAGAAAATAAGTGAAGGCCTTTAGAAATTCCACGAAAATTCGTAGATAGAGGGGGTGTTGGACATAACCTCCAGTAAAATTGGGGGCTCAAGAAAAAATCAAAAAGAGGTCCGAAGAGGGGAAACTCAGAGCTATTGTGAATATGGACTGAAAGCTGACAGATCTAGAAGGAGGGGATGAACGAAAATGGAAAAATAGAAAATGAAAACTAGAAGCCAAACAAAATTTTCTGGGATGTGGGGGTGACCTCTGGAACTCACCATGAATATTTGGACTCCAAAAGATTTCGAGGTTGGGAGCAAGAATTCGTGGAAGAAGGGTCTATCTTGGGTGGACAGAACTCCGGCGACGACGGTGGCTGTGCAACGGCGGCGGCGGTGAGCTTCAAGAACGGATACCGGAGGCGTCTCACCTCAGAATACAACCATCTCAGCTGCAGAAGGGGGAGAGAGGAGGGGGAGGTCGCACAAGGCTGGGGGCTCCAAGAAATTTCTCATAAAATGTATGCATTCATTCCACTCAAAATGAAAATACAAGTCTCTTATAGAAAATACAAAAAGACTAGTTCTATCCCTAGATCTAGGATTGGTGGGGGGTAAAAGAGGGAGTTTATAATTTATTTCTCCCATGTGGTTTGGAACAAATAAAATAAGGTTTCAATCCTAATAAACTATATTATATATGGGGCACCCCCTTGACTTATGTGTTCCAAATTTTGAATTTTGTTACCCTTTGTCCCCCCTTGGTCCAACCCTTCTAGAAGCCCACCTTGGAGGGTTGACTGACCCCACATGGGCCCAAGAGATGAGGTGGATCAATGGGAGAAGGGATGGGGGGTGTAAGACCCCAAATTCTTTAGAAATTTATTTAGAAAGTTATTTGTAATTATTTAGAATTTATTTGAAGCTATTCGAAATTAATGAGAATTATCCAAATTAATTAGATTAATTAATTAATTAATAGAATAAGTCATTTTTCTACTATTTTCTAAAAATCCCCAAAAATCACATCTTGTAGAATTAATTTTGTTTATCAACTTTATCTTCTACAATTAAGCCTAATACAATCGTTTATTAAGCCGAATTAGCGAACTAATTCTTCCGAACTTAATATTTAATTAATTACGGAATAGTAGAAGTGGAATTTTATCTAACATATAAAAATTCATAAAAATAGTAATTAAATAATAGATGCTTCGACTAACACTTTTGTCTTCTTGGAGTAAGCCTAACTAAATCATTATCTAGGCCTAATCAGTGGATTAAGCCTGACTTATAACCCACCTAACCCAAATTCGAATTTACTATTCACCCAAACTTTGAACATCAAATTCGAGCTTGTTTCTCAACCAAATGGGGTGATTCTAGAGGCAAATGAAAGGTATTACATAAAGGAACATTTACCCTCAATCAATTTGAGGTAAACTTAGCCCCAAAACGTGCTGCCGACATAGTTTGGTCAAGTCAAGGATTTCGGCGCCGTTTCTAAACACGTAGCTTGCAGCAGCAAATACTCCCAATTCAGAAGGCTCCAGAAGCTCTATGAGCTATCAAAATGAAGCCCTACGAGTCTTCTTTCATTTGGCTGCTGTGGGGTTCGCTGAAATTTCGGATCTGGAGAGATCTAGTTCGATTTGTGGAGGTCGGTCAGTAGGCCGTTGGCTTCCCTTCATCCTTCTTTGATCAATCGATTGAGGTAGGAATTCTCAACCAAATCTTGATCATGAGTATAGCAAATTGTACCTCTCATCGAGCTCTTTCCATTGGTGGCAAAAGCCCCAATTTTCATTAGGTATCCGAGGAGATATCGAAGTTTTAGTGAGGTGCTGTCAAGTTGTTCTTTATTCTAGGTTTCGAGTTCCTTCTTCAATTTGAGGTAGGTGATAACAGCCCAATTTCTAATTAACATACATGAATGTAATCAATAGCATGTTAGCTTTCTTTTGACATCAAAATCCCCAATTTTTATAGATCATGTCTAGAGTATTTCGTGTGTTATTAGAAGCATGCTAGCAAGCTAGACTTTACTTGTGTTCTTCATAGAATATGTTGTATTTTATTGGATTCCTATCGAAATTCGTGATTTAAAATTGTGTTTCATGACCCTAAGATGCATATTAATGACCCTAGAGTCTATGGTTATGATCCCAATACTTTTAGACCCCAAATTCTTGGAGTTTTATGAAGCTTTTTGGGTCTGGAAACCCAGGGGTCGACCCGTGGGTCGACCCATTTCAGCCCTGCAAGCAGCAGCTTGCTGCCTTGCAGGGGTCGACCCAATGGGTCGACCCACAACCTGCAGGGGTCGACCCATGGGTCGACCCATGCAGCCAGGTAGCCAGGGGTCGACCCAGGGGTCGACCCATCCCTGGAATTTTTCCAGGGGTCGACCCATGCAGTGTAAACCCGTTTTTTTGATGATTTGACCCGGGGATCAATCCGGATCATCGGGGAATCAAACCATTCAACCTAAACACTTTGAAAACTACATTTTTGAGGAACTAATGACCTATTCATGTACCCTTTTAGTTTCAATTAACATTGGTCCATACATGCAAACTTAGTATAAAAATACACCGTTTATCATCTTCATTTCAATGCATACAAGATTAAATAGAAACCCACATAATTAGTGGTTAATGGTGTAACTAAATCTCTGTTAATGCATTCTATTTCACTCCTGTGGGAGTTGTTCTTTGCCTTATCATCTTGAATCAGCTTCTTGGCAATTGTCTTAATGCAAATGATAATGGTTAAATCATGATATCTTAACTTGATGATTAGGATTAATATGTTGATTAGCTTGTTTGATTGCTGCTGTTGTACAGTAGCGCAGCACGATTAACTCTTGTTGTGACTTGATTTCAATCTCCTTGATGATTATACTTACCTTGAAATTCTGGAAATGAATCTCCTTCCTACTTGAAGTTGTTATTGCTACTTAGTTTAAACCTTGGAATTCTGGCCATAAACTGTGGAAGTCTAGATTCGTGGGATCTTTGATCCAAAGAAATCAATGCCTGGCAAACAATTAAGGGCTCGGTCTAGTCCTGGGAAGAGCGCCCGAACACTACGTGTACCCCTGGGAGGTGAATGACTAGGTGTGGCATTTGGCACCAGTACTTGACATGTGTTAAATCTAGGACTGTCCACTACTCTCTCCACTACTCTCTACATTACTTTCTACTACTTTTCACTTTCCACTCGTCACTGTTCTATACTCTACTTGTGGTTACTGTACTTGCTCATTACTTGGACGTGGAAATGAAATTACATACGTGCTTGACATGACTTGAATCGACTTGATATGGCCAACTTTTTATCGTTATCTCCTGTAGTAAATTCTTGTCTTACTATTCTATTCATTATATTTCTTGACCTTGCAAGATCTTTGAATTTCGTTTCATCATCGTTATCTTTTTATCGTTTTTATCATTTGTAGCATGACATTTTGAAAATGTAATTAAACTGTTAATCACTTATACATGTCTGTTATTTCCTACTGAGCGTTAGCTCACACCCCGTTGTTTCCCCCTTTCCAGGCTTTTCAGGTGACGCGCTTACCGATGGGGAAGGGCAGGAGTGATGTCTTGAGTGTATCAGTTCTAGTGTGTTAGTAGTGTGTTATCCTTCTTTAGTTGTGTTTTGGAGAGCTTTTAGTCTCAGTCATGTTATTGAGTTTTAGTGGTTGATTATTCCAGTTGTATTAAGTTGAACTTGAGGATTATTGTATTAGTCGTGGTTTATTATTAATCATTTAGCATTTCCATCTTGTAGCACTTGTGTATTGTTTTAGATTTAGTTCCCTCTCTTGCTAGCGTGTCCCTAACTGTACGTCCCGATACTTCCGCCTTGTTCGGGGCGTGACAGTTTAGTTGGTATCAGAGCCCTAGGTTTCACATTCCTAGGTTTCCTAAGTTTAAGTTTTCTTGCATTGCATCCCAATAACCGGTATATAAAAAGGTGTTGCCCGAACGTTAGGCTACGCCTATCGGGAAGGTCGCACACTTGCGCGAGTGGTCTTCGGACCGATTACCTCCGCCAGGTACCGAGTTTTGGTCGTGTCTAGGTGCACTAGATCCCTAACCTTGTAAAAGTCTAAGACCTGACCTGTGAGATTGGGTAGAACTTGGGTTAAGTTCGTTTCTTAATCGTGTAATTATCTATCTTATTTGAACCTAAGTAATCTATTTCTCGTGTAGATGGCAGCTGATCGTGCTGAATGGAGGAACCTGCAACGTACGGTTCAAGGCCTTACTCAGGCCCTTCAGCAAGTAGCTCAGGCAGGAGCGGCACAGCATGGCACCGGTGATCTATACCGGAACTTTCGCGGAATGAATCCGCCTAGATTCGCTGGTTCGACTGACCCTGACCAAGCCGAGCACTGGCTAGATGAGATGGGGAGAATCTTTGAAGTTATGCAATGCACCAACCAGGAGCGTGTCCTTTTGTCCACATTTCAACTGGAACATGATGCACGTACTTGGTGAGATTCTATCAAGGCAACTCTCGGAGATCGGCAGGTTATGTGGGAAGAGTTCGAGGAATTCTTCAACAGCAAGTATTTTTCCGATAGAGTGCAAGAGAAGAAAGCGGCAGAGTTCGCGGCCTTGAAACAGCGAGGTTTGTCCGTGGCGGAGTATGAGGCTCAATTCGCACGGCTTTCTCGATATGCTACACATCTCATTTCCACCGAGAAGATGAAGGCGAAGCGCTTTCTCAATGGTTTGAAGCTTCATTATATCAACCAATTGGCACCGATGGAGATTTCCACTTATTCCGAGATGGTAAGGAAAGCACAAGTTCTAGAGGATACTCTTGAGATGACGGAGAGAATCCGTGGGAAAGGCACCAAGAAAGAATTACCTACGGGTTCCGGGAGTGTCAAACCCGGGTATACCAAGAAGAGGCCTGTTAGTGGACCTGGTTCGTGGAGCGGGTCCGGATCGTGGAAGGGCAAGATGCCGAGGCATGAAGACAAGAAGCCTGACCCTATTGTTCCATTCAAGGGCGTGTGCAACTATTGTGATCGTCCGGGTCACAAGATAGAGGAGTGCTGGCGCAAGCAAGGCGCATGTTTACGATGTGGAAGCAAGGAGCACCGTATCCCCAATTGTCCTCTCATATCGGAACAAGCTACACCGGCAAAACCTCTAGTCTTCAAGAAACCACAAGGCAAGCTTCAAGCTTTACATGAAGATGAAACTGGGATTTCTGATGATGGCGGACTCGTCGAAGGTACCCTTACTATAATCGATAAGCCCGCATTTGCTCTCTTTGATACTGGTGCCACACATTCTTTTATTTCACGGAGATTTGCTAAGTCATTAGCTGTGGAACCTGTTTTGATGAATACTCCGTTAGAGATTTCAACCCCTATTGGCACTAGATCAACAATCCAGTATATCTATCCTTCTAGTAAGGTTATGATTGGTGAACAGAACTTTCCAGCAGATTTGGTCTGCATGGATATGAAGGATTATGATGTAATCCTAGGAGCAGATTGGTTGGCCAAGTATGAGGCCAATGTTCACTGTAGTTCTAGCTCAGTGACTTTTACTGGACATTCTGGTTTATCTTTTACGGGAGTCAAGCACCATAACTCCGTACCACTCATTTCGGCTCTTCGAGCTGATAAGCTTTTAAGGCATGGGTGTGAGGCTTTTCTAGCCTTTGTTTGTGCAACTCCTGAGCAGCAGATGGAGATTAAGGACATTCCTGTTGTCCAAGATTTTCCTGATGTCTTTCCAGAAGAACTACCAGGACTTCCGCCTGAGCGGGAAGTTATCTTTTCTATTGATCTTATTCCTGGCACAGCTCCTATTTCTAAGGCTCCTTATCGTATGTCTCCTGCGGAACTGAGGGAACTGAAGCAGCAACTGATGGAATTACTCGAGAAGGGTTTTATTCGTCCTAGTACTTCTCCGTGGGGAGCCCCTGTGTTGTTCGTCAGGAAGAAAGATGGTTCGATGAGGTTGTGCATTGATTATCGACAAATAAACCAGCAGACTGTCAAGAACAAATATCCCTTGCCGAGGATTGACGAGTTATTTGACCAGATAGCGGGAGCTCAATATTTCTCTAAGATCGATCTTCGATCTGGATATCACCAGTTGCGGATTAAGGAAGAGGATATTTATAAAACGGCTTTCCGCAGCAGGTATGGTCATTTTGAATTTGTCGTTATGCCTTTTGGTCTAACGAATGCTCCAGCAGCTTTCATGCAGTTGATGAACGATATATTTCGGCCCTATCTTGATCAGTGGGTCGTAGTCTTTATTGATGACATCCTGATTTATTCTAAGAATGAGGAGGAGCATGCTGAGCATCTGAGAATGGCATTGCAACTATTGAAAGATCATCAGCTATATGCTAAGTTCAGTAAGTGTGAGTTCTGGCTACAAGAAGTGTCCTTTCTCGGACATATTATCACCAAGGAAGGTATTTCTGTTGATCCTTCGAAGATTGAGGCAGTGAAGAATTGGGAGCAGCCTACTAGTGCAACTGAAGTTAGAAGTTTTCTAGGCCTGGCAGGCTATTACCGAAGATTTATTCAAGATTTCTCCAAGATTGCAGTACCTATGACAAGATTAACCCGCAAGGAGAACAAGTTTGATTGGTCAGATGATTGTCAGCGAAGCTTTCAGACTCTGAAGGAGTGTTTGACTACTGCACCTGTTTTGGCTTTACCTTCTGGTGAAGGAGGATTCGTTGTTTATACTGATGCTTCAGGTATTGGCTTAGGCTGTGTACTCATGCAGCATGGGAAGGTGATTGCCTATTCCTCTAGGCAGTTGAGGAAGCACGAAGATAATTATCCTGTTCATGATTTGGAACTTGCTGCAGTCGTGTTTGCTTTGAAGATATGGAGGCATTACTTATATGGAGAAACCTTTACAGTGTTTTCGGATCATAAGAGTTTGAAGTATTTATTCTCTCAAAAGGAACTCAACATGAGGCAGCGGAGATGGTTGGAGTACTTGAAAGACTTCGACTTCTCGATTGAGTATCATCCTGGCAAAGGTAATGTTGTGGCAGATGCATTAAGCCGGAAGCCGGTAGCTAGATTGTCAAGTCTCATGTTACAAGAATGGAGATTGTTGGAACAATTATCTAGTCTGGATCTCAATATTGACAATGATCGGATCTTGATTGCTCAGATTCAACTTAAACCTGAAATATTGATAGAGATCAAGTCCTTGCAAGATAATGATCCCGAGTTGGTAGAGATCAAGGGAAGCTTGAGTAGCAGACCTGATTTCATGTTGGCCGATGATGGTAGATTATTATTTAAAGGCAGAACTTGTGTTCCGGATGAGGCTACAATAAAGAACAACATTCTTGAGGAGCTCATAGATCCAGATATACCATTCATCCTGGAGGCACTAAGATGTACCGAGATTTGAAAAGGTCCTTTTGGTGGCCGAATATGAAAAGAGAAGTTGCAGATTTTGTGAGCAGATGTTTGGTATGTCAGCAAGTTAAGGCCGAACATTTCAGACCAGCAGGGAAATTGAAACCACTCGACATACCCCAATGGAAGTGGGAAAGTATTGGCATGGATTTCATTATGGGTCTACCTAGGACTCGTGGTGGATTTGATGCGATATGGGTGATTGTCGATCGATTGACAAAGTCGGCTCATTTCTTACCAATTAAGTCCAAGTGGACGATTGATGTATTGGCTGCTTTGTATATAAAGGAAGTGGTGAGATTACATGGTATCCCAGTGAATATAGTATCTGATCGAGACCCCAGATTTACTTCACATTTCTGGAAGGGACTGCAAGAGTCTTTGGGTACTCGTCTGAATTTCAGTACTGCTTTTCATCCACAGACAGATGGACAGACTGAAAGAACCAATCAGATAGTGGAAGATATGTTGCGAGCTTGCATGATTGATTTCGGTGGTAATTGGAGTGAGCATTTGGCATTAATTGAATTCGCCTACAATAACAGCTATCAGTCTAGCATTCAGATGACTCCTTTTGAAGCACTATATGGTAGAAGTTGTCGTTCCCCGTTGTGTTGGGACGAGGTAGGTGTGAAACAGTGGCTTGGACCAGATCTTGTTTCGGAATCATCACAGAACATTCGTGTTATCCGAGACCGGTTACAAGTAGCCCAGTCAAGACAGAAGAGTTATGCCGACAACAGGAGAAGGGCATTGGAATTTTAGGTTGGCGAGCATGTGTTCTTAAAGGTCTCTCCGACGAGAGGGATCCGAAGATTTGGCATTCATGGCAAGCTGAGTCCGAGGTACATTGGTCCATTCGAGATTCTAGATAGAGTGGGAGAGGTGGCATACAGACTGGCTTTACCACCGCATTTGTCTGGCGTACATAATGTTTTCCATGTGTCTATGTTACGGAAATATGTGTACGATCCCACTCATATCATTCAGCAAGTGGATTTTGAACTGAAGGAAGATTTGACATATGAGGAAAGACCTGTCAAGATTCTGGACCGGAAGCATCAGCAACTCCGGAATCGTTCGATACCGATGGTCAAGATTCAGTGGAGTCGGCGTGGGACCGAAGAAGCTACATGGGAATCCGAAGAGACTATGCGAAAGCGGTATCTCGATCTATTCTAGGTGAGCGATCTTTTTCTACTCTCAGTTTTAGTGCAGTGAATTTGGAGGACCAAATTCCTTTAAGTAGGGGAGGGTGTAAGACCCCAAATTCTTTAGAAATTTATTTAGAAAGTTATTTGTAATTATTTGGAATTTATTTGAAGTTATTCGAAATTAATGAGAATTATCCAAATTAATTAGATTAATTAATTAATTAATAGAATAAGTCATTTTTCTACTATTTTCTAAAAATCCCCAAAAATCACATCTTGTAGAATTAATTTTGTTTATCAACTTTGTCTTCTACAATTAAGCCTAATACAATCGTTTATTAAGCCGAATTAGCGAACTAATTCTTCCGAACTTAATATTTAATTAATTACGGAATAGTAGAAGTGGAATTTTATCTAACATATAAAAATTCATAAAAATAGTAATTAAATAATAGATGCTTCGACTAACACTTTTGTCTTCTTGGAGTAAGCCTAATTAAATCATTATCTAGGCCTAATCAGTGGATTAAGCCTGACTTATAACCCACCTAACCCAAATTCGAATTTACTATTCACCCAAACTTTGAACATCAAATTCGAGCTTGTTTCTCAACCAAATGGGGTGATTCCAGAGGCAAATGAAAGGTATTACATAAAGGAACATTTACCCTCAATCAATTTGAGGTAAACTTAGCCCCAAAACGTGCTGCCGACATAGTTTGGTCAAGTCAAGGATTTCGGCGCCGTTTCTAAACACGTAGCTTGCAGCAGCAAATACTCCCAATTCAGAAGGCTCCAGAAGCTCTATGAGCTATCAAAATGAAGCCCTACGAGTCTTCTTTCATTTGGCTGCTGTGGGGTTCGCTGAAATTTCGGATCTGGAGAGATCTAGTTCGATTTGTGGAGGTCGGTCAGTAGGCCGTTGGCTACCCTTCATCCTTCTTTGATCAATCGATTAAGGTAGGAATTCTCAACCAAATCTTGATTATGAGTATAGCAAATTGTACCTCTCATCGAGCTCTTTCCATTGGTGGCAAAAGCCCCAATTTCATTAGGTATCCGAGGAGATATCGAAGTTTTAGTGAGGTGCTGTCAAGTTGTTCTTTATACTAGGTTTCGAGTTCCTTCTTCAATTTGAGGTAGGTGATAACAGCCCAATTTCTAATTAACATACATGAATGTAATCAATAGCATGTTAGCTTTCTTTTGACATCAAAATCCCCAATTTTTATAGATCATGCCTAGAGTATTTCGTGTGTTATTAGAAGCATGCTAGCAAGCTAGACTTTACTTGTGTTCTTCATAGAATAAGTTGTATTTCATTGGATTCCTATCGAAATTCGTGATTTAAAATTGTGTTTCATGATCCTAAGATGCATATTAATGACCCTAGAGTCTATGGTTATGATCCCAATACTTTTAGACCCCAAATTCTTGGAGTTTTATGAAGCTTTTTGGGTCTGGAAACCCAAGGGTCGACCCGTGGGTCGACCCATTTCAGCCCTGCAAGCAGCAGCTTGCTGCCTTGCAGGGGTCGACCCAATGGGTCGACCCACAACCTGCAGGGGTCGACCCAAAGGGTCGACCCATGCAGTGTAAACCCATTTTTTTGATGATTTGACCCGGGGATCAATCCGGATCATCGGGGAATCAAACCATTCAACCTAAACACTTTGAAAACTACATTTTTGAAGAACTAATGACCTATTCATGTACCCTTTTAGTTTCAATTAACATTGGTCCATACATGCAAACTTAGTATAAAAACACACCGTTTATCATCTTCATTTCAATGCATACAAGATTAAATAGAAACCCACATAATTAGTGGTTAATGGTGTAACTAAATCTCTGTTAATGCATTCTATTTGACTCCTGTGGGAGTTGTTCTTTGCCTTATCATCTTGAATCAGCTTCTTGGCAATTGTCTTAATGCAAATAATAATGGTTAAATCATGATATCTTAACTTGATGATTAGGATTAATATGTTGATTAGCTTGTTTGATTGCTGCTGTTGTACAGTAGCGCAGTACGATTAACTCTTGTTGTGACTTGATTTCAATCTCCTTGATGATTATACTTACCTTGAAATTCTGGAAATGAATCTCCTTCCTACTTGAAGTTGTTATTGCTACTTAGTTTAAACCTTGGAATTCTGGCCATAAACTGTGGAAGTCTAGATTCGTGGGATCTTTGATCCAAAGAAATCAATGCCTGGCAAACAATTAAGGGCTCGGTCTAGTCCTGGGAAGAGCGCCCGAACACTACGTGTACCCCTGGGAGGTGAATGACTAGGTGTGGCATTTGGCACCAGTACTTGACATGTGTTAAATCTAGGACTGTCCACTACTCTCTCCACTACTCTCTACATTACTTTCTACTACTTTTCACTTTCCACTCGTCACTGTTCTATACTCTACTTGTGGTTACTGTACTTGCTCATTACTTGGACGTGGAAATGAAATTACATACGTGCTTGACATGACTTGAATCGACTTGATATGGCCAACTTTTTATCGTTATCTCCTGTAGTAAATTCTTGTCTTACTATTCTATTCATTATATTTCTTGACCTTGCAAGATCTTTGAATTTCGTTTCATCATCGTTATCTTTTTATCATTTTTATCATTTGTAGCATGACATTTTGAAAATGTAATTAAACTGTTAATCACTTATACATGTCTGTTATTTCCTACTGAGCGTTAGCTCACACCCCGTTGTTTCCCCCTTTCCAGGCTTTTCAGGTGACGCGCTTACCGATGGGAAAGGGCAGGAGTGATGTCTTGAGTGTATCAGTTCTAGTGTGTTAGTAGTGTGTTATCCTTCTTTAGTTGTGTTTTGGAGAGCTTTTAGTCTCAGTCATGTTCTTGAGTTTTAATGGTTGATTATTCCAGTTGTATTAAGTTGAACTTGAGGATTATTGTATTAGTCGTGGTTTATTATTAATCATTTAGCATTTCCATCTTGTAGCACTTGTGTATTGTTTTAGATTTAGTTCCCTCTCTTGCTAGCGTGTCCCTAACTGTACGTCCCGATACTTCCGCCTTGTTCGGGGCGTGACAGGGGGCCAGCGGGACCCAAGTGGTCCCAAATAATAAATAAACCCCTATTACAATCCGAATTACATCCGAATAAAACTAAATAAACACACATTACACATAAATAAAATCCTAGTAAATATGATAAATACTAAGACTCAAGGGGGAGTCTCCAGACTGTCTCAGAGCCAGATGGAAGCCGATGTAGCTAGAGTGGTGCTCCGCGTATGGTACCGACGGCTCGCCGGTTCGTGCTTCTCGATCGCTCTGGTGTCCGCACCAAGAAGTGGCCAGACTTGCCACGAGGCCAGGACCTCTTACTAGAAGGGGGAGAGCGGCAAATGAGATGGTGCAAGTTCACACCGAAGAAGCTGGCCATGGGGAGCCTTCAATCGCCTTGGCTGCCAATGTTATTACCGAAGGCACCACAGGAGGACCATCCACGTCATCCAAGGAGGCGCTGGCCGAAGAGAGGGGGGGCACCCCTAGCCTTTCCATGAATGACCCCGCTGTATTGCATATGATGCAGCAATATCAGCGAGAGATTGAATTGTTAAGGAAACAACTGACTGAAAGAGGTGCTCAGCCTTCGACATCCGGGCAGACCGAGGCATTGCCCGAAACTCCTGGGGGCAACGGTCAAGCCTCGGAAGCTTCTCCGCAGGCGACGGTGTCTCCGCCGATACCCAGCTACACTGGGGGCATGCCCCTGCATCAGCCACAACATATCACACCAGCCCCGCCATCGAACTTGCCATTCCAGGGGTCCACTATTGCACCACAGGCAACAGTACTAACAATGCCACTGGCGCAACCGGCCCACTTCTATCCAAGTCCGGTTGACCTAGCAACAATGAGCAGACTGATGCTCGAACAGATGATAGACATGAAGTTGGCAGAGAGGGGTAATGGTGATCACACGCCATTTGATGTGTACCGGGTACCTTACCCGGTGCACTATGCTACCATGAGGCTGCCGGCCGACATCACCAAGCCACCGAAATTTAAGAAATTTAATTGGCAAGGGTCTCCCAGGGAACACATTACCTACTATGTGAATGTTATGGGGGATCTAGCAGCAGATGAAGTCTATATCCTCAAATTCTTTGGCTCGACACTTATCGGGCTCGCTTTCGAGTGATACTCGAGCTTGCCTGCCGGGTCCATCACAGACTGGCCCGACATGCAGAAGAAGTTTAAAGAGAGGTTCTACATAGCCGAACGAGAGGTAACTGTGGCAGAGATTTATGTCACAAGGCAAAGAAATGATGAGTCGACACTCGACTATATAAAGAGATGGAGGAACCTCAGCATGAGGTGCAGACGTCCCCCACATCAGGAGGACGCAGTGCAGATTTATAAATAGAATCTGAAGAAGGAAATCCTTGAGAGGATGATCGGTGCTGAGGTAAGGTCATTTGACCGTTTGAACAATATAGTGGCAGAGATCGAGGCATTCCTTGCTCGATATTCTTCTGCTCCAGCTGCATTGAGTCAGAGGGCCAGGCAGGCCGAGAAGAGACTGACACTGCCAGAAGTTCACATACTGGACTTTGAAGCCTTCGAGAAGCAGAAAGAGAAAGCCAAAGAGACAACCAACCCTCCTCCGCCCAGGTCTACTGAACAACGGGAAGGCCCCTCCCTGCGGGAGAAAATGATGGAAAAGTTGTATTCTTTTCCTCGAGATAAGTCCCGGGTCCTGTTTGAATGGGCCACTAAATACAACAAAATTACACTACCAGAACCAAAGAGGCCCACTCCAGAAGTCCACATCAGGGGTGTTACATCCCGACCAGCATCGCCATCGGTAGCACCGGTTTGGCATGACATGGCCCCTCGGCTGGTTATGAGGCGACCTACTCACAACAAGAAGAAGCACATCCCGATGCGGGTGCACAAAGAAACTAGCCCTGCGGTCGAAAGACTCCAGGCTATTATTGATGGGCTTGAAGACTATGAATAGCCCGAGATCCAGCCTATGGAGCTGAATGAGTATGTCCCATGGGAGGAGTTCAAGTCACTTGAACTGGCCCCAGAAGCAGAAGCCAGGACGGAGGAAGAACCTCTTCTATGGGGAGAACCCCCTACGGAGCGTCTGCCAACCACTGAGGAAAAGAAGAAAAAGAAGAAGAGAAGGCCCAGAAACAAGAAGAAGAATGGGGTTGTCCTCTCCTGCAACACCCTCTCAACATTATTTGACATGGCCCTCTCCCTGCGAGAGGAAGAGCAAGAGGTACCCCTCGAGTTACCAGAGGTGAGACAAGCTGAAGCATCCACTTCCCAACATGCCACCAGGTCGGGAAGGAAGTGGGGACGCCCTCCTCAGGCCGACCACAACATCCTGCTCAGGGAAGAACAACCATATCATGCCCCCGAACCCAGGGTCCAAGGCATGGAGGTTCCCCCTCCATCATGCCTCTACCCCAAGGAACCAAGTGGCCGGAGCGCCCTTTCATTTACTGAATTTCTATCGGCCCGGAGGGAAAGATAATCATGTCCCCGAGAGTCTCAGTCAACCAAAGGAGCGGGAGGTCTTTCGGCTCCGCCCATGGCGCCCCTACCCCGGCCAAGAGAAGAGCCCGATAATATCCCGAACCTTGCCGAGTTTATGCAAGAAAGAGAGGTGACCCAGTAGGCCCCACAAGCTCAAGCGGCTTCCGACCCAGTGGAGGAGGCGCCCGCTGATCAGGCCCCCCAAGCCCAAGGCGGGGGCAGGCGTAACAGAGCCGAAGAAATGAAGTTGCTCGAAGTCCGAGCTGAGAGCAGAATAGTCAAACACCTGAAGAAGATCACAGCCAAGTTTACCGTCTGGGAGATTCTATCTTTAGATGAAGAGACACGGCAAGCTGTCATCGCCACACTTCAGACGCTGGCATATGTGGAAGCTTGCCTTGCAGAAATGTAACCTGAAGTAGCGCTGGCCTTCACAGAAGAGGATATGCTTCTACCCACTGTGGACGCGGATTTTTTTTATTTATTTATTATTTGTTCATTTATTTATATTTATGGACTTATTGGCGTGCCAGTCACATGTGTGACGATTTCATTGTGCGCTCGATCTGACATGGTCAGTCGATTGTGAGTGATCGTGTCGGGACCTGAAGTCCGTCATACCATGAACGTTATGACGTTAATTACGTCCTTCCAGGGAAGGACAACCCTTGATTAAACGCTAAAGTAAGAGGCCTCGAGAGGCAAACAGATATTCACATGCTTAACTTTAAACTTCATACCAGGGCCGGGGAGGCGGATAAGATAATAACATCAACCACAGAAACCGACTAGATCGTGTGGTTTGCGGTTCAAAATAGTTATACTTGGTGGAAACAAGGAGATAGAAGATATCCACCACGGAAAGGCAAAGCCCTGGCCATGATATAGGTTTAAAGCTTCGATCGGTATTTCGACGGCCTTTTCTCTTAATCTGGGTTATGCCCAGGGGGAAATAGGCTATCACCCACGGAATGCCGAGATGAAAGCCGAGAGCTAGAGAGGCCGAACCTCCCAACCCGTGTACATATGGGCTATGGGGCAATGTGTGATTTTCCCTTTGAAAAGCTAGCGGGATTCATGCAGTGGCAAGACCCCCCCGAGCAAAAGGGTTATTCGTAAATCCGTTGTAGTTAGGTGGAACATAGGGGTTATGACTCCCCTTCAATTTTATCCCCGGAACATATCGGGTGATCCACAGATATCCCTTTTGTGGGTTCGCTTTGGGTATTGGAATTCATTGGGTGGTAGATCGGGCTCTCGGCACGCTCTGAATGGACACAGGCTCTCGGCACGACCCAAAAATGGGAAGGCCAGGGCTTCTGGCACCAAAACAGGAAGGCTGGGGGTTCCCGGCGCCAAGGCGAGAGGACTTAGGTTCCCGGCGCGACAAAGAGAAGCCAAAGGGGAAGGGGCCTTCGGCGCAGGCTTCCCGACGCGAGGAAGAAATGCTGGAAGAGGGTCTCGGCGTGGGATGGTTGAGCAAGGCTCCCGGCGCGACGAGGCTGCAAGGGGGGGTCTCCCGGCGCGGAGGATGCAAAGAGGACTCTGGAGGTTCTCGGCCCGGGCTTCCCGGCGCGCTGAGGTGAAAGGGAGAGGAGCTGCCCCTGGGGGTTCTCGGCGCCTGAAGAAGTGGCGCCGGGAGCTATTCACCCAGTTTACTGTAGGCTGAGCCGAGAGCAGTGAGGGCGCCGGGACCAGAACAGAGCTTACGGTACTCTGTTTTGGGTATCTGATTGATTCATGCCAAGGGGAAGGATTTCTTTGGGGTCAAAAATAGGTCAGGGCATCAAAGTTTGAACTAGATTAGGCTTGGGCTTTATAAGAACATCAGGATCGAGGAGGAATTTGGGAAGGCCAAGGCGTAGAGGATCCCTGTCACCGGTGTCATACAGAGTCCCGGGGACAGCTTAATGTTGGCTTTTCGTGGTCCTGGGAGAATTTTGA